>CM066033.1:272677313-273215990 GCA_033557465.1 Ichthyophis bannanicus | reverse complement strand
TTCATGCTTCCAGAAAGATTTCCACCAGACGTTCCTATGCTTTTAAATGGAAAAGGTTTACCATTTGGTGTGCAGAGAAGGGTCTTAAACCCTCTTGCAATGCCTCTGAATTCTTTACTAGAGTATTTGCTGCATTTATCCCATGCAGGCCTTAAAACGAATTCAGTAAGAGTCCATTTGAGTGCTATTGCAGCATCCCTTAAGCCTGTCAATGGACATCCTATTTCCTCTCATCCACTGATAGCAAGATTCATGAGAGGCCTTCTTTTGACTAAACCTCCCATTAGACCACCTCCAGTGGCATGGGACTTGAATCTGGTTCTTGGCCAGCTTATGAAGCCACCCTTTGAACCCTTAGCCACTACCTCCTTGAAATTCCTTTTCTGGAAGGTTATTTTTCTCATTGCAGTCACCTCAGCTCGCCGTATCAGTGAGTTGCAAGCCTTAGTGGCTAATCCTCCTTATACAAGGTTCCATCATTGACAAGGAAGTCCTCAGAAACTAATCCACACTTTATGCCTAAAGTGGTCTCACCTTTTCATCTGAACCAGGAGGTGTATTTACCTGTCTTTTCAAGTGCAGAGAGGAATCTTCATACCCTGGATTGTAAAAGAGCATTTGCTTTCTACTTACAAAGGACACAGCAACATAGAAAGTCCTCTCAATTTTTTGTTGCTTTTGATCCCTCTCATTTAGGACTTCCAGTCTCTAAGAGAACTCTGTCCAATTGGATTGCTCAGTGCATTTCTTTCGCCTACCAGAGTAAGAACCTTTCTCTGGAGGGCCATGTCACAGCTCACAATGTGAGAGCCATGGCAACCTCTATGGCTCATCTAAACTCTGTGTCCATCGACCAAATCTGTCAAGCGGCCACCTGGGCCTCGGTTCATACCTTTACAGCTCATTACTGCTTGGACAAGGACTCCTGCCGGGATGCCTTGTTTGGTCAGGCTGTTCTCAAACACCTGTTCCATACCTAATCAACTCCTACTCTCCAACCCTGACTGGATGCCTGGGATTCATAGGTGGAGGTAGAGCCCTTCCCAGGGACTCACAACCTGGGTGATCTCCCAGGCATCTCTAGCTGGGGAGTCCCCATATGTGAAGACTCATTCCTGCTTGTTCCTGGAGATAGTACAGTTACTTACCTGTAACAGGTGATCTCTGGGAACAGCAGGAATAAGTCTTCACAACCCACCCACCTCCCCTAGGAGTTGTATCTCTCTATCTTTCCATTCCTCTCTCTCTCTTTGTCTCAGCGTTAAAACTCGAAATGGAGATAGGCGGTAGGGAAAGGCGGGAAGGCAGCGCGCAGTCGCTGTGGGATGCTCCCAAATGCTTTCCTTTTGGACGCTGGGGAGCGTTCCCGCGCAGGCTCCGTCTGTACCGACGATACCCATATGTGAAGACTTATTCCTGCTGTTCCCAGAGATCACCTGTTACAGGTAAGTAACTGTGCTTTCTTTCAATTCTTCTGCAGCATCACCTTTAAATACCACTTCAGTCATGGGTAACATCCCTACATCTTCCTCAGTAAAGACCGAAGCAAAGAATTCATTCAGTCTCTCTGCTATAGCCTTGTCCCCTCTTACTGCCCCTTTCACCCCTCTATCATCTAATGGTCCAACTGACTCTCACAGGTTTTTTGCTACGAATGTACTTAAAGTCTTTATTATGCATTTTTGCTTACACAAAGGTTTTTTTCTCAAATTCTCTTTGCCTGCTTTATCAATGCCTTGCATTAACTTTCCAGTGCTCGTGCTGTTTCCCGTTTTCGTCATTTGGCTCTTTTTTCCATTTTCTTAAAGATGCTTTTTTGGCAACAACAGCCTCTCTGACCTCACCTTTGAACCATGCTGGCAGTTTTTTGGACTTCCTTCCACTTTTCTTAAAGTGTGGAATACAGCCGGTCTGTGCTTCCAAGATAGTATTTTTAAACAACACCCAAGCTTGATGTAAGTCTTTAACCTTTGCAACTGCTCCTTTTAGTTTTTTCTTAACTATTTTCCTCATTTTATCATAGTCTCCCTTTCAAAAGTTAAAAGGTAGTAGTGGATTTCTTTACCATTCCTCCTCCATTAATTAAATCAAATTAAATCAGCTGGGAAAACTGGCTGGTACTGGGTAGATCTCTCTCTTTTCCTTTAACAGATACCTAAGCTCCACGAACAGAACAATGGCTGGGAAAAATCATATCGCTAAAACTGTTGCCCCTGTTACAGCTTCTGCCTCGGTCCAGACAGAGGTCCTAATGCCAGTTGAAGAACCGGTTCCATGTGCAGGATGCCTGCATGCTGAAGCTCTGAGGAAACAAGTGGAGGAACTCAGAGGAGGTGGCGAGGCTGAGGAGCTTTCAAGACAGTGAGAAGTACATTGAGATGCTTCTTGCAGCAACCAAGCTCTCCAGCAGAGGAGAAGATGGGTGCCAACAGAATGTCGATGGTAGAACACAAGTCACCAGGGCCTGCAAAATCACCAATCTAACTTTTCCAGCCCTTGAACTGAAGAACCATTATGCAGCCCTGGAAGTGGAGGAGGTGAAAAGCGTCCCTGGAAAGGGAAGAACCAGAGCTCAAGTACCCCAAAGTTGCAGAATCAGTGACCACAAGGAAACAAAGGGTAGTTGTGGTTGGAGACTCTCTTCTGAGGGGTATTGAGGCATCCATCTGCCGACCAGACTTGATGTCCAGAGAGGTATGCTGTCGGCCTGGTGGCAAAATCCAAGATGTTATGGAGAGTTTGCCGAGACTCATCAAGCCCACTGACTATTACCCAATGTTGCTAATCCATGTTGGAACAAATGATACTGCCAGGTATACCTCAGAACGTATCAAAAGTGACTTCATGGCTCTGGGACAGAGGGTGAAGCAGTTAGGTGTACAGGTGGTGTTCTCTTCAATCCTCCCTGTTGAGGGTAAAGGCCAAGGCAAAGAGGCTCACATCCTGGAGATGAATGTATGGCTGTGTGGATGGTGTCATTGAGAGCATTTTGGATTCCTAGACCATGGGATGGTGCTCCAAGGGTTGCAGAGCAGAGATGGCATCCATCTGTCCAAGAAAGGTCAACGCGTCTTCGGTAGTAGACTAGCTAATCTACTGAAGAGGGCTTTAAACTAGACTCGTTGGGGATGGGTGAAGAAGGCCCCCAGGTATGTGATACCCATTTCCATAAAGGTATTTAATGTAACAGGGGTAACATATGGAAAGTAGTGTGTATAAATGCCCGTAGCATGGGAAATAAGATTTCTGATGTTGAAGCTTTGGTGGGAGTGGCTGACTTGGATTTAGTGGCAGTTACAGAAACATGGTTCACAGAAAACCATAATTGGGATGTAACTATACCTGGCTATACTTTATTCCAAAAGGACAGGGTAGGAAGAAGGGGAGGAGGAGTGGCACTATATGTAAAAACTACTATTAAAGCTTTGGAATAACAGAGCTTAAAAGGGATATAGGAGGCATTGTGGGTTAAACTAGAAAGAGGGAAAGAGAAATCTATTTGCATTGGTGTGATATACAGACCTCCCTCACAAGAGGAAGAGGTGGACAGAGTTAATTGAAGACATACGCAGCATTGCTAGGAAAGGGGAAGTGCTACTAATAGGAGATTTCAACATGCCAGATGTTGATTGGCTCATTCCTGCTGCAGTATCATCTAGAAGTAAGGAGATCCTGGATTCTCTACAGGGAGAACTATTCAGGCAATTGGTAACAGACCCCACACGTGAAGGGGCCATACTAGACTTGCTGCTTACCAATGGTGAAAGTGTTTCTGATGTTGTAGTGGGAGATCATTTTGCATCCAGTGATTACCAGATGGTGTGGTTCAGTATTAGGACTAGGGCTGTTAGAATCCATTCAAAGGTGAGGATCTTAGACTTTAGGAAGACAAACTTTGCGAAGATGGGCCAATACCTCATGGAGTCGTTAGTGGGATGAGAACAGCTGGGGGTTGTAGAAAAACAGTGGGCAAAACTGAAAGGGAATATTTTAAGGGCAACCAACCTTTTTGTTAAAAAGGTAAATAAAGGTATAAGGAAAAGGAGACCGCTATGGTTTTCGAAAGAAGTAGCTGAAAATTTGAAGAAAAAAGAGGGAGGCCTTCATGAAATACAAGAGATCACAGAGAGAGGAAGACAGGCATCTGTATTTGGAAAAACTTAGAGACGCTAGCAAAGTAGTCAAGAAGGCAAAGATTCAAAAGGAAGAGGAAATAGCCAATGCAATAAAATGGGGGGGGGGGATAAGAGATTTTTCAGATATATTGAGAAGAGGAAGGGCAAAAGTGGTATTGTCAGACTCAAGGGTGCAGGGGAGGAATATGTAGAAGCTGATAAGGATAAAGCGGAATTGTTTAACAAATATTTTTGTTCTGTGTTCACAGATGAAGAACCAGGAGCAGGACCTTAGAAAACACCCACAAATAGGAACAGAAGCGAGGGACATCTTGAACAATTTTCAGAAGACTGTGTTCCTGAGAAACTAGCTCAACTTAAAGTAGACAAAGCGATGGGACCAGATGGGATACACCCTAGAATACTGAGGGAAACTTGGGGACGTTCTAGCAGCTCCACTGACTGACCTTTTCAATGCCTCGTTGGAGTCAGGAGTGGTGCCAAAGGACTGGAGAGAGGCTCATGTGGTGCCTTTACACAAAAGCGGAAGTAAGGATGTGGTTGAAAACTACAGGCCGGTTAGTTTCACTTCTGTGGTGAGTAAATTATTGGAAACACTACTGAAATAGAAAATAGTGAGGTTTCTGGAGTCCAGCGGATTACAGGATCCGAGGCAGCATGGATTCACCAGAGGAAGGTCTTGTCAGACAAATCTGATTGATTTCTTTGACTGGGTGACCAGGGAGTTGGACTGAGGGAGAGCCCTAGATGTAGTGTATTTAGATTTCAGTAAAGCCTTTGACACTGTTCCTCACAGGCGACTTATAAACAAACTGAGCACTCTAGGGTTGGACCCTAAAGTTACTGCTTGGGTTAGAAATTGGTTGGGTGGGAGGTGACAAAGAGTACAAGTAAATGGAGCTCACTCTGAGGAGAAGGATGTTACCAGTGTTGTGCCCCAGGGATCTATCCTTGGTCCGATTCTTTTTAACATCTTTGTTAGTGATATAGCGGAAGGGCTGTCGGCTAAGGTTTGCCTCTTTGCGGATGATACCAAAATCTGCAATAGAGTAGACATCCAGGAAGGTGTAGATAACATGAGGAGGGATCTAGCTAATCTTGAAGAATGGTCTAGAATTTGGCAGCTGGGATTTAATGTTAAAAAATGTAAGGTCATGCATTTTGGCTGCAGCAATCCAAAGGACCAATATAGTATAGGGGGTAAAGTACTTTTGTCCACTAAAGAAGAGCGGGACCTAGGCGTGGTTGTGTCTGATGATCTGAAAGTAGCTAAACAGGTAGAAAAGGCGACGGCAAAAGCTAGAAGGATGCTTGGGTGCATACGGAGAGGAATGACTAGCAGAAAAAAGGAGGTGATAATGCCTCTGTATAAGTCTTTGGTGCGACCTCATTTGGAGTATAGTGTGCAATTCTGGAGACCGCACCTTCAAAAGGATGTGAACAGGATGGAGTTGGTGCAGAGGGTGGCTACTAAAATGATTAGTGGTTTTCAGTATAAAGCATATGAGGACAGACTTAAGGATCTTAATATGTACACCTTAGAGGAAAGGTGGGATAGAGGTGATATGATTGAGATGTTTAAATACCTCCATGGCATAAATGTTCAGGGAGAGAGCTTCTTTCAATTGAAAGCAAGTTCTGCTACGAGGGGACATGGGATGAGGGTGAAGGGAGCTAGATTCAGGAGTGATATGCGGAAATATTTCTTTAAGGAAAGAGTAGTGGATCCGTGGAATAGTCTTCCAGTGGAGGTGGTAGAGATGAGGACAGTAACTGAATTCAAAAAAGCATGGGACAAACACAGAGGATCTCTAAAGGTAAAAAGGGGACTTTTTAGTTGTTGATATGGAAGGACAGACTGTATAGGCCATGTGGTCTTTTTCTGTCATCATATTTCTGTTTCTATGTTTCTATGTAAATGTGATCATGCTATGATCACTATTGCCAAGTGGCCCCAACACCCTTATCTCTTGCACCAGATCTGATGTTCCACTAAGTCCAAAGTGGCTTCCACTCTGGTCAGTTTATGAACCAGCTGCTCCAAGAAGCAGTCATTTATTTCATCTAGAAACTTTATCTCCTTAGCATGTCCTGCCGTGTCACTGACCCAGTCAATACCGGGGTAATGGAAATCACCCATTATTTTACTGTTCTGTAACTTTTGTTAGCTTCCCTGATTTCTTTAAGCATTTCTTCATCCATTTTTTCATTCTGGCCAGGCGGTCAATAGTACACCCCCACTGCCATCGCCTTCCCCTTTTTACATGGAATTTCAATCCATAGAGATTTTACAGTGAATTTTGTTTCCTGTAGAACTTTAATCCTTTGTGACTCAATGCCCTCTCTAACATAGAGCGCAACCCCTCCACCAATTTGATCAGTTCTATCATTATGATATAGTTTGTACCCAGGTATCACAGTATCCCACTGGTTGTCTTCCTTCCACCATGTCTCTGAGACACCAATCATATCTAACTTTTCATTTAGTGCTACATATTCTAATTCTCCCATCTTATTTTTTAGACTTCTAGCATTTGCATACAAGCATTTTAGAGACTGTATTTTATTCTGATTAATCTGGTTATCGTTAATGTGATAAGGAAGCCTGTAGTGAGCCTATGGAAATAGGAGAAACTAATGATTTTACCTTTAAGAAAAGTGATATCCCTGCAGAGCACAGGTTTCAGCTTTTGCCTAGAGAAAGCAAGCACAGAGAAACTGAACCTAGGCTGCCACACCCAAGCTCTGTTGACGTAGTTGCAGGCTTGGAACATAATTGCAAGCACCTGTCCAGAGAGGATGAGACACGGCCCGGGAAGCAGGGATATAAACCTTGGCTTGAGAGAGAGAGCTGGGTCAGAGGAGAAGGGGAGGAGGTGGAGAGAGCCTGGGAGGAGAGAGACCAGGAGAGGAGTGCTCGGAGAGAGACAGCAGAGAAGCTTTCAAACCCCAGTTCCTGATAAGAAGGTTCAGAGAGTCCAGGACTCGGCACAAGAGTCAAAAGAGCTAAGCCTGGAACAGGGAGCCGTGGCAGAGCTTCAGGGAGGACTCAAGCAAATGAACCAGGGACTCTTTCCCTGAAGCTGGAGGGAGATTGGTGAATACAGCCAGGGAGAAGTGTCCACAGCCTCAGGTATGTTTTATCCATACCGGGTAGAGCTGTGCTCAAGGGAGACACAGGGATCCTCAGAGAATTTACCCTGAGACGTACGTTAAAAGCTCAGAGCAGGGCAGTGCTTTACCGGAGCCGGAGGAAATGCAGGTGGACCTTATTGAGCAAGATTCATTGCCTCCAGAGATACTCATGAACTGTACACTATGTCAAACTGATAGCATTGAGTCCCTTTGCTAAGGAATAGCTGAAAGGATAAAGTCTCCTGAAAAGTAGAGTAAAGAAACCTAGCCTTAACAGAAGGTAGGAACTTGCTGTTGTCAAGGGGAGGATACCTGTTGCATGTACATTTGAGTGCTTAATGAAGACAAAGGTAAAAGAAGATATTTTACTTTGTTGAATGAAGAAGCTGTGTTTTCTTTATCCGTTATGTTGATAAGCAGCTGCATATAATTGACTGTGAAGCTCATCCAGCCTAATTTGTAAATAACCTTGAGCGAGTGACTGGAGAAGTATCCTGTTACAATCTGCATGAACTTTGTTTGCGTTTGGGGAATAAATTTTGTCATTTAACTTTACTTTCGGTTTCATGACTACACTTCATCTTAGAAGGCTAAAACTACAACTCCCAGCATGCTTCACTGGAGAAAAATAGTTTATTCAACCTTTTATAAGAGAAGTTAATGGCAACCCTATCCCTCTAAGCCTGAGGCAGAGGGCTGGAGCGTGACAGTAGGAAAGGTTAATTTGGAATCTTTATGCCCTGTCTGCTCTGTACTCAAGGCCTTGCATTTGGGCTACCTTTGTCTTTATTGGAACCTCTCTGCTGATGTGCCCTAACTCATTTTTTTGGATAGTTTCTGATGGCATTCGACCTCACGGAGGCCTATCTGCCATTCCGATTCAGCCGGAGCATCAGCGGTTTCTTTGTTTTGCGATTCCCATGGGGCATTTTCAGTTCAGGGCACTTCCCTTCGGTCTTGCAACCACCCCTCGCACTTTCACCAAAGTCATGGAGGTGATGGCCATAGCATTGAGGCAGGAAGGCATCTTGATGCATCCTTATTTGGGTGTTTGGCTCATCCGAGCAAAATCCAAGGAGGAGAGCATTCAAGACACACAGGATCATTGCCTGTCTACAAAGTTTAGGATGGGTCATCAATTTTTTTGAAGAGTCAGCTGCAGCCATCACAGGATGATGTGTACCTGGGGGCTCTGTTCAGGATGGACAGGAGCCGTGTGTTGCTGGAAGACTGGATGTGCACTCTACAGGGTCAGGTGTGACTGTTTCTCCGAATGCAGGGATCAATGGCGGCAGTGATCGATCTCATGCACTGGGCTCAAGCCCACATGAGACTTTTGCAAAGGGCACTATTTCAGATGGTGAGCTCAGTGCCACTTACTCATACAGCCCCTTCCTTGTCCCAAAAGGGTCAGGGTAACCCTCTGGTGGTGGCTCCGAAAGGTCAAACTGTTGGCAGCGATGCAGCTTGACAGGGTGGGGGACTCACTGCGAAGCTCAGATAGTGCAGAGTTGCTAGTCAATGATGGAGAGCACTTGGTCCATCAGTTGACTGGAGATGAGTGGTCTTTTTGGTGCTACAGAGGTTTTGAGCCTTCCTGCAAGGCAAGATGGTGCACTTGTTTTTGGACAATGCCACCACGGTAACATACATCACTCACCAAGAGGGCACAGGCAGTGTTCATCTGGAGTGCGAGATCACGTCACTGTTGGCATGGGTACAGGACAAGTTACTGACCCTCTCCGTGGCTCATGTGGCTGGCAAAGACAACGTGGCGGCCAATTTTCTCAGTCAGCATCACCTGAACCCTGGCGCTGAATCCGAAAATTTTTGCTCTGCAGGTTTAGTGTTGGGGAGCGTCGATCATGGACCTCCGAGTCAGCAAAATTGGCTCATTTCTACAGCAGGAGAAGGGAGCGCATGTCAGATGGCCTGGATGCGTTAGTGCAGCGCTAGCCCACAGAGGGGCTGCTGTGTGTGTGTTCCCATCATGGATGCTCATCGATCGAATGGTGCAAAGGATCTAAGCGCATCCAGGACCAGTCATTCTGGTCATGCCCGATTGACCGTGATGTCCATGGTTTGGCTGGTGGTGCCTTCCAGCCCAGACCGATCTTCTCATGCAAGGCCTGGTATTAATTCTGCTAGTGGATTGATTCTTGATTGCGGCCTTGCTCTTGAGAGGGCTAGTTGGAGGAAACGTGGCTACTCGGCGTCGATCACTTCTACTCTGTTAAAAGCCCGGAAGAACTCCACCACCTTGTCTTATGTGTGAGTGTGGGGAATCTTTGAGGATTGGTGTGCGGACCACGCATGGCGGTCTTTTACAACTTCGATTTTGGATGTCTTGGCATTTTTGCAGGCTGGGCTGGAAAAGGGTCTAACTTGCAGTTCAATCCGGGTGCATGTGGTGGCATTGACCTGTTACCGGGGTAGAGTCCAGGGGGCATCCCTGGCGACTCATCCAGATGTAGTTCAGTTTTTGTGCGCGGTGAATCATTTCCGGCCACCGGTGAGATCGCTGCTCCCTACTTGGAATTTGAATCTCGTGTTGTCTGTTCTGACGGAGGTGCCGTTTGATCCGCTGCAGGCATCCACAGTGAAGGATTTGACACTAAAAATGGTCTTTTTGGTGGCCATCTGTTTGACCAGGTGGGTCTCTGAATTGCAGGCGCTGTCGTGCCGGGAGCCTTTTCTCTCAGTCTCTAAGGAGAAAGTGGTATTGTGGCTGATGCCTTCCTTTCTGCCTAAGGTCATCTCAGCTTTTCACTAGAATCAACCTGTCATGCTGTTAGTATTTTTGGGGAAGGTGGCAGATGGGCTGGAGCTGCAAATACAGCGTTTGGATGTGTATGCTGAAGAGATATTTGAAATGGACGGAGATCCTTAGGAGATTAGACAGGTTGTTTGTCCTCTTTGACGGAGCAAGTAAAGGCAAGGCAGTGTCCAAGGCTTCCATTTCCAAGTGGATTAAGGAAGCGATTTCGTCAGCGTATTTGTTGAAAAGAGCTAGTTTACCCACAGGGTTATGGGCTCATTCCACCTGGGTGCAGTCATTGTCTTGGGCGGAAGGAGTCTAGTTCCTTCAGTGGACATCTGCAGGGTGGCCACGTGGTCATCGTTACATACATGCCCTGTTACCTGTAAACTCATACGTGTTGAATGTACTGAGCATTTTGTTCCATGTGAACCGCGCTGATGATGAATAGTGCGGTATATAAGAGACTGTAAATAAAATAATAAATAAAATAAAATTTATACGCCATTATCGTCTTGATGTGCAGGCAGCGGGAGACACGAGATTCGGAGCAGTGGTGCTGCAGGCCAGACTATCGGGTCCCTCCCAAGTTTAGTACTGCTATAGTACATCCCACAAGTCATGACTGGACTGGAGGTATGATAAGGAAGGGTTAATCAGGACTTACCTGCTAACTGGCTTTCCTTGAGTACCTCCAGTTCAGTCAGGGACTCTAACTGGATTGAGATGTACGTGGAGTGTTAGCGATCCCCGGGCCTGCAGAGTTGATTCCATAGGTGATAGTCTGGGATTATAGTGATTCTCGTGATTCTGCGGCTGGTTAGGACTCCTGTGGGGGTTTCTCTGGCCTTTATTTTAGTGGCTTCTCATCATGAGCAATCAAGTATACAAAACAAGACAAAGGCATTACAGGTTATAAACTGGTCAAGAGAATTTGATTACCTGGGTTTGTTTAATCTGCAGGATGAGGTTCCTTAGTTTATGCAGGGTTATCCTGTCTGTCTTTGAGGTGAGAGATATTGCAATATAAGAACATAAGATATGCCATACTGGGTCAGACCAAGGTCCATCAAGCCCAGTATTCTGTTTCCAACAGTGGCCAATCTAGGTCATATGTACCTAGCAGTTTCCCCAAGAGACACAAGTTCCACAATGCTTTTACCGGGTGAAGCATTGATATCTTCGGTCACTTCTTAATAATGGTTTATGGACCTTTCCTCCAGGAACTTGTCCAAACCTTTTTTAAACCCAGCTACACTAACAGCCTTTACTACATCCTCCGGTAACAAATTCCAGAGTTTGATTACACGTTGAGTGAAAAAATATTTTCTTTTATTAGTCTTAAATAGTTTACCCTGTAGCTTCATTGCATGTCCCCTAGTCTTTCTATATTCTGATAAGGTAAACAATCGATCTATGTTTACCCGTTCCACTCCGTTCATTAATTTATAGACTTCTATCATATCTCCCCTCAGCCGTCTCTTTTCCAGGTTAAAGAGCCCTAACCTTTTTAGCCTTTCTTCATAGGAGTATCCTTCCATCCCCTTTACCATTTTGGTGGCTCTTCTCTGTACCTTTTCTAAAATCGCTATATCCTTTTTAAGATACGGCGACCAGAATTGCACACAATATTCAAGGTGCGGTCTCACCATGGAACCGTGCAATGATTTGGACTGGTCCTTAACTGTTGCTCCTGTGAGTTTGCTTTGTCAATAGACTATTGAGGCTGGTAGGTCGTGCCAGCTGGTTATATGAGGTGATGTCTTAAAAATATTCATGATCAGTCTCCAAGCTGCTGGTTGGGGGGTGACAAACCACAAGTCGGTACTGGACTGAAGGTAGTCAAGGAAAGCCAATTAGCAGGTCAGTCCTAATAAACCCATTTTGCTCCCCCGCTCCTTGTATTTCTTCTGACGAATGGCAGGTCTATCCTAAACAGGTAGTATAGTGACCACTATGGCACTCTCTGTATATTCAACGCTGCTACCTATATGGATAGTAGCATGGAATATACAAATTAAATGGCAGTGCTGACTTTAATATAAGACAGTGACCTTGCTGGCTGAAAATTTACCCCTGTTTTCACAGCTTATATTGCAAGATTGCCCATTGGGGGGTACCAAAGTGAAAGTTGGCTCATGGTGCTATAACCCCTTGAGCTGGCCCTGCTGCAATAGCATGTGATTGTCAGTTATCATGTATTTTGGTGGTCAGTAGCTGGCATGCCCATGTGTTAGTGTTCACTGTGGCCACTTACTGCATGCTAAAACATGCTTTAACTGGATAGCAGCATTTAGTAAAAGGGCCTTGAAGTAAGTGTATTTCAGATAAAATATGAATGAGGAAATATATTTAAAAAAATTATAGATGAGTAGTCAAGAAAAAATAAACAAGGGGTCATTTTGCTAAACTGCACGAGGGTTTTGCAACTAGCAATCATTTAGCGCTGAAGCTGTGTGGTACCTGCCAGTGGTATGTCCAGCATCTTCTCTAGGAACAAGCAGGAAGTCAGTTCTCACATATGGGTGATGTTGGTGCTGATGGAGCCCACGCGGAGCATTTCCCCAGCTTTCAAAGAAAGAATGCTACCATGGATGTGTGGTCCCCTTCCTGCCACGGGTGCCATGTTGCTGAGTCTCCTTTTTTCTGCGGAGCCCAATGGTCGTCGCTCCAATTTCCCCAGAAAAAATCCTTTAAAATTAGCTGATTCTGGTTTGCATACTGGTTCCTCTTCCCACCTCGAGCCGACGCCAGTCCTGGCACTATTTTCAGCTCCTTTCCCCTTTTTTTTGATCAAGGCTTGCCTCGACTGGGGTTTGCGCCCTTTTTTGCCCAGGGGTCATTGACCCCGGCCGGGTGTTCCCCACCATGTCTCCTGGTGGATTCAAAAAATGTGACTGCTGCAGTCAAAACTATGTCTGTCACCGACACCCATGACTGCTGTTTACACTGCCTGGGACCAGACCATGATAGCAACTCCTGCAACCTGTGCCAGGCCACGATGCCGAAAACCAATAAAAAGCGGTTGGAGTTGCAGGAGAAACTGGTCCCAAGGTCCAACTCGGCACTGGCATCTCCAACGTCGAACTCCAAGCCCAGCACTTCCTGTGAGGACCGAGCATCCTCGGAGTCTCGCGGTGGCAGCTTCTCCGAGAAAACCTTGGATCCTGAGAAAAAGAAGAAAAAATCCTCGAAGCCCATTGAGGTTCTGCTGGAGAAACCCAGTAAGACGGCTCGGAGGGACTCGGGCGACTCAGAGAAGCATCCCACAAAGGTCCTCAGAAAGGATTCCTGGGCCAGCAGAGACCGTGAGAGGTTCCTTGTGACCGTTGTCCTCCTAGAGGACACACTCACGAGAGTGCCGACATCAGGCCTGAGATCCTCGGTGCTCTCGCCGAAAGCTGCGGAGCCTTCTGGCCTGGAAACCAGAATGGCAGCCATGGAGCAGAACATCACTGCTATCCTGGCCATGCAGCAGGCAATGATGGCTGGTTTGTCTGCATCTTCTGCCCCGACAACCGGGCCCCCGACTGTGGGGGAGTCCCCGATCATCGAGCTGAGCTCCGAACACCTCTGGCCTTAGGTAAGCCCTCGGCCCCAGTCAAGATCCTGCTCCCATTCCTTGAGAATCCGGTCCTCCCCAGCCAGTTTCCGAGACTCCGACCCCAGGTCCTCGGGAGGCCCCCGGCCCTTTGGCACAGGCCTCGAGGCAAGGAGTCGCAGATCCTCGAACTCTTTGTTCCCCCTCGACTCCGAGTGGGAAACTGACGATGAGGCCTCTCCGGAAACCAAACAGCACTGAGATGTCCCCTCAGACCCGTCCCCCCAATTCCCCTCAAGAAGACGTGGCCTTCCTCGACTTTGTAAGGGATATGGCCAGATCCCTCTCGGTGCAAACCGAGGCCTAGGAGAACCCACGCACCGAGGAACCGGAGATCCTCAAGTTCAAGGATACTTTCACAGTGCCGGTACAGCCGATCCTCAAGTGGCTATTGTTGCGCATGTGAGAGACCCCTGACATCAGTGCCTGTGGTCAGCTGATGCCTCAACGCTATATACCGTGTCATGAAGAGGCTGGGGTTCGACAAGCCCCAACTCCCACATAACTCCATGGTTGTTGAATCAACCATGCAGAAACTCAAAAGCCAGAAGACCTACTCTTCTATCCTCCCTTGAAGGGATGCTAGAGCCCTCAATGCCCTAGAGAGCAAGTGCTACCAGGGCTCAATGCTGGAGTGTCGAATCCAGGTCTATGAGCTTTATATCGGCATGTACCTGAAGGTCCTGACCCAGGAGTTGTCTGGGTTCTTAGCAGGACTTGCCGGGGAACTCCTCCAGTGGTTCCAGGCTCTGGCCTCCGGGATCAAGGACAATGATGGATATGAGTCAGCAGCTAGGGTAGCAGTGGCTGGTATCAGGGCTCGATGTCAGACATGGCTGCAATCCTCGTACCTCGAGCAGTGGGTCCAGTACAAGCTGCTCAATGTCCCCTGTACCGGTGAAAACTTGTTCGACAAACCTATAGCTGACAAGGCAGCTGAGATCGAGGCCGAAGTGGTGTCCCACCAGAGGCTCTCGAAAAAGACCTCTTCCTTTCCCTGCAAAAAACTCTCGGGGAAAAGGCCCCTATTCCAAGGAAAAAAGGGCCACTTCCAATAGAGTCACTGCTACCAGGCCTTCTCAGGGCAGCAGTAGTGTTCTCACCCGAATAAGCAAGGTCAAGGAACTCAGAAGCAAAAGGCTCAGAAGCCCCAGACCCCGGCTCCAACCCAGCAAGGGGGGGAGCTTTTGACTCCCAGGGCAGGGGCCTCCCCTCTCCCGGGAGACCTTCACCAGCTCACAAGGGGGCCGCCATGCACTCTTTGCCCACAAATGGGCTGAGGTCACCTCAGACCAGTGGGTGCTGTAGGTGGTAAAGGAGGGGTACTTCCTCCGCTTACAATAATAGTGCGACCTCTCCTTCACCGGACCCTTCTGCTCTCAGAGATTGCAAGTCTGCTCAGGGACCATGCTTTGAAGCCTGTACCCAAGCATCTGTGGGGAAAGGGCTTCTACTCAATGTACTTCCTTGTTCCCAAAAGAATAGGGGGCCTCAGACTCATACTTGACCTGCGAAACTTAAACAAGTTTCTGGTAAGGGAGAAGTTCAAGATGCACTCTCTTGGAACACTGCTGCCCTACCTCCACCAGGGAGATTGCCTGTGCTCCTTGGATCTAAAGGATGCATACAAACACATCCTGATCCACCTCTCCCATAGGCAGTACCTGCGGCTTATGGTGGGTGGAAGGCACCATCAGTACAGAGTATTCACCTTCGGCCTGGCCTCCTCGCCGAGGGTCTTTACAAAATGCCTAATGGTAGTAGCCACCCACTTGTGCCGACAAGGGGCTTTCATTTTCCCCTACCTGGCGACTAGCTCATCAGAGAGAATACAGCCTCAGAGGTCTGTCAGGCCACAAAGTGGGCAATCCTCCTTCTGCAGCACCTGGGGTTTGTCATCAACTACCCCAAATCCCATCTCTTCCCAGCTCAAAGCCTGGAGTTCATAGGTGCCCAGTTAGACATGTTGCAGGTCAAGGACATCCTACCAAAAGAAAGGGGAGAATGCCTCAGGCAAATGGTAGGAGCGGTACAGCACTGCCGGTCAGTGTTTCTCCTCCTCCATCTATTAAGCCACATGGCCTCGACGATCCATGTCACACCCTCAGCTCACTTACACATGTGGACAGCCCAATGCAAGCCATGGGCGAGCTGCAGGACAGAGTCAGTGTTACCCGCCAGCTGGCAGAGTTCCTCAACTGATGGCAAAACTTGTACCACCTCTGGGAGGGAGGGCCCTTCCAGGCACCAGCACTGCAGAGGACCCTGACCCACGGACGCCTCCCTTCTGGGTTGGGGAGCGCATTGTGGGGACCAGCGCACACACGGCAGCTGGTCTCAGGAGGAGTCATTCCTACAAATCAATCTCCTGGAGCTCAGGGCATTCTGCCACCGCCTGCAACACCAACCTGTGTTGATCCAGATGGACAATCAGGTTGTCATGTTTTATGTCAACAAGCACGGACTCGTACTCCCTCTGCTGAGATGTGGTGGCCCTCCTCTCCTTCGTGGCATACAACGGCATGCTTTTGGAAGCAGTGTACTTCCTGGGCCAGGACAACTGCCTAGTGGACAGGCTGAGCAGAGTTCTGCACCCACACGAGTGGCGCCTACATCCCAGAGTAACGAAGCAGCTCTTCCACCTCTGGGGCAGGCCCTTGATGGATCTACTTGCCTCTCTGGACAACACGCAGCTACCCCGGTTCTACTCACGGCAGCACCCGGAGATAGTGGCAGCAGATCGCTTCCTGATTTTGTGGTCCGAGGGCCTACTCTATGCATTCCCATCGACCCCCCTGGGTGCCAGGACCCTGTTCAAGATCCTGATCGAAAAGGCATCAGTAATCCTGATTGCCTGGTCCACCTGGGGGCAATCTTGGCTCCCTCTGCTGCTCTCCCTGTCAGTGGCGCTCCCAGTTCCTCTGGGCCGAGCCCCAGATCTCCTATCTCAGGAGGAGGGCTCCCTCCTGCACCCCAATCTGGGGTCCTTAACGCTAACAGCGTAACTGCTGTAAGGGTAGCTCTGGCCCCCTTCAACTTTATAGGAGAGGTCGAGGAGATCCTACTGGCATCCGGGAAACCCTCCAGCAGATGGGCATATGCCTTTAAGCGGAGAAGATTCTCCACCTGGTGCACGGAAAATCAGGAGAATCCCTTCTTCTGCCATGTGCAGGTAGTCTTCCAGTACCTGCTGCTTCTGTCCCACTCTGGGCTGAAGTCTAACTCAGTAAGGGTGCATCTGAACGCCAAACCACTTACCATCACCTTGTTGAGGGTAAACCCCTCTCAAATCAGCCCTTGGTATCTAGATTTCTCCGGGGCCTTGTTCTATCCAAGACCCCTCTTCGGCCTCCAGCTCACCAAACCGTCATTCCCTTGGCCACTTGCCACCTGTGGTACCTATCTTGGAAAGTGTTTTTTCTGGTGGCCCTCACATCCATCTCAAAGAGTGAGCGAACTCTAGGCTCTGGTGTCAGACCCAGCATAGATGAGGTCCTATAAGAACAGGGTAGTGCTCCACACACACCCCAAATTCCTCCTGAAGGTAGTTTCTCCTTTCCACCTCAATTAGGAGGTGGTCCTCCCCACCTTCTTCCCACAGCCTCATGCAGGCAGGGAGGAACTAGTTCTGCATACACTGGATTGCAACCGGGCCCTGTCCTTATACTTACAGCGGACTCAGGCTCCTTGGCTTTTTGTGTCTTATGACCCCAGCAGACTGGGGCTCCCTGTGACCAAGCGAACTCCGTCCACTTGGGTGGCAGACTGTATTGCCCTCACTTATGAGCGAGCTGGCCTCCCCCTTGAACACTGGATCACAGCGCATCGTGTGAGGGCTATGGCCATGTTGGTGGCCAACCTCCACTCTGTGCCGGTGATGGAAATCTGCAAGGCCGACACAGAGTCTTCAATTCACACATTCGCAGCTCACTTCTGCCTGGAGAGTGAGTCTTGCAGGGATAGTGCCTTTGGCCAGGCAGTTCTCCATAATATTCTCGGGGTGTAGGCAACTTCTGCCCTCTGACCCTTCTGTGTTCAGGCTACTGGAGTGATAGAGTTTGTGGACGTTAGGGTCTTGCAGAGTTTCTCACCTTCTGCAACTCATGGCTATCCACCTGGTCGCTGTTGGTTCTGTCCTAGTTCAGTCCTCGGCATTCTTGAGCTAGGGAGTCTCATATGTGAGGACTTACTTCCTGCTTGTTCCTGGAGAAAGCGTGGTTACTCACCGGTAACAGATGTTCTCCAGGGACAGCAGGAATCAATCCTCACAACCCTCCCTCCTCCCCTAGGAGTTGCCTCTCTATCTTCATTTAGTTTATTGCCGTCCTACCTATGTCATCTGTCTGAGGAAGATGGCACCCTTGGGTGGGAAGGGGACCATGCAGGCATGGTAGCATTCCCAAAGGCTTTCTTTGAAAGCTGGGGAAATGCTCCGCGCAGGCTCTGTCTGTGCTGATGTCACCCATATGTGAGGACTGATTCCTGCTGTCCCTGGAGAACACCTGTTACAGGTGAGTAACTATACTTTCCCAGCAATTACTGCAAATAAATGTCCCCTAATGCACTGCGGCAGCATGCACAATTACTGCACAGAAAGATCTCCTAACACACTGTGGTAGCATGCACAATGACCTCACATAATGGTCCCCTAATACACTGTGGCAGCATGCATAATAACTGCAGGTGCACTTAACTCCACCTATTGGGGTAACTGTGCAGAGCTCACCATGCTCACTCTCTGCCCCTAATTCACCTCTTTACCACCCCAATGCGCAATTCACAACATGGAAATTGGTTTGCACTGTGCTGGGCCCTCACTATCAGTTACTGCAGGTTTCAGCATGCACTTTCACACTCCAAAACCCACACTAATTGCATAGTGCACTTTAGTAAATGGATCCTCAATCCTAAACACTTCAAAATAAGTGCAAGTGAATATTATCATGAGTTGTTATAAGCAAACATCATACCCAAGGTGAGTATGTGTGAAATGTGTGTGAATAAAGTTGTATATATTACAGTTTACCTGCAACAAGGTTGCAAATCAATATGCAAAGTACAAATGTACTTCGATGTAAATAGTTGTCTTGTACATAGTTACTCCTGTTATCCTGTTATCCAAGTTGATTGTCTGAGGTCTTTTGTTCCATGTAAACCGCGCTGATAACTAATAGTGCGGTATACAAAAAATGTTAATAAATAAATAAAATAAATAAATCAGCTAGAAAATGTTCTCAAATTGAGTTCTGAGAACCATCTGTAGAAACCACTTGTTAAGCAGATACCATGTGATCATTTTGTGAGCCCAGAAAATTCTGTTCTCATCATTATTAGCTTTCCATATTCGCTAAAACATGCTTAATATATTTTGTTTATATCCATCAGTTACTGAGACCATCCAGGAAGAGAAGAGAAAGGAAAACCAAAAAGAACATCTTGTAGAAAAAGGACAAATCCCAAGAAATGTCCCTAAAAATATCTCCTGGGGGATTGAAAGGTGCAACACAAGGAATCAGCAGCTGGAATCAGAGAAGGAGCAGAGAGACCCTGCAGGAGACTCACCAACTGGAGTTACTGTGTTTGAAAGAAGTGACAGGGAGCTCACAGACATTCCTGTACCCCAGAGACACCTGAGAGCAGAGAGAATCTTCCAAAATAGCAACAGTGACAAAATGACTTCTGAACTCCACCAAGGAAAGAGGAAAGGGAAGAAATCCTTTCTGTGTGATGCCTGTGGAAAAAGCTTTAATAGGAAATATCAGTTATTATTGCACCAGAAAACCCACACTAGGGAGAAACGCTTTTCATGCTCTCAGTGTGAAAAATGTTTCAAACAGAAAGTAAATCTGAAATTACACGAGAGAATTCATGCTGAAGTTAAACCATTTCCACACATTGACTTTAAAGAAAGGTTCTGTCATAAGGAATCACCAATTACAAGGCAAAGTTCCGGAGAAAGTAGTAAATATGTAAAATCTTGTAATTTTAAGCAGTTCATAAAAACAAACCAGAAAATAAGCATAGAAGAGGGAAATTTGTCATCTTCAGCATTTAAGAAAATATTTACAGATCTAACAGAAATGAAAATTCATCAGAGACACACTGGAGAGAAACTTTTCAGTTGTTCTGAGTGCGACAGCAGCTTCATTTATCTGTCACAACTGAAAACCCACCAACTGATCCACTGCAGAAGGAAACCTTTACATGTGCTGAGTGTTGTAAAACCTTCAAGAATCTGTCATTTTTGAAAATCCATCAAATGATTCACTGTGGAGAAAAGCCCTTTACATCTACTGAGTATGGTAAAAAGTTCAGTAGGTTGTCAAAACGGAAAACCCACCCAATAATCCACAGCGGAAAGAAAACCTTTACAAGTTTCAGAAAGTCATCAACTCTAAAAAGGCATAGAATGATACAAAGCGGAAAGAAGCCTTTTACATGCACTCGGTGTAATAAAGCTTTTAATTGGTCATCACAACTGAAAAATCATGAAATAATACATAGCGGAAAGAAACCTTTTACATGCACTGAGTGTAATAAATGTTTTAATAGGTCATCGACTTTGAAAAATCATCAATTAATACACAGTGGAAAGAAGCCATTTACATGCACTGTGTGTAATAAACGTTTCAATCAGTCATCACATCTGAAAAGGCATCATCAAATGATACATATCGGAAAGAAACCTTTTACATGCACTGAGTGTAATAAAAGTTTCAGTCAGTCATCAAATTTAAAAAATCATCAAGTAATACACAGTGGAAAGAAGCCATTTACATGCACTGAGTGTAATAAAAGTTTCAAAATGTCATCAACTCTGAAAAAACATCAACTAATACACAGTGGAAAGAAACCGTTTACATGCACTAAATGTAATAAAAGTTTCTATCATTTATCAACTCTGAAAAAGCATCAAGTAATACATAGTGGAAAGAAACCTTTTACATGCACTGAGTGTAATAAAAGTTTCTATCATTCATCGACTCTGAAAAATCATCAAGTAATACACAGTGGAAAGAAACCATTTACATGCACTGAATGTAATAAAAGTTTCAGTCGGTCAGCAGATTTAAAAAAACATCAAGTAATACACAGTGGAAAGAAGCCATTTACATGCACTGAGTGTAATAAAAGTTTCAAAACGTCATCAAATTTAAAAAGGCATCAAGTAATACACAGTGGAAAGAAACCGTTTACATGCACTGAATGTAATAAAAGTTTCAGTCGGTCAGCAGATTTAAAAGAACATCAAGTAATACACAGTGGAAAGAAGCCATTTACATGCACTGAGTGTAATAAAAGTTTCAAAACGTCATCAAATTTAAAAAGGCATCAAGTAATACACAGCGGAAAGAAACCGTTTACATGCACTAAATGTAATAAAAGTTTCAGTCGGTCAGCAGATTTAAAAAAACATCAAGTAATACACAGTGGAAAGAAGCCATTTACATGCACTGAGTGTAATAAAAGTTTCAAAATGTCATCAAATTTGAAAAGGCATCAAGTAATACACAGTGGAAAGAAACCATTTACATGCACTGAATGTAATAAAAGTTTCAGTCGGTCAGCAGATTTAAAAAAACATCAAGTAATACACAGTGGAAAGAAACCGTTTACATGCACTGTGTGTAATAAAAGTTTCAAAACGTCATCAAATTTAAAAAGGCATCAAGTAATACACAGTGGAAAGAAACCGTTTACGTGCACTGAATGTAATAAAAGTTTCAATCATTCAGCACAATTAAAAAATCATCAAGTAATACACAGTGGAAAGAAACCGTTTACATGCACTGAGTGTAATAAAAGTTTCTATCATTTATCGACTCTGAAAAAGCATCAAGTAATGCACAGTGGAAAGAAACCTTTTACATGCACTGAGTGTAATAAAAGTTTCTATCATTCATTGACTCTGAAAAATCATCAAGTAATACACAGTGGAAAGAAACCGTTTACGTGCACTGAATGTAATAAAAGTTTCAATCATTCAGCACAATTAAAAAATCATCAAGTAATACACAGTGGAAAGAAACCGTTTACATGCACTGAGTGTAATAAAAGTTTCAGTCGGTCAGCAGATTTAAAAAAACATCAAGTAATACACAGTGGAAAGAAACCGTTTATATGCACTGAGTGTAATAAAAGTTTCAAAACGTCATCAAATTTAAAAAGGCATCAAGTAATACACAGTGGAAAGAAACCGTTTACGTGCACTGAATGTAATAAAAGTTTCAATCATTCAGCACAATTAAAAAATCATCAAGTAATACACAGTGGAAAGAAACCGTTTACATGCACTGAGTGTAATAAACGTTTCTATCATTTATCGACTCTGAAAAAGCATCAAGTAATGCACAGTGGAAAGAAACCTTTTACATGCACTGAGTGTAATAAAAGTTTCTATCATTCATTGACTCTGAAAAATCATCAAGTAATACACAGTGGAAAGAAACCGTTTACATGCACTGAATGTAATAAAAGTTTCTATCATTTATCGACTCTGAGAAAACATCAAGTAATACACAGTGGAAAGAAACCGTTTACATGCACTGAATGTAATAAAAGTTTCAATCAGTCAGCACATTTAAAAATGCATCAAATGATACACAGCAGAGCAAAATGTTTTTCATGAACTAAGTGTAATAAAAATTTTAGTCATCAACTCTGAAAAGTCACTAACTAATACACAGCAGAAAGAAATTTTTACATGAACTAAGTGTAATAAAAATTCTAATCAGTTATCCTATCTGAAAAGGCATCAAATGATACATAGAGGA
Organism: Ichthyophis bannanicus; assembly: GCA_033557465.1. Classification (NCBI taxonomy): domain Eukaryota; kingdom Metazoa; phylum Chordata; class Amphibia; order Gymnophiona; family Ichthyophiidae; genus Ichthyophis; species Ichthyophis bannanicus. The sequence goes on along the minus strand of CM066033.1, from coordinate 273,193,586 downwards.
AACAAACCTTTTACATGCACCGAGTGTAATAAAAGTTTCAATCAGTCATTGACTCTGGAAAGTCATCAAGTAATACCCAGTGAAAAGAAGCCATTTACATGCACTGAATATAATAAAAGTTTCAATCAGTCATCACATCTGAAAAGGCACCAAATGATACACAGAGGTTCATGACTTTGTGATGTTGATAAATGGCTCCTTTATACTTAATATGACCTTGTTCATCTTTATTTTTAGGTGTTAAATTCAACTTGGGTAATCTTTCCTCTGCCTGTATCCCAGCATATTCATCTTTTTCCATGTGGACTAGAAGTTTGATCTTGAATTCTTCCACCTCCCTTTCTTCTTCCTCTTCAACTGAATGGTTGACCTGTCCTGTAGTTATCTCACTCTCCTGCAGTTCCAGATGTGCAAATTCCATCTCCCCCTTAACTGCTCTTTCTGTTTCTGTGTATTCCTTTTTATGATATTCTCACCCAAGTCACCACCTCTTCCCTGTATATCTTCTTTCCATGGACACCCTTAGTTGCTTCAAGATGTTATCATTCACATACTTCTTTACTTTGATCTGTGAAATTAAAGATCTTAAATTTGCATCTGTTGCAGTTTGCAGATTTTCTTGTGGCAATTTTCCTCTTTCTTCCAGCTTTTGGTGGATGACATCAGTATGACCTTTGGTCTTGACAAATGTGCTAAGGCAGTTTTTTTTTTGAGAAAATTGAGCAAAATGAAAAATATCTCCCTAGCTGAAGGCTGTGACATCAAGGACCTTGAACCGGAAGGTGTATATAATTATGTTGGAGTAGAGGAAAGAACAATGTTCAAGCAGAAATTACTAAAAGAAAAAAAATTAGTAACGAATACTATAGAAGATTAAAATCATTATTGAAAAGTAGATAGAAGCCATCACTCAGCTGGCAATTTCTGTATACTTAGGGACGCAGGAAGGGTACCCCTCATGCTTGTCAAAAGCAGCTCAGAAAAAGGCAGGAGGACAATTGCCACTGGAAGAACTGAGATTTATTGGTATCATGGTCTGCCCAACACATTTTAGCCATATGGCCTTCTTCAGTGGACTGTGACCTTAATACAAACATATACAAATATATAAACACAAATAAATAGAACCATAAACATGAGAATAAAAGGGGGGGACAGTGAGGTTACCAGAGCAAATGGTGGCTTGAACCTCTTTCTCCGCCACCCTGAGGAGACAAAAAGCCCCTAAAAGTATCCTAATAGTCTGGAGAGCCATTAAAACTTGGAGCAGCAGGTGCCAAGAGGAACTGGGAGCAAATGACTACAAAAGTCAAATTGTCGGAGGCGAAGGAAAATCTGCATGTCTCGCAGTGGCTGATGGACAGGGTTGGACTGCATGGCAGTTCCCTGCAGAAGCCTGTGTCGGAGGAATCAGGAGAGGACACACTGAGTGAATTTCAGCAAGGTGGTGAGGCAACCTCAACACATTCTCTCATACAGCATGAGCTCTGGAGGGGCTTTGAAGAGCTTGCTGCAGAGTTTAGATCAATGTGGGAGGAAGTGACGTCTATGATCATGGAGCTCCGCGGAGACATTAAGTATTTAGGCCACTGAGTGGAGGAGGTGGAAACAAAAATGGAGGACTGCACTGAAACTCTGACAGAATTGCAATGCACAACAGACAGACAATGCTCTCAAACGATGGAACTTACCTATAAAATTGATGACATAGAAAATCGGGCCCATAGAAATAATGTGCGTTTAAGAGGCATACCAGAAGCTGCCGGAGGGGCTGAGAACCGGGTTGAGGTGGTGTGAGCATTAACCAAGGAACTTTTAACTTTAGAAGAGTTTCTGTCCCGCGGGGTTAGTATGGAGATCGAAAGGGTGCACCAGACGCTGGGTAAACCTCCCAATAATCAGTCTCGTGAAAGTTGTTGCCCGTTTTCTAGGCTACAATGATGCAGAACTGCTGCTGAGGAGAGGCCGGGAGAGGAAAATTATACAATATCAGGATGCAGCTGTCTCCCTCTACCAGGACCTTTTGACTTTCACGTTGGTGCATTGACGAGAGATGAAACCGGTTATAGAGGTGCTGAACAAAGAGGGGATTCGTTATTCATGGTCCTTTCCGTTTCGAAAAGACTTTTTGTTGGGCGGTAAAAAGATCATACAGAGGCATGGAGAGAGCTTAGACAAGCAAGCAAGCCTCATGGAAGGTAGCACAGCACCGGTGTTTTCAGCCCCCTGGACTCAGAATTTGAAATGGAAACGAGTGGGAAAACACTTAATAAATATCTGATAGCTTTGGGGAGAGAACTTTCCTGCTTGAATGTTATCTGGGAGATTGGTGTAACTTGCAGTAAGAGAGATCGTGGTTGCATCGCGGACTGGTGGCTGGAGCCACTGAAGAAGAGGACTTCCAAGTGGACAGTCACTATAGTAGTATAATGGGTACACTACTTGTCAAACTGATTGACAGGTGAGATAAGGATGGCGGGAGCTAATCAGCGTTCACTTCTGGTCTATGTCCCACCTTAGGCCATGCCCCCTCCCACAGAAGTGAATGGTGAGTTAGCCCTGCCCACTCCCGCCCCCAAAATGTTGACAGATACCAATCAGCGCCCACTTCCGGTGTATGTCCCACCTTAGGCCACGCCCCCTCCCATAGAAGTGAATGGTGAGTTAGCCCTGCCCAGCCCCGCCCACTCCCACCCCCAAAATGTTGACAGGTACCAATCAGCGCCCACTTCCGGTGTATGTCCCGCCTTAGGCCACGCCCCCTCCCATAGAAGTGAATGGTGAGTTAGCCCCGCCCAGTCCCGCCCCCAGGCGTGGCCACCACCCCCCACTTGACACACCCCTGCCCCCGCCCCAAGGATGACATCATCCAATCAGCGTACACTTCCGGGGGGGTGTCACACCCACGCCACGCCCCACAATATGGCATTAGCCAGTCAGCACCCACTTCCGGGTTTGTGCTACGCCCACAGCCTCCCACCCTCCTCCACGCCCCCATGCTACATCATCGGAAATGACATCACCGGAAACAGGGCGTCATCAGAAGAGGGACTGTCCCTTTTTTGCTGACATCAGCGGAAACAGTATGACTGACTCCGGAAATGACAATATGGCTGACTCCGGAAATGTGTTTTTGCTTCTGCTTAATACTGAAAAACAAAAATGCTTTTCTCTCTGTCTCTCTCCCACACAGACTCAGTTGTTTCTTTCTCACACAAAAACTGATTCCTAGCACAGAGAGACAGGCAAGCTAGAATCTTTTTTCCTTCCAAAATGCAATTAGCACATCTTTGTTAGAGGGATCACCCTCTCACCCTCAACCACGCCCCTGCCTACATCATCGGAAATGGACTGTCCCTTTGTGCTGACATCAGCGGGGAGCAGTGTGACTGACTCCGGAAATGTGTTTTTTGCTTCTGGTTAATGTTTACACCTGCAAAAAAAAAGCAGGAGCCCTGGAAAAATAAAATGCTTTTCTCTCTCCTACTGCACCAGTTCTTATTTCTCACAAAAAGATTCACGGCACAGAGAGACACAATTTTCTTTACAAATGCAATTACAAATGCAATTGTTAGAGAAACTAGTGCGGTCCATGTGATAGAATTTTACTTTTAAGACCTCACTGTTAGAAGTATTCTGACAGACCTGTAGAGTTCAGACTGAAATACAGAGAGACCTGAGTTCAAATCCCCCTAATACAGCTATTTTTTTTGAGAGAGCCGAGTTCAAATCCAAATACAGCTATTTTTTAGTGGCTTTGAAAAAACCAATACAGAGAGACAAGCCCGGACATGTCTCTCTAGGGTGTGGTAACACGTGATTGGTTGAAACAAGAGGTCTGTTCTGAGCATGCTCCTGCTGTAAGGGAACATTTTTAACACAGAGTTTCAGAAAGGAAAAAATGGCTCTTTTTGGAACACCAAGCAGAATTTCCAGCAGGGCACACAACATTAATTACTTCCTTAAGGATCATGATGCCGTTGCAGAGGGGTATCCACCGATTGAAAATCCATTTGAACTACAGGAGAGTCTGGCAGATCCTGAGCAAGAAATAGCAGCTTTTGTGGATTATCCAGATGCCCAAATATTTTTCAACTCTCAAGAACCCTACGATTCTGGCACAGAACTTGGCTTAACATCTGACAACACAATGGACCCGGAGGATATAGAATTATATCACGCCACTGTAGATGCAGAAACAAACTGTTTATTGGAAGACCTAGGATCAGCAGAGGTAAGAGACATTTTTTTATTTAGAAAAGTGTTATAGAAGAAACAGCAGTTCACACTGACATTATTTTGTTTTTTTTTGTAGGGAAGTGACGAATCTCTGCTCCTACAGGGGCACATACTGGCTGCCAATCTACGCTGTTTGTGCTTTCTCTGTACATATCAAAGGGAGGCATTTGATGTCATAGCCAGTCAAAGGGACTACACAAAACCTGATGAAATAAACACATTTAAATCTGTTATACAAACAACGGTGGCCTGTATTATCAAGAAATGCTGGCAGGGCGTTATGCATAGAGACTGTACAGCGTGTGTAATACATGCTCCAGGCCAAAGACACCATGACTGTTTAAAGTGGGAACGCAATGAAATACATCAGAAAATCCATAAAGCTTGTAACAGGTTGTGTCTAGGACCTATTTCAAATGTTGCCATGATTGCGGGTCATAAAATGAAAGCAACTGTCCTAGTTTATGAAAATTTGAATTTAGTGTTTGAACTCGTCAGAGATTTTAACAACAGTAGAAATCCAGGACAACTGCTCAATATTTTGCTTAATTCTGTGCCAGACAGCGAAATAGAAATAGTGGAAGGCTTAATCTGTGACAGAGATTATAGATCGTTCTTTAAAAAACACCAAGTTCTGTAAAAATTGACTTTTTATGAAAATGTATGTATTTCCAGAATCTATTAGTTGAACATACAGATGAACAAAAATTATATGTATACCTTTTATTTTTTTAAAACTTGTAATGCTCAAATGAATTTCACAAGATGAAAACATTTTATTTGAAATAAAATATTTTGAACCTATGTGTGGTGTGTTTTAGGAATGATTAGTTAATTAAACCTACAATGGTTTGTCTGGAAAAAAAAATGGGGCCTCCAGGTGTGTCTTAAACAATAGGCCATAAGATAAGAATGTGCAGAACTGTCGTATAACTAAAATCCACTTAAGACGTCTGGGAAATGGGTGGGAATGTGTATTAGCCACATACACAGATATATAGCATCTATTACACTGTACTGTCTGCGAAAAAAAAGGCATTGTGAATTAGCCAGGTCGTATGATAAGCTTATGAGATCCAGTACATTTCAGCAGCCAGAAAAGATCACACAGTCTCTATAGCTTGTATCATCTGCAACTTTTTCTTCAGACATGGTGAGTAGATATGAGTCTTACTTTTTTTAAAAATATTGTTGGCTATGTAATGTTTCTGTCTCTTATGATTGTCTTTAAAAAATAGGAGCAGAAAAAGGGGGTTACAAATAAACTTTCTCTTACAAAAAGAAGGCGGCAAAGAAATTTAAAAGGTATGTCCTGTGGTGGTTTAATTTTCCAACAGCTATGCTCTTCATAATGTGTTTTCAGAGGACAGCCTCAACCTGTAATCTTTTTTATTTTAGACCAAGAAGATGCTACAAAACAAGATGGCCAGTCTAACCAACAGACGGTACCTTACAGAAAGCCAAAAGACAAGCAGAATCGTGAGTATTCCAGTTTTATCCAGCACCTAGATTTTAAGGTCTCTGTAAAAGTATTAGCCCCTACGTTTTCTTTTTCAGACCGAGAAAATGTTAGAAAATCAGCGACTATGGGAGAGAAGTCTAACAGAAAAAGATCACACAGCGATAGTTTTTCTGACGGTGAATCTACACACACCGGTACAGAAGAGCAAACAGCTCCATACCGAAAACCAAAAGATAAGCAGAATAGTGAGTATTCCGGTTTTATCCAGCACATAGATTTTAAGGTCGCTGTAAAAGAAAAAAAGTATTAGCCCCTATGTTTTCTTTTTCAGACCGAGTAAATGTTAGAAAATCAGCGGCTGTGGGAGAGAAGTCTAACAGGAAAAGATCACGCAGCGATAGTTTTTCTGACGGTGAATCTACACACGCCGGTACAGAATACGGAGGGCGTGGTGAAAGCTGTGTCTTTGATCACAGTGTTTCAGAGGACAGCGCAAATAATCATTCATTAGGCCTCGCTGAAGAATCAGAACCAGTTAGCTATGTTCAGTTTGTGAAAAGGTGGGATCGTAAATTGGACAAGTTTAATGGTGTAATTTATTCAGAGGAATTTTGGTTTATTAATTTAGACAGGATAACATCATTATCTGAGGCTCAATTTGCCATTCGGCAAGGTATTCAACATATTCTGGATGAGGTTAGCAGCAGGGTTTCACCCAGTGATTATGTACAGGTGCATCTACACTCATCTCTTTTCCACAATTCCTTGTATTCTGGTAAGTTAAACCCCGAAGCATTAGACGCTGACGATTTCTTAAATCAGATCGCTAAACTCCTTCAGAGTCACAGAGAAATCCAGGTTTGTGATATATTCCGGGTTGTTGTACTTGTCATAAGAAATCGGGGTGGGGGTGCTCGTAGGGTCTTAAAGACTATACCGTTTAGCCATATTATTCGTAAGAAAAGGATGTATTTGATAGACTTGAACAACACTGATAATAGCCTGTATTTTGCAGGTAGCCTCACAGCCCTCATGTCACAGGTAAAAATGACAGATGTCGAATTGTTAGAAGGTGCTAAAAAACTACATAATGAATTGGGGTGGCCGGTACATAGAAAAGTCATGCTCGATGATGTAGCATATTTGAACAGCATTTAAAGATAAACATACGCGTTGTGCTTTACACAAAATCATGGGTTTGTTTTAAGACATCAGACAGACCTGTGTTCCCTAAGACTGTGTTCTTGTTGCTACACGATGACCATTTCTATGGTATAACCGATGTCAAAAAATTCTATGGGGAGCGCAACTTCTGTAGTTACTGTCAGAAACCGTACAGTCACGATCATAATTGCACATTATGGTGCCGTCTTTGTTTGACACTAACGTGTGCGAATAATGTTGGTGTACAACAGAGATGCCCTAATTGCAAACTCTTTTGTCGTTCTAAAGAGTGTTTAGATAGACACGCGGATCTGGCTCTGAAAAAGGAAGTGGCGTGTTCATCTAAGATACTGTGCCAGAAATGTGAGTCTTATGTGGACAAGAAACATAAGTGCCAGGGCCGTCATTGTAAACTATGTCGCGAGCCCCTAACCGGGGATGGTGTCCACTTATGTTTTATGACCCCTATTGGTAAAACTGAAACATCTGAAAAGTATATTTTTTATGATTGTGAATGTATGCAAGAAACAGGCTGGCATGTCCCTAATTACATATATGCGACGGACTTAAATGATGAAAGAAACTGGGAATTCAAGGGTCTCGAATGTATTTCTGCCTTTATACAGATTTTTTGTGACAAAAAATTTAAAGGTTACACCTTCATAGCCCATAATTCCAAAGGTTATGACGGATATTTTGTTCTTAAACAACTGCTTAAGGAAAAGATGGACACGGGGCTGTTGGTTCAAGGTGCTAAACTTTTACAAATTACCGTTGAACCTCTGACTATCCGTTTTATAGACTCTCTAAATTTCCTGCCTATGAAACTTAGCAAACTTCCACAAGCCATGGGTTTTGCAGGCAGCAAGGGGTACTTTCCACACTTTTTTAATACGCTGGAAAATCAAAATTATGTGAGCCCCATGCCGGGTGTTGAACATTATGGTGTGAGTAACATGTTGCCTGAAGAAAAAGATGAATTTTTACAATGGTACAAGGACAATCGGCATAAAACTTTTAATTTGCAAAAAGAGCTGGCTTATTACTGCCAGCAGGATGTATCTATTTTGCGGCAGGCCTGTGTTCTCTACCGAGCTGAAATCATGAAAATGGCAGAGAAAGAAGTGTTTGTAGAGCAGGGTGACATCTCAGAAATTCAAACAAGGTGTTTAGACCCTTTCCAATATATAACCCTTGCATCTGTATGTATGGCTATGTTCAGATTCATGTTTTTAGAACCCAAGACTGTGGCACTCATCCCACCAGATAACTATCACCGGCAGACAAAGAGATATTCAACCCCCTCTATTCAATGGCTGATGTATGTGGAGGCCAAAGAAAATATACAGATCACACATGCTCTGAAAGATGGTGGTGAAAAAAAGGTGGGGGCTTATTTTCTTGATGGCTATGCCGTGATCGGTGGGGTAGAAACAGCTTTTGAATTTAATGGTTGTTTTCACCACGGCTGTCCGAGCTGTTATAACGATAAAGACCAGAATCCTATAGCAGCCACGACCTATGGTTTTCTTTATTACAAAACACAGCTAAAAGCTGCATTCCTGGAAAGCCGTGGGTTCAAGGTCATAAGTCTATGGGAGCACGAGTGGAAGCGGATGGTAAAAGAAAATGACGGGGGCTGCACAGATTTCCTGGCTGACTCCGCATTACCGCAACCTCTGATTCCACGAGATGCCCTTTTCGGGGGTAGAACAAATGCCATTTGTCTGTACCACAAAACAAGGCCTGGGGAAAAAATACACTACTATGATTTTACCAGCCTATACCCTTTTGTCAATAAAACAAAGGAATATCCAATAGGCCATCCAAAAATCATTTATGACAAATTTGGCCCCCCTACAAAGTACTTTGGTTTTATAAAAGCAAAAGTATATCCCCCACGAAAGCTCTTTTTCCCAGTGTTACCCATATGGTTGGGCGGTAAGCTTATGTTTCCGCTGTGTCACACGTTTGCTGACACACGGCAACAGGAAATGTGTGCCCACACGGATGAGGAGAGAGCTTTTGTGGGGACTTGGTGTACGGTGGAGATGAATTTAGCCATTGCAAAAGGGTATGTGGTTGTTGAAATTTATGAAATCTGGCATTTCGAGCAAAAATCTGATCATCTCTTTTCCGAATACATCAAAATGCACCTCCGTCAAAAACAAGAGGCTTCTGGCTACCCTCGATGGTGCAGTGATACTGAAAAACAAAATGTGTACATAGCTGATTTCTTTAGAAAAGAGGGGGTGTGTTTGCGTGCAGACCAGATTAATGTAAACCCTGCTAAGCGTCAAATAGCAAAACGTTTCTGAAATTCCCTGTGGGGTAAATTTGGTCAAAGAACAAACCTGCCTACCACAAGCATTGTGAGAGAACCTGATGATCTCTTTAAATATCTGTTTTCTCCTGAATTCGAGGTTTCATCATGCGATTTTATTGATGATGAAACAGCCTGTGTGTCTTGGAGGCACTCAAAAGACCAGTGTATATTGTCGGGTAGCACCAACGTTTTCATTGCCTGTTTTACAACGGCTTATGCATGCCTGGAGTTGTACAACCTTCTAGATAGTTTGCAAGAGCGCTGTCTGTACCATGATACAGAGTCTGTGATATTTCTAAGTCGAGAGGGTGATTGGAACCCATCTTTGGGTGATTATTTAGGTGAGCTCACAAGCGAGATACCCTCAGATGAACATATCACAGAGTTTGTATCAGCGGGGCCTAAAACATACAGCTACAAGCTGTCAAGCGGGAAGACCTGTATGAAAGTAAAAGGGATTACGTTAAACGTAGAAAAGTGCCAGAAAATCAATTTCACTAGTTTGAAAGATCTAGTTTTGGACTACAAGCCTGGGACAGCAGATTTATCCCAGAAAAAGATAGGAGTACAACAACCTGGTATTATAAGAAACAAAAAGGGTTGGACAATAGAGACTGGTGTGATTAAAAAAACACAAAAGGTTGTGTATGACAAAAGGGTGAAGTTGGAGGATGGCTTTAGCACATTACCCTATGGATACTAGCGTGGTGGATGTGCGCTGGTCACATCCTTTTTCTTGTATTTTAGCGGGGCCGTCCAATTCAGGCAAGAGCTTCTTTGTTAAAAAGATGTTAGAACATTCTGGTCGTGTATTGACTGTCATGCCTAACAATATTGTGTGGTGTTACAGTTGCTGGCAACCTCTGTATAAAGAAATGTTAAATAAATATCCTTTTATTACATTTATGGACACTTTGCCTGATACTTTTAATGATGAACGGCTGTTTCCAACCAATAAAGTAAACTTGGTTATTGTTGATGACCTAATGGATTCTGCCTGTAAAAGTGATGAAATAGAGAAAGCCTTTACCAAGTATGTGCATCACAGAAACCTGAGCATCATATATATTGTTCAAAATGTTTTCTGCCAAGGTAAAGCAAGCCGAACTATAACTTTAAATACCAAATACATGGTGCTCTTTAAGAATCCTAGAAATAAGTTACAGATTGCCATTCTAGCCAGGCAGATGTACCCTGGAAAATCAAAATTCTTTTTAGAAGTCTTTGAAAATGCAACCAGAAAGCCGTTTGGGTATCTCGTCGTGGATTTAAATAACACAACGCCTGAGGCTTACAGACTGAGGACGGATATCTTCCCGCCAGATTGGACCACGGTATACTGTGAAAAACCACAAATCTCACATAAAAAGAAATGAATATGTAACCGGCCCTTCATACATGCCTGTGTGTCTCAGACAACATGTCTCGCCGTGTAAAGAGAAACCTGCCCCTTTTAAAACTTTTGGTTCAAGCCTCTCCGCAGCACAGAAGAGCCATCCTGAATACAGCTTCTAATGATTTGGTAGCAGCTATAGTTGAAATCGCTCTCAACACCCTAAAAGGTAACATTCCTCTTTCACAACAACAGATAAAGGTTTTAAACGGGAAGCGTCATGCCATAAAGAGTCTGTGCGATAAAAGACTACCCATTAAAAAAAAGATGCAATTGGTGAGACAGTCGGGTGGCTTTATCGGGCCCCTGTTAAGTTTTGCATTACCGTTGATAACGGGGCTTCTGACAAACCTCTAATGCATCACGCTGAAAAAATGTACATAGTCCCTAGTCAACAACTTGAGCGCTTGAGAAACCCGCCAGATCGGGATGAAAATATTAGAACCACGACCATCCATAAGTTAGATGAAGAAATGAAAAACATCCTGCAAAGTGTCGGTATGTCTGAACACGAAAAGGCTAAATGTTACTCAGAAGTGCTACAGCGCTATCTCGTGCTTAACAGACAGAGGGATATGGAAAAATAAAAAATAAACTTGTATCTACAGCCACAAGATGAGACATCAACGGCAGCATCTCTAGAAAATATTATACCTCCAGATCCTGTAATACAAGAAGTGTTTAAACAGCATCAATATGCGCTATAGGAAAAATGCTGAGTTGCTGCTTAATAAACTGTTAAAAAACAAGAATGTGGCATCCTGGGAGGGAAATGGAACATTTGTATACCGGGGAAACCCCGTCAATGGCTCTAACCTACTCGACCTCGTTCGTGGGGCTACGCAGCCCCAAGCTCTTTCACAACGAAGAATACCCAGGGGCTGGGAGGAGTTCATGCAAACCCTAGCCGAATTAAATATGCCCTCTACGGTAATGGGTAATGCAGCCAATAGAGATGTACTGGCACGCCTCAAAGAGAACCCATCTGTGAAGGCTACTAAAATGTACACGGGTCCGATAAAGAGCAAAGAGCTACTCCCTCACAAAAAACGTAAATTATCCCACAGATACCGGTGGTTGAGTGTGTAAAAAATGTATTTTCAATAAAATGTTTAAAAATAAAAGACTAGACAGTGGTTTTTTTTCAAAATCCTCCTTAGAGGGGTTACTTTTTATTTAGAAGCATCAAAACTGACGAGGCCGCGGGCAGGGTCCCGGCGGCCGAACCTAACCGGGCGCGCGGCCTGGGGCTGGGATCCTGTGCGCGGCCTCTGTAGAATTGAAGTCATTGGCTCCCGGCGGGTGCAGCCGCGTGGGAACCACTCAGAGATGACCACGTCAGCGTGGGGGGTGGGTTGGGCCCGGCGGGCAGCCTCCGCGTGGTCAGTCACGGCGGAGGCTGCTCGGGGGTGCCGGCTTCCCGCCTCCCATCCTGAGTGTGGGCTCCCGGCGGCCCCCCGGGTACCTCTGTTTTGCGCTCCGCGGGCATGGACAGGGGCTCTTCTGGGTGAGTGTGGCTGTCACGCGGCCTGGAGTTGTTTGCCCGGACCCATTGCCCTGCGGTCTGGTTTTTTTTTTTTTTCGCGCCGCCGCACAGAGGCGGCGGCTTGGACCGGAGGCTGCTGTTGCGGTACATAGCGCCGCTGGAAGGTGGTGGGGTCGGGGAGGAACGGTCCCTCCCCGTGCGCTGACTCCGGTTCCTTGCAGGTACGTTCGGAGGGGGGAACTGCCGACTCCTTGCCTGGGGGTATCTCTCGGCGGCACAGGGCTTCCCCTGTCTGCCTTGCCGCTGTCCGGAGAGGGCGAGGGGGATGGGTGGGGGCGTTGGGGGGCACCCAATTGGTGCTGCCATTGCGTGGGGAGAGGTCGGCATGGGGGGGAGCGGTGCGCCGGAGCCCCAGTCGGTTGGTGGGCCCTGCCCCCGAGGGTTTGGATGGTCGGGGGGGGGGGGTAGTTGGGGCTGGTGGGTGCTTTGCAGGGACCACGGGGAGTTCGGGCACGTGGGGGGGGGGTTTGCAGCGGGGTGGGGGCGGACGCCTTGCTCTGGCTAGCGGGTTACACACAAATTCCATGGGCCCCATGGAGTGCAGTAACTTAATGGTTAGTGCACTGGCGTGGGAACTACGCAACCAGGGTTCAATTCCCACTAGCACTCATTGTGGCCTTGGACAAGTCACTTAACTTTGACATCTGCACAAGTACACCACAAACATTAAAAAAAAAAAAAAAGCGAGGAAGAGGAAGGGCATTCACTGGGATTTGGGCCTAGACTAGAGCAGTCCAACAATACTCCGCAGGTGGTTCACTTGGTTTAGAGGGGGGTCTGGCTCCGATCATCGATAGCCTGGGCTATTAGGCATACATATTACAGGACTATTGCATGTGTATATCCACGACTTTGGAGCAAATAGCTTTGAATCGTATTCATCGGGTGCCTGGGTGGTGGTTGGGGGGGTTTTGCTCGGGGAGCGCTGGCTCTGGGGTGGATGGGCTCTGTATGGCTTGGTGGGGGGTGGGCGCTGGTCGCCGGCATGGTCTCCATGGTTCCCTCCCGTCCCCCCCCCCCTGTTTTGCTTATATTTCCGCAGGGGTCGGCGCAGAGGGCAGTGGAGCGGACGCGAGGACCATTGCTGCCACGGAGGCATCCAGTGTGCGGCGAGGGAGACGATGCAGGCCGGTGCTGAGATTCCCCAGCTGGAAGTCCGGCCTACTGCGGCTGTGGCTGCTGTGGGCGCGAAATGGGTGAGTGATCCGGCTCTCCGGGCGCGGATGGCACGGTTCGAGCGCTCTGGGAGGGGGCGGTTGGGCTAGGCTGCGCAGGTGGCGTCATGGCTCGGGGTCGGCCTTCCCACCTCTTTGCGTGTTTCGTGGTTGGCTGCGGTGGGGGATCTGCTGGGGAAGGGGTCGGATGGCTCAGGGGTGCTGGGACCTGTGGGGGGGGCCCCTGTCGGTGGCTGAGCTGCTGATGAGGGTTAGATTGGTGGGGGGGGCAGGGTCTGGGGGGCGGGGCCCTGTCAGTGGTTCTGTTAGGGGCTGGGGGGTAGGGGTACTCGTCGCCGAATGCCTGCCGGCCGGCATGGCATGCCGGAAGGGGTGCAGGGGCAAGAGAGGGTGGTCCCACAGGTGGGGCGGCTGGAGCACAGGGGGTGCGCGTTCGTGCATTGGGCCTCGTCATCTGGGATGTTATTGGCATTCGCGGCTTTGGGTTTTGGGAGGCACCCTGGCCGTGCGGGGTGCGGGCGGGGCGGAGCTCTGCTGGAATGTTCCGGGAGGGGATGGGGGGGGGGAACTGCAGGTTACTGTGGGCACCCGGGATCTATTTGCTCGGGATGGCCCGATTGTCGGCGGGGGCGGGGTAGGGTGAGCGGGGGGGGGGGGTGGCGATACTGGCAGTGGGGGTGCTTTCTTCCTTGCTCTTCCTATTTGGCCAGTTTCCAGCGGTAAGCGGGGGGGGGGGTCGGTGACACGTTCGGGGTTTCCTTGAGTCAACCTTCCCATTGGTTCTGGCCTGTTTTGCTGCGCGGTTGGTGGCGGAGGGCCTTGCCTTCTCAGGCGTTGTTCGCGACGGGTCACCGGTTTCTTAGGTTTGGCCCCCAGCATAAGTCGTTGGGCGGTCCAGGCTCTGACTCCGCTCAGAGGATGCATTGGAGCTGCGGCTTCCCCTGGCTCCCGGGTGGCAGGATAGGGTTATGCGGTGGTTCGGTTTTCTGTGTGGCGTTCTTAGACCGGGGTAGGGCGCGGTGGTGGTGCCTGCTGCGCAGCGTTCACTTCCCAATTGGTGTTTCGGGGATGGTAACGTATGCGGGGGCTTGGGAGGTTCAGTCTATTCGTAACTGTCCCGGGTACTCTGGAGGGTGTCTGGCACTGCACGCATGCCGCGTTGGGAGTGTCGGAGCAGCAGGTAACACACCGGTTACGTCACTTCCCAATGTTACTGCGCCTAATGTGGACGACTGACTGAGGTGTTACCTTAAAGGTAATGGAGCAGTGAGGTCTGCATCAATTCTGCGGGCGGGGTTGACGACGGCAGCAAGTTGGGCCGCTTTGAGGGACAAGCTGGGTCTTGCTGTGGCTTTTCACCTTGTGGGCACTGCATTCCGCTGCGTTTCCTTCAGCGTTTTTGGCGGGCTCCTTAGCGGCTGGCCTATGTGTTATTACGTACTTGTGCAGGGGTTGAGGATGAGGTGCATTATTGATGTTTTCCGTTTGTGGGGGCTGCTTCGACGGCGGAGTGCCAGTCAATGCCAACGGGATGGCGGAGCTCTCGCGGGACTTAGCTGGCATGGGCGGTGGGCTGGACTGCGGGTTCGGCCCGAGATTGACTTTCGGGGGTTGTTCTGGATTCGGCGGCTCAGGTAGGTCCCCTGCTGTGGTCCGCGGTTTGCCGGTTTTGGGGGCTGGGGAGCTAGGGCTTGGCTCTTGCTGGAAAGGGGGGCAGTGGTCTGGAATTTTCCACAGAACAACTGTTCTAACGGACTTCACAGAGAATAAGACACGAATATATTGATCTTGCGGGCCGTTCGGTGCCGCTGGCTTTGCTGTTTTGCGGTAGCTGGCTGTTTTCACGGGGGGTTGTGGATAATTCGTCTCCCCGGCTTTGGGGGTCGCAAAGGGGGGTGGGTGGAGTTGCGGCTTGAGGCGCTGCTGGGCCACCTTCGGCGGGACATCGGTTGCGAGGGCGGGGATGGTGGCCTGTCAGGGGTTACAGCTCTGCACGATGCGGCAGGTGCGGGTGTGTCCTTCGGGGGGCCTGGCGCGCGGTCGGATGCCCGCGGGCGGGACTGGTATTGGGTTTGACTGCTGATATCTCCTTTGGCAGTTTTCGCCCAAGGAGGTTTTGGAGTTATGGTCTGATTGGCTGCCTTATGGCCGGATTGGCTTGGTGGTCCTTCGTTACTGCTAAGGGAGTTTCCCAGTAGCGGGCGTCCGGATTGGGGGGTGTTGGCCTTTCTGCTGTTGCATGTGGCGGAGGAGGCGTGGCATATCCCTGGCTGTTTGGGAGAGATTGCCGATGCTCTTTCTCCTTGCAGGAGGGGCGTTTTGGGTTTGTGGCTCGGGAGGGAGCTATCTGCGATTCGGGGTCACAGTGAATTGCGAGAGCTCGGCCTTGGAGACGTGCTGAGTTGGCTGCAAGGTTTGGTGTCACGGGGACGTGGTCTGGGTATCAGCGGCGTGGTGCCTAAGTTGTCCAACTGGGGATCACGCACGGGGGGTCTCGGGCGGCAAGGTCTGGAGGGTGTATCGTGGTGGTTGGGGTTGCGGGGGTTTGGTCCGACCGGCGGTGCCTTCGGTTCGCCATTTGCTTAGGTGGTGAGGGAGGATCGCTGGTTCGGGGATTTGGGCCTCGCAGGCTGCTGCGGGTGGGGGGGGGTACGTGCTCGGCTGTTGCCACGCTCTGAGGCTGCCCCTCGCGTCGGATGTGTTGGTGGCTCCTTGCGGTGGACTGGCATCTCCGGTTGGGATGGGGGCAGTTGAGGGCTTCAACTGCCCAAGTTCGGGTCTCGGGGCGGTTGGTGATCTTTGGGTAGGTCTGACCGATCCACGGGGAAACGATCGAAGGTGCGTTTAAGGGGGCGCAGGTTGGGTTACGTGCCCTGTGGCTGTCGGCCGGCTTTGGGGTGCCCCGAGGTGTTCCGGGGCCTGAAGCGGCCAGGATGGTGTGGCGTGTGGTCCACCTTTTGCTTGGGGGGTAGCTGCGCAGGTCCTTTAGCGCATGGGCAGGAGGCGCTCTCTGGCGTGTGGGGTTATGTGCGGCTGGGGTGTTAGCTGGGGTCTGGGGGGTTGGGGCGTTTCATTGTTCATTTCTTTTACAGGTGGGGGCTGGAGCCTGCGACTGCGGAGGATTGTTCCCTCCTTTGTCCCCTGCGCAGGACGGCGAGTGGTGGAATGCCAAGTGGATTCGCCCTGGTTTTGGTAGCTGTATCATGGCTGGGTGAGCTCGGGCCCCGTGGGGGTCTCAGCGGCTTCCTTTGCTACAGTGCCAGGGGCGGATATCGAGTCTCCCGGCAGTGTTGGAGGCGGCGACCTGGTTGCAGGTCTTGCCGGCATTTGATCAGAGCGGCGTGGGAGAGGGGGAGTTTTACCTATGTTTCAGCGGGTGTCTGACATTGTTGATTATATGTTGTGGGGATGCTCACTGGTCGCAGCTTGGGGTTGGGGGGGGGGCGGCACAGGGTCAAGGTTGTCACCTGTGCCGGTGGCGGGATCCCGGAGGTTTCCGGGGTCCGGAGCCTCAGGCTACACTTGGGCGGGGGCGGGGTGCCCCTGACCCGGTCAAACCCTGGACGACTTTTGCTATAGCATGGCGAAGTCGGGGGGAAGGCTTAGGTAACTTGCCGGGGGGCAAGTTATGGCGTTAGCGGTGGCAAGGCACTTTGCTAAGGTATGGCTGGTGCAGGCCGGGTGCCGCTAATCGATTGAGAAGGTGTAGGAGGCTGGCCTGTTGTGAAATTGTTAAAAGGTTAATAACGCTGCGACCAGTTGTGTTCCATGAAATATTTGGTGTGGTGTCTTTTGTGGGGCTGGGAGATGGGGGGTGATGGGGGGATGGTGAAAAGGGTCCCGAAGCACCAGGTCCGCCTGCCTCGGTTACTGACGAGGCCGCGGGCAGGGTCCCGGCGGCCGAACCTAACCGGGCGCGCGGCCTGGGGCTGGGATCCTGTGCGCGGCCTCTGTAGAATTGAAGTCATTGGCTCCCGGCGGGTGCAGCCGCGCGGGAGCCAATCAGAGATGGCCACGTCAGCGTGGGGGGTGGGTTGGGCCCGGCGGGCAGCCTCCGAGTGGTCAGTCACGGCGGAGGCTGCTCGGGGGTGCCGGCTTCCCGCCCGCCCTCCCTCTCATGAATTGTTATGGGGGTTTTGGTTATGGGGTGTTGCAGCTTGGGGGGGGGTTGGCGGGATCCCGGAGGTTTCCGGGGTCCGGAGCCTCAGGCTACACTTGGGCGGGGGCGGGGTGCCCCTGACCCGGTCAAACCCTGGACGACTTTTGCTATAGCATGGCGAAGTCGGGGGGAAGGCTTAGGTAACTTGCCGGGGGGCAAGTTATGGCGTTAGCGGTGGCAAGGCACTTTGCTAAGGTATGGCTGGTGCGGGCCGGGTGCCGCTAATCGTTTGAGAAGGTGTAGGAGGCTGGCCTGTTGTGAAATTGTTAAAAGGTTAATAAAGATGCGACCAGTTGTGTTCCATGAAATATTTGGTGTGGTGTCTTTTGTGGGGCTGGGAGATGGGGGGTAATGGGGGGATGGTGAAAAGGGTCCCGAAGCACCAGGTCCGCCTGCCTCGGTTACATTCACGATAGGAAACACACACTTGCTGATTATGGAACGGATTTCTAAAAGATCTACACAAAGTTTGTTTGTTGCGTTTTACAAAATGTACCACCATATCATCTTTTTGCATTAAATCTTCAGAATACATTTCTAAAATATTTTCAAAAGGCACCCCTTTACAGCGGTGGTGCAAGAAAAATACACAGTGATATCCACAAGCCGTAGACATTGGGTGCTGTAATTGTCTGTTGTGGTATAAAACAGTTTTACAATGCTTGTTGAAAAAGCTCATAATGCTGGTAGGAAAGAATAAGCTATCAGGTGGTTGTCCATAAGAATCAAAAAATTCCCCTGTTCCATCTCCACATATATAGATGGCTAACCAGTGTTCTCCAGGTAGGTTATGAGGGTGTGTATTTACCACCAAACACACTGGCTTCCTTGATATTTGTACATCCGCTAACCAGTCGCTGGGTAGCACATCTAAAAAGAAATCTGCAACACAGGGGTCCTTCTTTAAAATACGGAAGATCAAAAAGAACATTCCTTCTATGATTAATTTCTATCACATTGTCAAAAACCCCATAAACAATCATGTTAACTGTATGGGGTAAGGCGCTGGCAAAACGTATTTCAGCCCGCAGGTTACCAGTTTTAATCAGCGAGTAATGGTCTGCACACTCCTGATCCGGTGAAAGGTCAAACGCCAACAGGGTATAACCTTTGTAAAACTCCTGACGGTCAATCAGCAATGCTGTATCTTTCAGATGTTTACCACTTGCTTGTATCAGTTGCATATATTCTCTTACACAACATCCGTTTTGAAAGTCAGGTTGAAGAGGTTTCCCGGGTACTTGTTCACCATCCACATATAGAGCGGCAAAATTAATATCATAATATTTAAAATTGAAGGGGTTTTTAGCATAATTACCACTGAAAGCATCATTATCCACAAATCCCAGCACAATGAGTTTTGGTAGCTGCCCCAAAAAGAGATTTTCCTGGTTAGTCACACGGGCACCGGCTGGTATGCTAAACACCTTCAGCCCCACACGGTCAATAGCATACTTGACATTAGCTTTCAGCAGAGCTTCCGCATGTCCCAGGCGCACTCCGGGGGAAACTTTAACTCTCTTTACAAAGAGCGCAGCGTTTAGGATAAGGATTTTATAACTTTCTTCGGCATCACCGCTCATTAAACAGAAAGAGTTTTTGTTGCGGGTCAATTTGATTTTGAGATCCACACCATTAATCAATAGCTTTTCTTGAAAAAATAGATCGCTATGTAATTGCCCCAATAGCTCTACCTTGTGGCTAGAGACCGTAAATTGAGCCCTTTCAGTAAAGCCGACATTGCGAGATCCTATTTATTTATTTATTTATTTATTATTAGTTTTTCTATACCGCACTATTCGGAATCAGCGCGGTTTACAATGAACAGGTTTGTACAATGTGGAACAATCAGACATTGAACTTACATATAACAGGGAATTTCAACTTGGATAACAGGTGAACTTTATACATTATTTACATAAAGAGGGTTGCATCATAGATGGATTTGTAGTACCAGCCCTGCAAGGGGTGGTTCTGTGTACTTGAAAGTTAGATTAGAGATTAGTTCGTCGGCTATGGGATGAGGGACTGTTGGGTCGTGTACTGTTGTCTAGGTAATGTTGTCAGAGTTACAGAAGTGCTGTTGAAATAGGTAGTGTTTGACGGCCTTTCTGAATTGGGTGAGGTTGTTTATGGCCCGGATTTCTGCTGGGAGAGAATTCCAGCTGGAGGGTGCAAACAAGGCAAAGGCCCTTCTACTTGTTGATTTGTTACATTTAGTGATAGCTTTTGGGAGCAGAATGGTATTGTAGGACTTGGTTCTTCTGAGTCTGTTGTCTGGAGTGGGTTGTATCAGGTCTGACAAGGTGGTTGAGGTGATTCTATGAACTGCTTTAAATGTCATGGTTAAGATCTTGAATGTGATCCGGTGTTGTATGGGGAGCCAGTGCAGGCTCTTCAGGATAGGGGTAATGTGGTCTTTGCGAGCTGCTCCGTATAGGGTTCTTGCTGCGGTGTTCATAGCTAGCTGTAAAGGATTCGTTGAGCTTTTTGGGAGGCCAAGTAGGATAGAATTGGCGTAATCGAAGTGGGGCATTATGATGGCCTGGAAGACTGTTCGAAAGTCATTTGGTTCTAGGGTGTCCTTCAAGAGGCGTAGCGTTCGTATTTTATGGTAGATTGTCCTGATGGTATTATCTATGTGGGCATGCATGTCAAGGCGCTGGTCCAAAGTTACTCCAAGGTATCTGATCGTTGTCTTGGAGCTGATGTCAGCGTTGCCCACCTTGATTGAAGGAGGGGGGTGAATGAATGATCTCTTCCGATGAATAGGACGTCTGTTTTTTTTAGATTTATTCGGAGCATTTGAGTGCATAGCCAGTCAGAGACAGCGTTAAAGCAGGAGGAGAGCTGGTCGAGATTTGGATGGTCAGTATCTATTGGGGTGAACATTAGTACATCGTCAGCATATACTAGGCAGTTTATGTTAAATGACCGAATGAGGCTGCAGATGGGCTGCATGTAGACATTGAATAAGAGGGCTGAGAGGGATGACCCTTGTGGGACGCCTTTTTCTTGCTGGAAAGGTTCCGATAGAGAGAGGCCGGAGCGGACATGCTGCCATCTGTTACTCAGGTATGAGGCGCACCACGCTAGAGCATTGCCTCGGACTCCCTTCTCGGCAAGGCGGGATAGGAGTATTCTGTGGTCAACCGAGTCAAAGGCGGCTGCGATGTCCAGAAAGATGAGAGCAAAACCCTTTCTGATGTTATCGAGACCGGTGGTAAGGGTGTTGAAGAGCGTAGTAAGTAGGGTATCCACTCCATGAGATGATCTGAATCCATGCTGAGAGTAATCGAGGGGAGCATTGTTTTCAATGTGATGGGTCAGTTGCTGTTGGACTGTTTTTTCCATAATTTTAGCTAGGAGCGGAATGCTCGATATTGGCCTGTATGAATCCATTTTTGTAGGGTCGAGCTTTTTATTCTTCAGTAGCGGTTTTATAGAGGTTTGCTTCAGGTCAAGTGGAAATGTCCCAGACGTGAAAGATTTTTCTATTAGGTTGGAGAGAAATGGGCTGAGATCTGCTTTTAGCGCTTTTACCCAGTGTGCGGGGCATGGGTCGCTTGGTGCCGTAGTGGTGTTTATGCCTGTGATGATATTTTGGATCTCCCTTGCTGTTGGAGGGGAGAAGGAGGTGAGAATGCCATGATCATCTACTGTCTCATTTTGCGGGGAGGAGTAGAATGATAGCAATGTTAGTTCTTCTGGGTGGTGATTGTTTTCAGGGGTAACGGGTTGGCTCGACTTTGAGCGTAGATAATCTGCGTATTCTTGGGGGTCGGGTAGGTTTGTTTGGTTCGGGGAAGGATCGTGAGCTAAATTTTTGACTATACTGAAAAGCTCTCGCGGTTTGTTTATGGCTCTCATTAATACTTCTGAGTGGTGGTGTTTCATTCTTGCGGAGACTGCAGTTCTATGTTCATCGAGGTGGACGTTGTATGCCTCCAGGCTCTCAGTTGTTCTTGATCTGCGCCATCGTTTTTGATCTGCGCCATCGTTCTTGATCTGCGCCATCCTATCTCTCTCACCTCATGCTGCCCGGCTGTGTCTTTATAAAACAGTCCGCTTGTAAACTGTGATTTGAGGGATCCTTCGCCATAATTGAGAAGCAGCTCTATGAAGGCTCTGTAGGGGTAGCAGTTGTTGCTCTGGCTAATGAGTTGGTCACCCAGGGTAACATCCAGCTGGCTAAACAGAGCTGCGATTGGGTAGTTCACCAGCGCTACTTTGGCTGCCGGGTCGATGTTCGAGCCATCTTCTGCCACAATTTTACAGGTCAGGTGCAAAAGTGTACTATTTAAATCAATGTAGTCTTCACCATGACCTGCGATATAGAAGTCCAAAGGGGCTGTTTCCGACAAAGCCGATAATGGTGGAATTTCCACATAAATACTTTTTTCGATACTTGTTTGGGTCGGTGCTAGTTGAAACAGGTCCAGTTCCGATTTAACACACTCTTCAGAGCTGTGGTGTAGAAAAGCCATGGTGCTTTTTAGAATATATCTCGCTGCCTAGAGCTAGCGCTTCTCTTCTTAGACCGGCGGTTAAGCTTCTGAGACCTACCACCCACGGGTTTCTTTCTTTTAAAAGGTTTGGGCGGTCCTTGTGGTAACTCCCGAGACTCGCTTCTCTTTCTTTTAACAGCTCTTCTAATCACAGCCAGTCCTGATCCTGCCTGTTCTGTAGCCTGGTTCATTTTATTTAGAACGGCCGTTGTGACATGGCTCATGACATCCTTGGCTATGTTTTTTGCAGCGCCTTTCACGTGTGGTTTAATAATTTCAAAACCCCTTCTCAAAAACGGCATAGCTTTTCTAAAGAGGCTGCGAAAAACACCACCTACACCGGCCCCATACATGACTGGTACTCCATGATATCCTGAAAGCCCATAGCCGGCTTGTGTTGTATAATAATGCCTGTATGCTTTGGGGTCTCCATAGTCTTTAGCCACAACCATTTTAAAAAACAGTCACCCTCCGGGGTCACAGATGAAGCTTAAGGATCACCTTCCCGTAACGAAATGAGACGTACTTGTCCTGATCCGTCTTTATTTCAAATGTGATGGTATCAATATGCTGTTTGTTCACAGGGACATAGTGCGGCTTATCATAAGTTAACGTGATAAACTCATCCCTAACCCCTTTAGTTGGAACACAGCGCAGCAGTGGCACAAAATGGTCACCTACTAACTGGTGCTCTACAATATCTGTGTACAGGTAGAGGGTATTAAAACCGGCTGTGATATCCATTGGAAAATGGGAACGTTGTGTATTAACGTATGCTTCTATTCCCAAAATGGTTGCCAAATCACCATACGCATAAATAGTAGACCTATCTTCCGATTTTATCCGGATTCTTCGCGCATGGGGCTCATAAATGATTAGTGGTGCCGCCGATTTATAGATGTTGCTAATGTCCTGATTCATGGATTCCACTAAACGCTGCATGGTCGCGTAATGTCCTTTCCTGACTATAAGGTGCTGTATATTTCCTGCTGCGGAAGCGACAACATACTTATGGTCTTCCTTAATATTCTCCTAGGTGTTGGGGTATTGTATTTCCACGAGCCCCACTTCCCACTGTCCTTGTAAGTCCAAAGGCCTTGCTAGTTGTATGGTAAAATTAGAGCTGGTATTTTGGGGAAAACACATCTGCTGAGGCATTGCTAGGCAGGGTGATATAAAAGCCACCATCATTCATTTTCAATTTTATTTTAATGCTGCTTCAAAAGAAAGAAAGAAATCAGATGTCTTGAATCTCTGATGCTTTAACCCAACTGTTAAATTTAACAGGCCATCCCCTCCATTTCACGAGGTAGAATCTGTTCCTGCCACATCCTTTTACCTTTAGAATCTTTTCGATTCGGTATATTCTGTCCTGTTGCTGCGTGACTTTTAGCAATTCTTCAGGATAAAAAGAACCTTGTATGGCTTCACCGTCATAATCCTGTATCTTGTATGTTGCTTTCTGGCCCCTGTTTAAAATGTCCGTTATTATAAATACCTCGTCAGTCCACGTTTGCTCGTAACCTTTTTCAAATTTTCCTTTAGTTTTTGAAAGTCTTACATGATCTCCTTTCTTTAAGGGATTCTCGGTGTGCTTACGCTTGATGCTATCACTGTAGACTCTTTTCCAGATCTGCAGAGAATTTGTGTGTGTCACATCTACAGGTCTCGTCTTTATTGTTCTGTGAAAACTATGATTATAACTGTGCACAAAAGCCTGCAATACGTCTTGGTACCTAAAGGTGTTGTGTGTAGTAAAATAACGCCACATTTTGGATTTCAAAGTCCTGTTAAACCTTTCTACCACCGCTGCTTTAACATCGTTATTGGTTACAAAATGATGAACCCCTCTTTGTTTTAATAAATTCTTCAGGGACCTATTTAAAAATTCTTTACCCTTGTCTGTCTGTATTTTTTCAGGTATACGACCTAGATTAAATATTTTTTCAAAGGCTTTAGCAACTTCATGACCGGTTTTCGATTTTAAACTTGCAACCCATGCATATTTTGACAGGATGTCTACCACTGTTAATATGTATTTATAGCCATTGTTATAATGGGACAAGGCTGCCATATCAACTAAATCAGCCTGCCATTGCGCATCCACATCTGACACGATCGTCTTGTTTCTTTTAAAACGGACCCTAGCAGGTCTGTGTAAAGTATAAGCATCTTGTCCGGTAGCCCATCTAACTACATCATTTCTGTTGACTGTTTTATCCTGCTTTTTAGCAGCTTGAAGTAGTTTGGGGTTATAGTAAATGCTCTTCAATAAGGTTTCCTTCATGATTTCCGTGCTTTGACTGTTCTTTTTATTTTGCCAACATCTTCAGAATGGTTTTAGTAATTAATGTTGTGTGCCCTGCTGGAAATTCTGCTTGGTGTTCCAAAAAGAGCCATTTTTTCCTTTCTGAAACTCTGTGTTAAAAATGTTCCCTTACAGCAGGAGCATGCTCAGAACAGACCTCTTGTTCCAACCAATCACATGTTACCGCACCCTAGAGAGACATGTCCGGGCTTGTCTCTCTGTATTGGTTTTTTCAAAGCCACTAAAAAATAGCTGTATTTGGATTTGAACTCGGCTCTCTCAAAAAAAATAGCTGTATTAGGGGGATTTGAACTCAGGTCTCTCTGTATTTCAGTCTGAACTCTACAGGTCTGTCAGAATACTTCTAACAGTGAGGTCTTAAAAGTAAAATTCTATCACATGGACCGCACTAGTTTCTCTAACAATTGCATTTGTAATTGCATTTATAAAGAAAATTGTGTCTCTCTGTGCCGTGAATCTTTTTGTGAGAAATAAGAACTGGTGCAGTAGGAGAGAGAAAAGCATTTTATTTTTCCAGGGTTCCTGCTTTTTTTTTGCAGGTGTAAACATTAACCAGAAGCAAAAAACACATTTCCGGAGTCAGTCACACTGCTCCCCGCTGATGTCAGCAGAAAGGGACAGTCCATTTCCGATGATGTAGGCAGGGGCGTGGTTGAGGGTGAGAGGGTGATCCCTCTAACAAAGATGTGCTAATTGCATTTTGGAAAGAAAAAAGATTCTAGCTTGCCTGTCTCTCTGTGCTAGGAATCAGTTTTTGTGTGAGAAAGAAACAACTGAGTCTGTGTGGGAGAGAGACAGAGAGAAAAGCATTTTTGTTTTTCAGTATTAAGCAGAAGCAAAAAACACATTTCCGGAGTCAGCCATACTGTCATTTCCGGAGTCAGTCATACTGTTTCCGCTGATGTCAGCAAAAAAGGGACAGTCCCTCTTCTGATGACGCCCTGTTTCCGGTGATGTCATTTCCGATGATGTAGCATGGGGGCGTGGAGGAGGGTGGGAGGCTGTGGGCGTAGCACAAACCCGGAAGTGGGTGCTGATTGGCTAATGCCATATTGTGGGGCGTGGCGTGGGTGTGACACACCCCCGGAAGTGTACGCTGATTGGATGATGTCATCCTTGGGGCGGGGGCAGGGGTGTGTCAAGCGGGGGGTGGTGGCCACGCCTGGGGGCGGGACTGGGTGGGGCCAACTCGCCATTCACTTCTATGGGAGGGGGCGTGGCCTAAGGCGGGACATACACCGGAAGTGGGCGCTGATTGGTACCTGTCAACATTTTGGGGGCGGGAGTGGGCGGGGCTGGGTGGGGCTAACTCACCATTCACTTCTATGGGAGGGGGCGTGGCCTAAGGCGGGACATACACCGGAAGTGGGCGCTGATTAGTACCTGTCAACATTTTGGGGGCGGGAGTGGGCGGGGCTAACTCACCATTCACTTCTATGGGAGGGGCGTGGCCTAAGGCTGGACATAGACCGGAAGTGAACGCTGATTGGCTCCCACCATCCTTATCTCACCTTTCAATCAGTTTGACAAGTAGTGTACCCATTATACTACTCACTATCATTGGGTGAATGCCTGGACTTAGCTATCTAATTTTATATTAATTTATTTCAGTATTTTTCTTTTATTTCTCTTATAGTTGACACCTTCTTTTTGTACGACACCATGTTAACTGTTGATGCTGTTTGCAATTGGTAAAGGGGATAATTCTGGAACGGATGGGGTGGGGGGGGGGGACTTGAGTGGCCTGGATTTGGGGTTGTCATTCCCAGGTCTTGCCCAGTGGGCGAGCACATGGAGAAGATGGGGTAAGAGGGGGGGCATGTGGGAGAAGGAAGGAAAGAGATGAGTTTGGGGAAGGGAGGGGGGAGAAAGGAGAAATCAGAGAAAGGGACTGAAAGAGGAAAGGTAGGGAAGGGAGAGGATGGAGGTTCTCTGTGAAGGCAAACCGGGAGGGGTGCAGTTATGGAGGGAACTGATAGTGCCTATGGCTGGGTTTGGCGCTTTTATAGCACCCATGGAACACAAAGTTTCAGGAGGGGAGAGAACCATGAACGATGATATACTATGCTGAAAGTCATCTCCTTTAATGTAAAAGGTCTCAACTCACCTCAAAAACACTCTCTATTATTTAAAGAGTTGGGGACCTTGAAAGGTGATCTTGTGTTCCTGCAGGAGACGCACGTTTGCTGCGCCAATCAGGGCTGGTTGAAGCGTAAGCCCTACCCTAAAGAGTGGGCATCGTGAGATGAGAGGGGCCAGAAGAAATATGGAGTGGCCATACTGTTTCATCAGGCCCTGCCCATAAGGGTGGAAGAGATGAGGAATGATGTTGGGGCGCTGGCTCTTTATGAATGTTCGCCTGGGTGGGCATCTTCTCACGTTGGCTAACATATAAGCACCCAATGAAGGTCAAGTGCACTTTTTTGCACAGTTGAAAACTGTTAGCTGAGTTTGCGAAAGGGCCTGTTCTTCTAGGGGGGACTGTAATGCGAGCATTTCGACTCTTTATGATGGATTTGGGCCTGTGGGATATATGGAGGGACACCCATCAGGGAGAAAAAGTTATACCTACTACTCACTGGTTCATCAAATTCCCATGCGTATTGACCATTTTTTGCTGGACCAGTGACTAGTGAGTGTGGGGGTGGAGGCGGGACATGGCGCCTTAACGTGGTCGGAACATGTCCCCTGCTGGATTGCCCTTCCTTGTACCTTGGGGGAGATAGGTGGAGATTGGATGAGAGTTTTCTCCGTCGAGCCCCTGCTGTGCGAGACCATGGCCGGTTTATACAAGAATTTTTTTGACCACCGGCAATGCCACAGGGGAAGTTGCATTGCCGGTGGTTTGGGATGCCTTTAAGGCCACAGCTTGAGGATGCTTTATAGCTGAGGCGGCCCGAGCTAGGAAGGCCTGGACAAAGGAATCCCAATGATTGGAATGGGAGGCCAGGCGACTCCAGCTAGAACATGCGCAGACTGGTTCCAAGTGGGTTTGGCGCCAGTGGTGGGAAACCTGAGCCCAATTAGAGGCCTACATGCAAAAAGATTTAGATAACATGCGATGCCGACTGCAACAAACGTTCTAAGACCAGGGGAACAAAGTTGGGCGTCACCTTGCCTTTAGGCTTCGAAAACAGCAAACCTCGTGAATTGTACATGAGATTAGGGACTCATCGGGGGTCTTACGGGTAAAGTCCCAGGAGATATGCACAGTGTTTACAGATTACATGGCACACCTGTATAAAGTGGAACCCTTCAGTCTTACTCAGGCGGATGGCTATGTTCGAGACATCCCCCTGCCGCACCTTGCAGATCTACATAGGGAACAACTAGAGGCAGAGATTACAGTGCAGGAGGTGGAAGGGGCTATTTGTTGAATGTTGGGAGGGCTCCTGGTGGGGATGGGTTCCCCTCACAGTATTATAAAAAATACAGTGCTCAATTTGTGCCCACTCTGGTAGTGCTCTTTAATGAGGTGTTGCAAGGGTCGTCGTTGCCTTCCATGCAGCTAGAGGCAGTCATTGCGGTAATATCTAAACTGGGTAAGCCAACTTAAGAGGCAGCATCATACTGCCCCATTTCCTTGTTAAATACAGATGTTAAAATATTGGCCTCTGTGCTGGCCACCCAGCTAAATCAGACCCTTCCAGGCCTGGTGCATCCTAACCAGGTTGGTTTTGTGCCTGGTCGTCAGGCCGCTGACAATGTTCGGATGCTGCAATTAATGCATGCCATGTGGCATGATCCCCAACCAGCACTTCTGGTGGGCATCGACACTGAGAAAGCATTTGAGAGGGTCAGTTGGGGTTTCTTGTGGTGTGTTTGAATAAAATGGGGTTTGGACACCATTTTTTGCAGTGGTTGCATAGTCTCTACTGGGGGCCCCTAGCCTGCATCCAAGTTAATGGAGGTCAATTGAAGAGCTTTGAAATGGAAAGGGGTACTCGACAGGGGTGCCCACAATCTCCACTTTTATTTACATTGGTAATGTTACCGTTGACACAGAGCTTTCGTGAGCATCCTGATGTAACTGGAGTAAGGGTAGGCTCGCATGAATATAAAATAGCACTTTTTGCAGATGATATATTAGGAGTGGAGGATATCATATGTGGAGTGGAGGAGTGGCCTAGTGGTTGGGGCAAGGTACCTCAGACCGGAAGGTCAGGGTTTCAAATCCCACTAGAGGACAGCAACCTTGGGCAGGAAGGACTGGGGTTTCTAGTGGGGGGGGGAAGGGGGAAGGGGGAAGGGGGTTGCGTATTGATAATCCATATATACCCTTCAATGCTGGGATCACTATTTTTGGCCATGGGCGGCACTGTCGCCATTGGTGCCCATAGTTCATAATAAAGCCTTCCTTCCAGGTGTGAGTGAATCAGCAATATGTACAATGCTGATAATAATACCTGCAAAAAATAAAGGGGTCGGAAGTGGTGAGTAAAACTGGGCTAGTGAAACCTGAGAGGACATAGATGGTACTGATAAAGTGATCCTGCCTGTTTTTAAACAGATTCAAGCAGAATATCATTCTCAGAGAAATAGATTTTAAAACATACCTGCTCCATAAGCAGCAACTGCAGACTAAAAAGAGCATGAAAAAGTTATCAGCATTATAACTAACCTATTGGAACATAAGAACATAAGATATGCCATACTGGGTCAGACCAAGGTCCATCAAGCCCAGTATTCTGTTTCCAACAGTGGCCAATCTAGGTCATATGTACCTAGCAGTTTCCCCAAGGGACACAGGTTCCACAATGCTTGTATTGGTTCAAGCATTGATATCCTGGGTCCCTTCTTAATAATGGCTTATGGACCTTTCCTCCAGGAACTTGTCCAAACCTTTTTTAAACCCAGCTACACTAACAGCCTTTACTACATCCTCCGGTAACAAATTCCAGAGTTTGATTACACGTTGAATGAAGAAATATTTTCTTTTATTAGTCTTAAATAGTTTACCCTGTAGCTTCATTGCATGTCCCCTAGTCTTTCTATATTCTGATAAGGTAAACAATCGATCTACGTTTACCCGTTCCACTCCGCTCATTAATT
The DNA here is from genome assembly GCA_033557465.1 of Ichthyophis bannanicus. NCBI lineage: Eukaryota > Metazoa > Chordata > Amphibia > Gymnophiona > Ichthyophiidae > Ichthyophis > Ichthyophis bannanicus. Next base: position 273,164,233 of record CM066033.1, on the reverse strand, counting down.
TATAGACTTCAATCATATCTCCCCTCAGCCGTCTCTTTTCCAGGTTAAAAAGCCCTAACCTTTTTAGCCTTTCTTCATAGGAGTATCCTTCCATCCCCTTTACCATTTTGGTGGCTCTTCTCTGAACCTTTTCTAATAACTCTATATCCTTTTTAAGATACGGCGACCAGAATTGCACACAATATTCAAGGTGCGGTCTCACCATGGAACGATATAGAGGCATTATAATATCCTTTGTTTTATTTTCCATTCCTTTCCTTATCATACCTAGCATTCTATTTGCTCTCTTGGCCGCCGCTGCACACTGGGCCGAGGGTTTAAAAATGGTATCCACAATGACGCCTAAATCTTTTTCCTGGGTGGTGGTTCCTAATGTGGAACCTTGCATCGTGTAACCATAGTTTGGGTTGTTCTTCCCTAGGTGCATAACCTTGCACTTGTCCACATTAAATTTCATCTGTCATTTTGATGCCCAGTCTTCCAATTTATCAAGATCCTCTTGCAATTTCCACAATCCTCTTGGGTTTTAACAACTTTAAATAGTTTTGTGTCATCTGCAAATTTGATAACCTCACTCGTTATTCCACTTTCCAGGTCATTTATGAATATGTCAAAAAGCAGCGGACCCAGCACAAATCCCTGGGGTACACCACTATTCACCTTTCTCCATTGGGAAAATTGGCCATTTAGCCCTACCCTCTGCTTTCTATCTTTTAACCAGTTACTGATCCACAATAGTACACTGCCACCTATCCCATGACTCTTTAGTTTTGCCAAAAGTCTCTCATGAGGGACCTTGTCAAAGGCTTTCTGAAAGTCCAGATACACAATATCAACCGACTCACCTTTGTCCACCTGACACAGGTACACTAAAAAAAATTTTTTTTAAACTGCCTCTAATGTTTCGATTGATTTTTACGTTTTTTGGTGCGCTGAATCCAAATCTGGTAACCAATTTGCTCCATCACGTACAGATTTTTTGCTACATTGGGTTAGCAGTTTGAGGTGAACATTTCAGATTGAGTGCGATCGAGATAAAAGTTTCTTGGATGAATTCTTTATACTAATTGTTTAGTAGTTATTCAAATAAGAATAAAGAAAATTGTAACAAGGCAGCACATAAGAATAGAGTAATGTCAACAAAACACACTGTGATGGTAGCAAAATTGTCTGCACTTAAAACAGCCACATACATGTGCACAAACATTGAGCATATAAGAGCGAGGTTAGACACAAAGCAAAGCAAAGAAATGTGCAAAAAATGTTGTACAGGTATGTATGTAAGAATAGAAAATGCAAACCGCACCATTGCAATACATGAAGACAAACACCCGATGGTGTGAAAATAAAATTCTAATAAATGAGATCCGACACTGTGGTAATAACTAGCAAATTTTTATTTCAAAGTTTAGTAAAAACACGATATTTGTCAACACAGTTTAGATTTTAAAGTCATTCTTGGGTCAATCAATCTCCTGGTGGGCCCGTTTCTTCTTCCCCCGAATGCTTCTCTTGGTGCGCTGCTTGGCATATTTTTCATCTGGGGTTTCCCGCAGCAGCAACCAGCAGAAATCAGCCATCATAGTGGTGGTCCATCTTCCTTGGTACCTTCTCTCTGCGTCCTTGATGTCCTGGTGAAACCTTTCACCTTGTTCTTCACTGTACGCCCCCAAGTTTTCGGGAAAGTAGTTCACATGGGAGTGCAAGAAATGGACTTTCAGGCTCATGTTACAGCCTTGTTCTTTGAAGGCATTGAGCATCCTGGCAACAATATCCTTATAGTTCTCATCCCGCCTGTTCCCCAAGAATTTGAGAACAACATCCTTGAAGGAATCCCAGGCTTCTTTTTCCTTCTCAGACATCGTTTCAGCGAATGCTCCATCTGAAATGAGTTTCCTTATATCAGGGCCAACAAACACTCCTTCCTTTAGCTTTGCTTCAGAAAGTCGGGGGAACTTTGAGCAAAGGTACCGAAAGCACTCACCATCTTTTGGAAGGGACTTGATGAATTGCTTAATGAGACCCAACTTAATGTGGAGAGGTGGTAATAGAATTTTATCACGAGGTACCAAGCTCTCATGAAGAACATTTTTCTCACCGGGTCTCAAATACTCCCGAATTGGCCAGTCTTTTTTCCCCCAGTGTAGGTCGCGGGCCCGGCTATCCCACAAGCAAAGGAAGCAGGGATATTTGGTGTGAAACCGGATTGCTGCCCTAATAGCATGGATAGAATTTTAAAGTCTCCACAAATCATCCACTTATGCTCATCATAACGAATCTTCTGAAGAATCAGGGCCAAATTCTCGTATTTTTCTTGGAGAATAACAGAGTGAGCAATAGGAACTGAAGCGAATGTGTTGCTATTATGAAGAAGAACACCTTTTATGCTGTCTTTTGACGAATCAATGAACAGCCGCCATTCAGCAGGATCATACTTGAGTTTAAACTTTTCCATCACTCCGTATATATCGTTGCAAAATACCAAATCTTCCTCTTTGCTGAAATACTTCAAAAATTGTGTCTCGCGGTTGCGCGGTACCAATAAAAAGTTGTTCCTGGTGACAATAGATTTTTCTGTTTAAGCCGAGAACCTAGCAGTTGGGCAGCATCTTTTGGGAGTCCTAAATCCCGGACTAAATCATTCAATTCAGCTTGAGAGAAAAGTTCAGGTTTCGGATCTGGTTCAGTTTCAAACTTGGAAGTACTGGACTCATCGGGAAAAGCCATCTGATGAGTCTCATCATGATCAGAACCGTCCACACAAATATGATCCAAAGATTTTGGTGGTTCAGGCACAGGTACTTCGTTGCTATGAGGCATAGGCCTAATTGCTGAGGGAAGGTTGGGGTAACTTATTACGTTCTTATTTTTTAAGTTGTATCCCTTCACAATGCAAGAGCAAAAATAGCAGTCACTGCTGTGGTCTCTTTGTTCACGCCACATCATAGGTATTCCGAAACGAAATGCTTGTTTTTTACCTTTCATCCATAAGCGTAGATCTTCCTCACATGTCTTGCACACTTTGTGAGGAGCCCACGGTTTGTCCTGATCGCCTAACTTCAAACCGAAATAGGCGAAATATACTTTTTTAATAAATGCAGAAATGTTCCTCTGCCGCTTTTTCACGGTATATTCCCCACAAATAAAACAAAAACTGTCCGGAGAGTTGACGCAACCTCTGGCTCTGTGAGCCATCACAAATACACAGCACTGCAAACTACAACTGTAGTGAACCACTTCGGAATAAAGCTGGATTACGACTGAGCAAACAAAAGGTAATAATGAACTTGCAAGAAACTGAAATTTGACAGGAACATTCATGTCGCAACCACCGTGTTTGAGCGAGCGAACGAGGCGAGGCGAACAGGAAAGAACATGCGCCAGCGCGAGTACTGGATTTAGCCCCCCGCCTCCCAATTGTCCTGTTAATGTATAAAATGAATACCAAACACTCTAAAATATCATGAGGGAGTGTTTCTAGTTAGTTAACCATTACAACCTCTATTTTGGGCCAAGAAAATAAACTGCAGTCGGCTAAAAAGAAATTATGTGAACATTCCTTATATGGGTAAGAAATCTAATTTTGCAAGAAAACGTGACGTGATGGAACATTTTGGCTATTTTTCCTGGATTCAGCACCCCAAAATCTATAGGAATCAGTTGCAAAACTGGAGGCAGTTTTTTGGTAGTGTACCTGTGTTATTCACTCCTTCAAAAAAACATAACAGATTAGTAAGACAAGATCTTCCTTGTCTAAAGCCATGTTGGCTGTCTCTCATTAGTTCATGACTATCTACATGCTGAGTAATTTTATTCTTTATGATGGTTTCTATCATTTTTCCCGGTATTGACGTCAGGCTCACCGGTCTGTAGTTTCCCGGATCACCCCTGGAACCCTTTTTAAAAATTGGTGTTACATTGGCGATCCTCCAATCTTCAGGTATTAGAGATGATTTTAATGATAGTTCACAGATTACTAATAGCAGGTCTGCAATCTCATATTTCAGTTCTTTCAATACCCTTGGATATATACCATCCGGCCCAGGTGATTTGCTACTCTTCAGCTTATCTAATAGTTGTAATACATCTTCTCGATGTATCGATATTTCCTTCAATTCTTCTGCACCTTTAAATACCACTTCAGTCATGGGTAACATCCCTACATCTTCCTCAGTAAAGACTGAAGCAAAGAATTCGTTCAGTCTCTCCGCTATCGCCTTGTCACCTCTTAGTGCTCCTTTAACCCCTTTATCATCTAATGGACCAACTGACTCTCTCACAGGTTTTTTGCTACGAATGTACTTGAAAAGGTCTTTACTTCGCGTTTTTGCTTCCGCAGCAAGCTTCTTCTCAAATTCTCCCTTTGCCTGCCTTATCAATGCCTTGCATTTGACTTGCCAGTGCTTGTGCTGTTTCCAGGTTTCGTCGTTTGTCTCTTTTTTCCATTTCCTGAAAGATGCTTTTTTGGCAACAACAGCCTCTCTGACCTCAACTTTAAACCATGCTGGCAGTTTTTTGGACTTCTTTCCACTTTTCTTAAAGCGTGGAATACAGCTGGTCTGGGCTTCCAAGATAGTATTTTTCAACAACAGCCAAGCCTGATGTACATCTTTAACCTTTGCAACTGCTCCTTTTAGTTTTTTCTTGACTGTTTTCCTCATTTTATCATAGTCTCCCTTTCGAAAGTTAAAAGGTAGTACTGTGGATTTCCTTACTATCCCTCCTCCACTAATTAAATCAAAGGCGATCATGCTATGATCACTATTGCCAAGTGGCCCCAACAACCTTATCTCTTGCACTAGATCTGGTGTTCCACTAAGGATTAGGTCTAATATGGCTTCCCCTCTGGTCGGTTCATGAACCAGCTGCTCCAAGAAGCAGTCATTTATTTCATCTAGGAACTTTATCTCCCTAGCATGTCCTGACGTGACACTGACCCAGTCGATACCGGGGTAGTTGAAATCACCCATTATTATTACTGTGCTGTAACCTTTGTTAGCTTCCTTGATTTCTTTGAGCATTTCATCATCCATTTGGTCATTCTGGCCAGGCGCTCGATAGTACACCCCCACTGCCATTGCCTTCCCCCTTTTACATGGAATTTCAATCCATATAGATTCTACAGCAGATTTTGTTTCCTGCAAAACTTTAATCCTTTCTGACTCAATGCCCTCTCTAACCCCTCCACCAATTTGATCAGCTCTATCATTACGATATAGTTTGTACCCAGGTATCACAGTGTCCCACTGGTTGTCGTCCTTCCACCATGTCTCTGATATTCCAATCATATCTAACCTTTCATTTAGTGCTATATATTCTAACTCTCCCATCTTATTTTTTAGACTTCTAGCATTTGCATACAAGCATTTTAGAGAATGTATTTTATCCATATTAATTTGTCTGTTAGACATGAGTAATTTGGGATCTTTAAGCTCTGTCTGCTCCATACTTGAGGGCATTTGGGCTACTTTACTCTTTTGTGGAACCTCTCTGCTTTTGGTAGTATCCTTCAAAGATACATTCTTCCGAACCATCTGCTCTTGGGCGACTGTCGGCTTTCCCCTAATATCTAGTTTAAAAGCTGCTCTTTCTCCTTTTTAAAGGTTAATGCCAGCAGCCTGGTTCCATCCCGGTTAAGGTGAAGCCCATCCCTTCGGAAGAGCCCCTCCTTTCCCCAGAATGTTCCCCAATTCCTAACAAATCCAAAACCCTCATCTCTGCACCATTGTCTCATCCACGCATTGAGACTCCGGAGCTCTGTCTGCCTTTTGGATCCTGCGCCTGGAACAGGAAGCATTTCGGAGAATGCTACCCTGGAAGTTCTGGATTTCAACTTCCTACCTAAAAGCCTAAATTTAGCCTCCAGAACCTCCCTACCACATTTTCCTATGTCATTGGTACCAACATGTACCAAGACAGCAGACTCCTCCCCAGCACTATCTAATACCTTATCTAGGTGGCGCGTGAGGTCCGCTACCTTCGCACCAGGCAGGCATGTTACCAGGCGATCCTCACGTCCACCAGCCACCCAGCTATCTACATGCCTAATGATCGAATCACCAACTATAACGGCTGTCCTAACCCTTCCCTCATGGGCACATGGCCCTGGAGAAACTTCCTCGGTACGAGAGGGTTTTACATCACCTGGAGGACAGGTCCTAGTTACAGGATCACTTCCTGCCACACCAGGGTGATGCTCTCCTGTCACGTGACCTCTCTCCTCCATGGCAACAGGGATGCTGCCAGACTGGAGGTGGGACTTCAGGACTATATCCCTGTAGGTCTCGTCTATGTACCTCCCTGTCTGTCTTATGCTTTCCAAGTCTGCTACTTTAGCCTCTAGAGAACGGACTCGTTCCCTGAGAGCAAAGAGCTCCTTGCACCTAGTGCACATGTAAGACCTCTCACCAACTGGGAGAAAATCATACATGTGACACTCAATGCAAAAGACTGGAAAGCCCCCATCCCGCTGCTGGACTGCTGTCTGCATCTTAGTTTTAAGTTTGTGTTTAGATCTAAGTTCTTTACTTACTAAGGGTTGCTATGGATATTTATACTAATAAAACTGAACCTAATACGTGTAATATACCTTGTTCACCTGAAGCTTAACTAATCTCAGGTCCTTAGTGTATGACTGATTTGGGTAATGAGCTTCACCTGAGAGCACCTCCTGTCTTTTAAGATGTGTAAGTACCTATAAAGCTACGATTATCCCAGGGGTGGGTGGGTGTGGGGAGGGTGGGAGGGAATTAACACTTATTTAAAGAGGGCTGCTACACAGTACCCTGTCTTGTGCTGCTGAGGTAAGCTATATTCTGATTTGATTTAAATTATAGCTCTTAGCTGCTGTTAGGCTCTAACTTCTTATGAAATTTAAAGTACAAGCTCTCTGCTGGGTTCTAAGTTTAACCAGAAAGCTCTTTTCTGTGTTGTAAATTTAGGCTAAAAGAACTTTGCTGATGCTAGGCCCTGAGTGACTATTAAATGTAAACTACAAGCTCTCTGCTGGGTTCCAAATGTAACCAGAAAGCTCTCTTCTGTGTTTTAAATTTAAACTAAAAGTACTTTGCTGTTACTAGGCCCTGAGTGACTATTAAATTTAAAGTACAAGCTCTCTGCTGGGTATGAAATGTAACCAGAGAGTTCTCCTCTGTGTTTTAAATGTAAACTTAAACTGCTGCTACTAGGCCCTGACTGATTTAACAAAAATAGTGGATCACAGATTAATTAGCTTTAATACAAAGAATTCCTTTTAGAAAATTACCAGAAGTAAATACTCACAGTTGCAGATCTCCCTCCAGAAGCAACAGTTCCCCTTACCAGTCTTTCAACGTCAAAAACTCATTCTGAATAATGAGTCGAATTAAACTATTCACATAAGGTACCTATTAAAACAATATAAATGTACGATTGGAAGAACATATTGCAGCATTACATCAACATCCAAAAATAAAAGTAAAAAAAGAGTCATTAAAAAGGCTAAATATTTAGATCACCCTCAGTGTGCAGTGGAGCACTATTTAGAGGATATAAATATGAAGGGGGCTTAATAAATCAGCTAGCACCATCTAATGAAAAATAATCCAAATAATGCCTAGAAAATGAAACCAAAACCAAAATACTATCTGCATAAACATAATGCTGTACATCTGCACCAGCCAAAATCCAACTTAATGACACTATCAACACATTAAACAATATTGGAGGCAACAGTGATCCCTGAGGTAGCCCAGAATCCAAACTCCAGGACCTTGATCGTTCAGAATTGTGTTCAACATAATGACCCGATGCCTCAAAAAACCCTGAAACCACTCCAAAACCTCCCCAACATGACAAAATAATTTAAAATAGTCAATAATATTGCATGATCGGCTACATAAAATGTCGCACTTAAATCAAACTGCAGTAGAACTACTGCCTGCCCCTTTGCTAAGGCATTATTAATCTCTGAAAAAAGAAACATCAGCAATAATTCCATATTATGACCTTTCCAAAAACCAAACTGTGATGAATGTAAAGAGTCATGATTATCCAAATATTGGCTAAGATGAATAGCAACCAAGGCTTCCAACACCTTCGCACTTAAAGGAATATTAGTGATAGGCCAAAAATTTGAAGCCTTGGCCAAACTACCCTTAATATCTTTCGGAATAGGAACCAAAACATATTCAGGAGATAGCTAAAACCTGTCATTTCTTTCTCTATAGCATTAACAAAATTTGTCCCTTCCTTTCTGAACACACTACTAAAACACTTGTTCACTCTCTAATTACTTAATGTTTCGAAAATTGCAACCTCCTTCCTGCTAGTCTCCCTCTTAGCCACCTTTTGCCCCTTCAATCTGTTCAGAACTCTGCTGCGTGACTAATTTTTCGCCAGCCTTGATATTCTTATAACTCCTTTTCTCAAATCACTTCATTGGCTTCCCTTCCATTTTCATATCCAATTCAAGCTTCTCCTTCTCACCTATAAGTGCATTCACTCTTCTGCTCCTTTCTACTTTTCCTCTCTTCTCTCTCCCTATACCCCTCCTTGTGAACTCCGCTCTTCTTCTGGCTTGCTTCTCTCTTTGCTCTTTCCTTCCACTGCCAGCTCCAGACTTCGGTCTTTTACCTTGCTGCTCCTTATGCCTGGAACAAACTCCCTGTACATCAGGCTTCATCTCTGTCTTTTTTCCATGGTAAAGGCTCACCTCTTTAAAGCTGCTTTTGCATCCTGACTCCTTTTTTCCTTTTGTCTCCTTACCCTATTTTTCCCCTTTTTCTTATCCTGTGTCTTGTCTGTCTTAATTAGATTGTAAACTCTCATGAGCAGGGACCATCTCTAAGTATGTTTGTACAGTGCTGCGTATACCTTGTATGGTTTATGGTTTATTTAAACACTTGATATTCTGCCTTTCTTGACAATCAAAGACGTTTACAATAAACATCAGGAATACAATAAATAGTAACTGGGGAAAAAGCACCAAAAATTTAATAGGACATGAAGTAAGAAAGAGGGAGGAGGGAATTAGGAAGGGGGGATCCTAAACGGACACAATCTTAAGATCAATGGCCAGCTGGAAAACTTGAGTTTTGAGAGCAGCTTTAAATTTCGAATAGGAAGATTCCATACATAGAAAGGAAGGGAGGGAATTCCAGAGATGAGGAGCTAGAAAAAAGAATGCAGTGTGACGGGTACTTTCAAGATGAACCTGAGAATGGAGAGGCATGAACAAATGGCTAGCATGCACTGAACTTAGGATTCAAGATGGAGCATGGGGAATAAGGTGAGAAGGAAGATACTCCAGGGAACTAGAGTGTATGATCTTATGAGTGAGAGCAAGTAATTTGTATTGAGAATGGTATGCGATAGAAAGCCAGTGGGATTTGATGAGTAAAGGAGTAGCATGGTCAAATCTTGAGGCGTGATATAATAGTTGTATGGAAATGTTTTGAATGGACTGTAGTGAACGAAGCTGATACTTCAGAAGACTCAAGTAAATGGTGTTGCAGTAATCCAATTTTGAAATTACCAAAGATAGAAGCAATGTAACTAAAGATGATGAAGAGAGAACAGAATGGAACGACATAGGGTAAAGAAACAGTGTTTTGCTAAGGAGTTGATATGAGAATGAAAGCTAATTGCAGGATCTAAGGTGACACCAAGATATCTCAGGGAAGACACCAAAGGGATTAGAAAGGTATGGATGGTAGGTGATAGACCTGGGTAAGGGAAGAAACCCGACAGCCATAGAGCAGATGTTTTTGCAGGATTAAGTATTAAATGATGAACATGAAGCCAGGAAGAGACCGAGTCCAGGCAAGAGTTCAAATAGTAAGATCAGGTGACACTTCAGAAGTGTGAAACAGCAGTGGGATGTCATCAGCATAGAAATATGTGGAGATACCCTGCTGCTGAATCAGAAGAGAAAGAGGCGTCAAGAAAACACTGCCACAAGACGGGAAAAAGAGAAGAGGTGGATCCTTGAAACATGAGAGAGTAAGAGTGTACAGAAAGCAATGAATGAAACCATTGCAGCACAGTATTGCCAAATTCAACAGCCAAAAGACAAGAAAGGAGAAGGAAGTGATCAACCAAATCAAAGATCCAAAGATATAGCCAGAGAAATGTCACCCTTTTCCCAGGAAACATGAACCTTGTTAAGGACAGAAAGAAGAATAGTTTCAATACAATAACTCTGTCTAAATCCAGATTGTTGAGAATTTTATTTTATTTATTTATTTAAAAGGATTTCTATACCGCCTTCTCCTTCAATCAAAGTGGTCTACACAGCAAACAATCAACAAGTAGTGGTTTATATGTGTTCATGTGCATGCATGTGCGGTGGTGTACTGTAGATTCCTGTTGAGCTATTTACAGCGTGCGCTATTATACAATCCTATGGTGGTCTGTGGTCTTGACTGGCGAGTAGTTCATGTGACGTCCCCATAGTGTTCGATGAAGAGTGTTGTCTTAAGCTGCTTCTGAAAGTCCGTGATGTCTGTTGTTAATCATAGGTCATCTGGGAGGGCGTTCCAAATTGCTGGTGCAGCCAGAGAAAGGGCTCAGTCTGCGGTGTCCTTGCAGACCTTGGTGAAGTCTTCTGGTGTGTTAACATGGTTGGAAGTGCCCCTCCTCCTCGGTCATGTGCTTCTGTCAGATTGTATGAGTGGTTGTAAGCTGAGAGCTGATGACTGTTGTTTGATTTTGAATATGTTAATGACTGTCTTATATTTGATACGTGAGCTGATTGGAAGCCAGTGTAGATCTTTCAAAATGTGTGTGATGTGTTCTTGTCTTGCTGTGCCAGATATTATGTGTGCCACTGTGTTTTGTGCCAGTTGCAGAGGTCTGAGTGTCTATTTTGTGAGACCAAGATAGACAGGGTTGCAGAAGTCTAGTACTGGGGTTATTAGTGCCTGGCAGACTGTGCGGAAGTTCTCTGGGGAGAGGAGGGTTTTGAGGCGTCGGATTTGTCTCATCCTGTGGTATGCGTTTTTGGAGGTTCTGCTTATGTGTGATTGTAGATTCGGTTCTTTGTCTAGAGTCACTCCGAGGTATTTTACTTCCGGTTTTATGGCTATGATTGGGTAGTTTACCTTGATGTTGATTGGAGGGACGAAGTCGGTGTTTCGGGTGATGATTAGTGCCTCGGTCTTGCTGTAGTTTATGGTCAGGTTGTTGTCTTGAAACCAGTTGGTCATGTGCATGAGACAGTTTGTTATTTTGGAGTAGTCTGGGTTGTTGAGTGTGATTGATATGTATATCATGATGTCATCAGCGTAAATTGTGTATTGTATATTGTGTTCTTTTATGATGTCGCATATTGGCTGAGTGTAGAGGTTAAATAATAGCGCCGATAAGACAGATCCTTGTTTTACACCTTGCAGGACCTTTATGGGTCGGGATGTGTTCGGGCCGACCTTGACCTGTATTTGTCTGTCCGTTAGGTATGAGTGGAACCACTTCAGGGTGGATCCACTCATAAAGATTGTTTTTTTCTAGATGAATAGAGAGCTGAAGAAAGACCAACTTTTCAAAGATTTTAGAGAGGAATGGAAGATTAGAGACCAGATGAAAGATGCCATTGATAGAAGGATCAAGACTAGGATTTTTCAACAAAGGCCGAACAACTGATGATTTCTAGCAGTGAGGAAATGTACCAGAGGAGAGGCTAGAGTTAAATAGAGTCAACATAAAAGGAAGAAGAGCCAAGGAAGGTTTTAAAATCCAAGTTAATGGACTAGGGTCCTGCAGAGATGTTCGTTCATGGAAGAGAAACGAACTTTGGAAGAGAGAGGAATTAGTTAAGGGGAATTGAATAAAACCCCTCCAAAGTGTCTAAATCTTATTTGAGAAATACAGAGCAAGTTGTTCAGCAGTAAGAAGAAAGAGGAGAAGGTGTCTTAGAAGAAGAAGAGGAGAAAAGATGCGCAACAATAGAAAATAGATACTTTATAAATCATTAGTAGTAGTAGTAGTAATAGTGGTAGGTTCATGATTGTCATGTTATGTGCAAAACTCGCCCGTTTGGAGAAATTGCCCCCAGAATAAAACAGAAAAGAAAGTTATCAAAATAGACAATTTAGAAAGAACTATGAAAAGCATTACTATAGTAAAAACAACAGTAACCAAAGCTGAAGCAGAAAACTTCTGCAGAAAACTATATGAGGACCCCATAGAGCATAATGAGTGGTTACCTTGCATACATGAACATTTAGGAAAATGAAACATCAAACCTATGGAATGGCTTGTAGTAGCAACAAAAGAGTTGGAAAAGCAGGTTAAAATGAGCCCCAAATTGGAAGAGCCCTGGCCCAGATGGAGTGACCGACTTTTGGTTCAAGCAGTTAACATCACTTCACCAAAACCTGTCAAACTGTAAAAACCAACTGATCAAGCAGCCAGACTGAACACCACAATGGTGGTAACAATAGGAAGAACATTTCTCCTTCGAAAGGGGGGGTCCAAGTAACATTCCCAAAACTTACAGACCAATAACTTGTCTACCTATAATATATAAGTTATTCACTTCAATAAGTCTTGACAGAATACAGTATATGATCATATCAAGTCCAATAACAGTATGGCAATAGAGCAAAAGGGTAATAAGAATGGAACATATAGAACCAAAGACCAATTAATGCTAAATAAGGCCATCATGGGCAGTGCAAAGAAAAACAGAAATCTCATTATAGCATGGCTTGATTAAGAAAGAACATAAAAACATAAAATATGCCATACTGGGTCAGACCAAGGTCCATCAAGCCCAGTATCCTGTTTCCAACAGTGGCCAATCTAGGTCATACATACCTAGCAGTTTCCCCAAAAGACACAGGTTCCACAATGCTTATATAGGGTCAAGCAGTGATATCCTGGGTCCCTTTTAATAATGGTTATGGACCTTTCCTTTGGAGCTTGTCCAAACCTTTTTTAAACCCAGCTACACTAACAGCTTTTACTACATCCTCCGGTAACAAATTCCAGCATTTGCTTACACGTTGAGTGAAAAAAATATTTATTTATTTATTTATTTAGTGTACATTTGTATCCCGCTGCTTCCAGTGATCAGCAGCGGTACCTATACATGGTGAAAATGGCTGTACGGGCCAGAAATTAGGGATATATACATTGTTGATCAGGGAGGGGGAGGTAGCACACAGCAAAAATATGGTTACAAATTTACAGTAGATTGATGTTAGAACTTGACACAGGGTACATTATATACATATTTACACATGGTACTTATATACATATTTACACATTACTGACTTTAGGACCTCACACTGGAGCAAACTACATATTTACACATGACTGAGGGCATTTCATGAGGCTAAATTAAAAATGTGATTGGAAGAGGTGCGTCTTAAGATTTTTCTGAAGTCTTTCAGATCACAGTTTGCATGCAGATCACATAGTAACCGGTTCCAGAGTGCTGGGGCTATAAATGAGAAAGCCCTGTTACTGGTGCAGGCATTCACCTTTCTGAAGCACTTAGGGAGACAGAGGGTATTGAGGTTTGCTGTTCTTCTACTTCTGTTGTTGGGGAGATTGGATATTAAGCTGCTGAGATGTGAGGGAGCTATGTTATGGATGAGTTTGAAGGTAGTGACTAACATTTTGTATTGGATGCGGGCCGTGATGGGGAGCCAGTGTAGCTCAATTAGAACAGTTGTAATGTGGTCAGAGAGACCTTTTTGCATAATGATTCTGGCAGCGACATTTTGTGCCATTTGCAGAATATTAATAGTTTTTCTTGGTAGGCCTTGCAGTATGGCATTGCAATAGTCCAGGTGTGGGATGATGAGGGCTTGAGCGACAGATCTGAAGTCGGCGTGATCGAGGATGGTACGTAGGGGTTGTAGTACTCTTAACTTGTGGAAAATAGCCCGATTGGTGATTCGGAGGTGCTTGTCCATATTAAGGTTGCTGTCAAGCATCACTCCTAGATATTTTATTTCTGTCTTGATGTTGTAGTTGTTATTGTTCATGGTGACCGTCGCTGGGGGTTCGAATCCCGGTTTCCTGGAGATAAACATTGCTTCTGTTTTCTTGTGGTTAATGGACATGTTATTGTGTTGAAGCCAGATTTGAAGTTCGAAAAGGCATTTTTCAAGCTTGCTGAGGTTTGGGTTATTTACGTCTAGTTGCGTATAAAGCATTAGGTCATCTGCGTAAATATGGTAGTTGATGTCATGGCCTTGGAAAATCTTGCATACTGGTTGTAGATATAAGTTGAACAGGAGGGAGGAGAGGGCGGAGCCTTGTGGAATGCCTTGCGTTTGAGGGAAAGGGGTAGCTTTGTCATTGTTGAATTGGACCTGTTGCAATCTGTTGGTTATGTAGGATGAGAACCATTTTAGTGGGGTCCCTGTAATGCCTATGGACTCGAGTCGCTCTAAGAGTGTGGGGTGGTGCACTGAGTCAAAGGCTGCTGATATGTCTATGAATATAAGCATATACATCTTGTTCTGATTGCACCATGGCTTACAAGAATAGTGAACATAATGGACTTACGCTGAGGGCACAGAAGAGGTAGGCAATGAGTACAGCATAGCATGAGGGGAACAATAACGCAGAAAAGGAGGACAAGGATTATAACAATGAGAAAAAAGTTCCTGATGCCTTAGCCTAGACTGGAAAACCAGCTAAAGGCCCAAGCAAACCACTCCAACGGATCTCCCTCCTATCTCATTTCATCAGCAAGTTCTTGTGTTTAATGAGTTCTGTAATGTTATCATGTGATGGGTCAGGAGGAATACAGATGTAACACAAGGGACCAAATAATACATACACACCCCCACCTGTAGAAGCCAGCACATAAACTAGAGCTAAGCGATTCTGATAGGACATGAAGGCAACCATGTGAAGTTCTTCAGATAGTATTTCAAAACCTGCAGTAGTATAATTTAACATTCTCGTTATATCATACTTAATCTTCTGTATCCATTGAGAATGAGCATTAATTTGAAGCCATGGGGCAAAGATTGTAACTTCAGTAATGGAACTACAACTAAACAGTTGACATTCTTCAGGGATATCAAATTTTTTAAATAATTTGAGCAGTTCTTTCTTACTGAAACTGGGGCAGCGGGAAGGGGGTGAAACAAAAGATCTATGGAATATGCAATATCATCAGTTAATGGAGCATCCAGATTGGTGTAGTGGGGAGAGGGAAAATGGTCATGCTCTGAAGCAAGCATTTTAAGAGGAAAAGTAGCTGTTAGGTAATGCAGGTGAACAACCCCACAGACACCAGAAAATTGTGCAGGTAAGTAAGCATGCACACGAGAACCACATTGGTAATACACATCCATGGAAGAGGGAGAAGAATTAGAGAAAGGTAAATAATATTGACATAAGGGAGAAATACCCAAAGACCTCATGTTTATCAAAATGTAAAGTTTGCTGGTGCAGCAAGGAAGAATATTAGAGGTTCAGGTCGAACCTTACCAGAATGATATGGAAATACAATAGAAGCCAGCGTTTACAGGCCATATTAGGTATTACCATGTTTGTCCAGATCGATACTGTAAACCCAGGGATATGCCAGTGTTGTTAACTACCATCGTTTATAGGCCATATTTGGTATTACCATGTTTGTCCAGATTGATACCTTAAACCCAGAGATATGCCAGTACTGATGCTATGTTAGAGCAATGTCATCTTTAGCTAGATAAGAACATAGGGACTTGGGATGTACCATAGTGGGGTCAGACCAAGAGTTCATCAACAGATCCAGCTGCACACACACGAAACAGGCTCCCTCCACGGGACAGGCTCCCGCACCGCGACAAACCCAGCTCCACATCCACGGGACAGACCCCCGCAACAGGGCGACCACCACAGATCCGGCTCCACCTCCACGGGACAGGCTCCCTCCACGGGACAGGCTCCCGCACCGCGACAGATCCAGCGTCACATCCACGGGACAGGCCCCCGCACCAAGACGACCGCCACAGATCCAGCTCCACATCCACGGGACAGGCTCCCTCCACGGGACAGGCTCCCGCACCGCGACAGACCCAGCTCCACATCCAAGGGACAGGCTCCCTCCACGGGACAGGCTCCCGCACCGCGACAGACCCAGCTCCACATCCACGGGACAGGCCCCCGCACCAAGGCGACCAACACAGATCCAGCTCCACACACACGGGACAGGCTCCCTCCACGGGACAGGCTCCCGCACCAAGGCGTCCGCCACAGATCCAGCTCCACATCCACGGGACAGGCTCCCTCCACGGGACAGGCTCCCGCACCGCATCAGATCCAGCTCCACATCCAAGGGACAGGCTCCCTCCACGGGACAGGCTCCCGCACCGCAACAGATACAGCTTCACATCCAAGGGACAGGCTCCCTCCACGGGACAGGCTCCCGCACCGCAACAGATACAACTTCACATCCCCAGGACAAGCCCCTGCAACAAGTACAGCTCTCCTCAAAAAAGCAAACAACAGACGAAAACCTAAGGACACAGGCGTCGCCCTATCAGAACATCACAAGCTATCAACATGCACACCACATACTTCCTCCCACTATACCTACTAGTCACACAACTCCTCCCACCAACTACACACCCCCACTACCCCCAAACAAACACACCATGGTACCCACCAACTGCACTGCCATATCTCGGTCCACAACACACACACAAAGAGACACTCGCAACCTCCCAAACAAAGAGACAAAACAGACACAAATCAAACCCCAACACCGGCCCTAAGGAAGCACACGTCGCAACAACCTCTTCCACAAAGAAAACATCAATTGAGCTCATAAACGCCAGATCCATCTGCAACAAGATACACACTCTGGTAGACCACATTGAAGAGCGACAGCCAGACATAATATGCATCACAGAGACATGGCTCAACCCTACCGATAGTGTACTACTCAACCAACTAGTACCGAACAACTACTCAGCATACAACTGCCCACGCATCCACAAGCGTGGAGGAGGAGTCCTAATAATAGCAAAAACAGAACTCAAGTTCAAGACACTGAATCTCACAGATACAAAGCAGTGTAACACAATTAGCATCAAGAACAAGAATATTGCAATCTGCCTAACCTACAGAGCACCCCGTGCTCCACCCGACGAACTAGCCTTCATACTCGAAGAAGCCTGTGCCATAACGTCAAACAACAAACCAGCACTACTAATCGGAGACTTCAACCTCAAGTCCGCCAATACAAAAGATGCAGAGGCCTTCCTTCAGGCAATGTCATCACTTCAATTCACACAGATAGTCAATGCACCAACACACAGACTAGGATCATCCCCAGACCTCATCTTCGCATCAAACTACCTAACTTCAAGAGACCTAATCTCTACACCCACCATCACCCCAGTACCATGGTCTGACCATTACTTAATCGAGACAAATCTGCAATCACAAGAAGACTGGACAAGCGAAAGAGCGAACTTCCCACACACACAAAGACGATTCAAGTCCTTTGACAAGGACGAATTCATCCAGGACACAATACAACACTTGAACATTGACTCAGAGGACCTGGAGGAACAAGTTTCCAACTGGAACAATGTCCTAGCTAACGCCGCCAAACCATCCGTTGACAGGACCAAGAAACAACACCACAACAAGAGACAAAAACAAACCATGGTACTCAGCAAAAATACGACAGGAAAAGAGGGAGCTCAGGAAAATTGAACGGAGATGGAGAAAAAACAAAACTACTTCCGACCAACATCTTTACCTAACAAAGCAAAAACAATACAATGAACACATCAACCAATCAAAGAGAGAATTCCACACAAACCTGATAAATTCTTCCATCAACAAACCCAGAGAACTTTTCGAAATAGTAAAAACCCTGACAAAAGAGCAAGCAGCAGAAAGAGAAATACAAGTGGATCCACAGATATTCGCCGACCACATCAAAGACAAATTTCACTCCACAGAGCGCTCAACACCCAGTAGAACCAACAGAACGAACGTCCACCCCAAAACCTGGGGCACATTCCACTCACCCTCAAAAGAGCAGATATCAGACATCATCTCCACAATCAACACAAGCACTGCTCCTACAGACCCTTGCCCAGTGTCATGGGTCAAAGCCACCAAAGCAAGCCTCATACCAAACATTCATAAAATGGTACACAACTCACTCACTCAAGGACTCATGCCACAGCAATTAAAGCTTGCCTCAGTAAGACCAATCACAAAGAAAACTTCTCTCGACAAAAAGGACCCAGCAGCATACCGACCAATCTCCAGCATACCCTTCCTCGCAAAAATAATCGAAAAGACGGTTCAACTACAACTTCAGGAACACATTGACGAACACGGAACTCTCGACGACAACCAACACGGATTTCGTCCCAACCATGGAGTCGAAACTCTCCTGATCTACCTCTTCGACAGCATCATAAGAATAATTGACGACATCAGGAATGGAATTATAATGATCTTCATCGACATCTCCTCAGCGTTCGACACAGTTGATCACAATATACTCCTGGAGAGACTGAAGAACACTGGTATACACGGTACCACTCTAAAATGGTTCCACTCGTACCTAACAGAAAGACAGCTACAGGTCAAGGTGGGACAGGACACCTCCCGGCCCATAAACGTCCAACAAGGAGTACCACAAGGATCCGCACTCTCAGCACTCCTTTTTAACATCTACATCCAACCAATATGCAACATTATGAAAGAGAACAACATCCAATACACAATATACGCAGACGATATAATGGTATACTCCCCGATATCAATCGAAAACCCGGACTTCTCTAAGATAGCAGACTGCCTTACCCAAATGGCGAAGTGGTGCCAAAACACCAATCTAGCTATAAACTACAACAAGACTGAAGCTTTAATCATCACTCGAAACCAAAGCTTCACACACCCACCAAACATAAAGATACAAAGCACCACGATACCGATAAGATCGGAGGTGAGATACCTTGGGGTTACTCTGGACAGTAAACTCAACCTCAAACCACACATAGACAAAACAATCCAAAAAGCATATTACAGGATGCGAATCATCAGGAGACTGAAACCACTCCTCGCTCCAGAACACTTCCGTACAGTCTGTCAAGCACTGATAACCCCAATACTGGACTTCTGCAATCCGATATACCTCGGACTACCAAAACAAGCTCTCAAACCACTACAGCTGGCACAAAACACTGCAGCTCGAATCATATCCGGAGCCGCAAGGCAGGAGCACATCACACCTACACTAAAGGACTTACACTGGCTCCCAATCATTGCTCGCATCAGATACAAGACTATCATAAACCTATTTAAGATAAAAGAACACACATCAGCCAACAGCCTCCACCTGCTCATACAACCGGAAACCAGCGCACGTCCCAGAAGAAGTCAAACACGCAACCGAGTCAGCACCCCAAATGAGTACAAGCACACACGCAAGGACACAACAGACAGAGCTCTCTCCATGGCTGCTCCAACAATATGGAACAATCTACCGGACGATCTAAGGGCAACTCCAGACCTCAAAGACTTCAGAAAACAACTGAAAACCATGCTGTTCATAGAGCACTATGGTCACATCACATAACCTAAGAGAATGGATAACAGCACTCCAATCCTCCCAAACAACTGAATATATATAAAATATGATTCTAGCACCACTGTAAATAGCCCACCCTGTATATAGCTCAAACAAATCAAGCACCCAACACATCCCTCACACAACTAAGTTTTATCCTCACTGCATGTACAACACACACACTTTACCTGATTGCTTGCTGTGATACCACCTTGATTATTAAGATAAGGCGGTTTAGAAATACTGTTAAATAAATAAATAAATAAATAAATGTGAAGGACAACAGTTCAAACTTTAGGCAAAGGAGCAGAGGTTTTAGAAAAAATTCTAGCCCCTAGGTCTAGGGGATGTTCGAACTCAAATGTTCAAACCCAAATCATTATTTAAGCAGTTCCCTTGCCCGATCGCAAGCTAAGCTTTCCTGCTGCAATCGGGGCTGAGGGAGGAGTCTCTCGTGCCATTAAACAGCTGCCGCCATCAGGCGCGCCCGTGCCTTGCGGGCCCGTGCCTGAATGCCTCGCTAGACGGCCTTTTGGTGTGGCCCTTAGGTGAGGCACAGAATCTGGCTAGTCAACAACTGCCGCACTTTCTACCATCCGGTTATAGGTCAGTAACTCCCAATATGTTTCATAACCCTAATTACCTCTCTCCATTTTGTGGTAGGCTATGGCTTCAGACTAGGCCTGGATTTCAGCCCCCACCTGGGATTAGTGCTGAGAAGAACCAAAGTTAGAAAAATTTGCTTTAACTGCTTTTCTGAAAGCTCCCTTCCTCCCCCTATGAAGTTTGTACAAGTTCTTTATGCTTGAATTGTCCTTGCATTCTCTGAGCTAGAAATGTCCTTGAAGTAGAAATGTAACCATGTCTAAGACTATGTCTTTGTTAGAACAGTTTGAGAAGAGGGGATGGGGGAATTGTGCCCAGGCAGGGCCACCGATTGGTCAGGTGTGAGGGGCGTTGGGACCAATAGAAAGGTTGCCTCTATCAAATTGTAAAAATTGTATATAAGGAATTTGCTGCCATATTCTTTTGCTCAGTCCCTTTTGAACATTGAACCTGTCTGAGCCTGTGCACATTAAATTAGCTTGGATCCTGCAACTGACTCCTGGTGTTAATTATTGCATACACTCAGCTGCTTCATTTCCTGGTGCGTTGGCCGGGAAGTGCGAGTAGTGGATGGTATTCAAGTAAATATACCACGACTTCTTGCCTCAAGGTTTGGTCTGGCCAGAGCCGCGTCGGGCCGACCGCAGAGGAAGCCTCAGGCGCCACTGGTCCTCTTGTATCGGAGAGGATTCCTTCTCCCCTCGGCAGGTTGCTGGTTCCGGCTGGCCAACACCTCCGAACCTGAGGGGAGTCCGGGATTCAACCCATGACTTGCTCCTGAACTTGGTACCAGATCCGGTGAGTAGAAATTTCTTTGCTACTCAGTCAGTTAGTTTGGAACTTGGAATTTCGAAATGAGAGCCTGATCACCTCTCAGGGAGGTCCTAGTACGTCTTGCATGAGTATGCGCAAGACCGAAGCCATCGCTCCTTTGTTAGTTAGTCAGGCCTGAACTTGGAATTTGGAATTTGGGAATTGCCGGCATGCTTGTTTGTTTGTGTGAATGAGAAGTCTTGAAACACAGACCAAGTGAGTGCGGACTCCTGATTAGCGCAGTTCCTGGCCAGGCGACCGCGTCCAGGTCGCGAAAAGGAGGGAGCGCTTGGTGTTTGTCTTCCTCTTAGTTTCTAGGGCTGTACGGACCCCTTACCTGCAGCCCGATTGCCCGCTCCCTTTGTCTGTTGTCTTGTATGTCATTATGGGAGGGTCAGAGTCCACGTTAACTCCGTTAAAATGTATGATCAAGAATTTTGGCAAGGGATTTGCTGGAGACTATGGAATAAAAATGTCTCCGTCCCGATTAGAAATGCTTTGTGATAGGGAGTGGCCAATACTGGTCTCCTCATGGCCCCCTGGTGGTACCTTTGATATTAGCATCATATCCCTAGTCCACCAGATTGTACGTAAAGAACACCCTGACCAGTTCCCTTATATAGATTCCTGGTTAAGTATTTGTGAAAAACAGCCCTCCTGGATGAAACATTGTCATGAAGAACAGTGCAGGATATTTGTAGCAACCACTATAGGGGCCCGGAAGCCTGGGGAAAAGAAACTGCCTGTCTATTCTACCCCAGAATCCCCCGACATCTCGTCCCGTCCGCCCCATCACCTCTATAGGCCAATCCCCTCGGCTCCGCCGCTACCCCAGGCAGAGCTTGCCCAGGAGGGATCCGTCCATGTAGTTTTACCCCCTGCGGCCCTCCATCACCCTCCGCGGCTGGAGGATGCGTATTCCTCCCCAGCCGGAAGCCCCGGCTCTGTCCCGAGCACATCGAGTGGGCCAGCGTCCACCGATGACACTGCAAGCAGGGATTCTTTTGCCAGTTCAGGGTCACTCACTGTCGCCACCCGAGACCATGGAACAAGATCCCGACAGTCCCAACTACCTTATGAACAGAAGTACAACTGCGAACCAAAGGGATGGTTACACTATGCCATTGCTCCAGGTCCCTGGCCTACCTACCACTAACAATGAGGGCCGAGTTGTCACAGGGCCACCTAGTCTCGTTTATGTGCCCTTTTCCACCACTGATTTACTGAACTGGAAGGCACATTATGCCTCCTATACCGAGAAGCCCTTGATTGAACTAATGTCTAGTATAATACAGACCCATCAGCCTACCTGGTCTGACTGCCGCCAGCTCCTGTCCACCCTTTTCAGCACTAAAGAGCGAGCACGGATTGTGCAGGCCTCTATCTGATGGTTAGAAGAAAATCCCTTAGGAGAAGGAGACCTAGATCCTCGGTTAGCAGCGGCCGCGGATTTCCCAAATGATTATCCCAAGTGGGATCCCAATAGTGGAGGCGGAGCAACGACCCTTAATCGGTTCCGCCAAGCCCTCATGCAGGGACTAAAGAAAGGAAGCCAGAAAGCCATGAATATCGGAAAGGTATCGGAAGTCATCCAACGTCCGGATGAGAGTCCAGCGGCCTTCTATGAATGATTATCTGAAGCTTATAGACTTTACACCCCGTACGATCCAGCAGCCCCGGAGAATTTGCGCATGGTGAATGCGGCCTTTGTGGGTCAGTCCCAGGGAGACATCAAACGAAAACTGCAAAAGCTTGAAGGATTTGCGGGCATGAATGCGGCCCAGTTAATGGAAGTAGCACAGAAAGGGGCTTGTTTACAAAGCCGCGGTAGCGGTTCGCGGTCGTTATTGGAGCCGCGGCCCCATTGAAATCAATGGGGTCGCGGCTCCGATAACGATCGCGAACCGCTACCGCAGCTTTGTAAACAAGCCCCAAAGTGCTTGTGAATCGTGATCAAGAAAGTCAGAGGGAGAGTGAACGTAAAATGAAGAAGAAAGCTGATTTTCTTGCTGCAGCTTTAGTTGAACAATGAGAAGGAGATTTTCCTAATAGAAAGAACTCAGAATGTGGAAGGGGCCGAGGGAATGGCCGGCCCCAGGTAGGTGTTAATCAGTGTGCCTACCGCAAGGATGAAGGACATTGGAAGAACGAATGCCCGCACCTCGACCCTGCCTCCCAGAGGGGAGGTGGGAGCACTGGGAGAGCAGGGGAACGATTCCAGAACTATGGAGAGATGCGGCATACACAGTTCCAACGAGAAGAAGTAGCTATGGAGGGAGTGGCAGCCAAAGAGGGCTACAATTCAGATGGGTACTAGGCCAGACCAGGCTCCAAGTTTCCTCTAGGTCCCCAGGAGCCTATGGTCAGTTTGACAATTTGGGACCAATATATGGACTTTATGATGGATACGGGGGCCGAACACTCGGTGGTGGCAACCCCTGTGGCTCCTCTGTCTTCCCGATCTATCACTATTGTTGGAGCCACCGGTACACGGGCCACCAAACCTTTCTTGCAGAACCGCACCTGTGAACTAGGGGGACGGAAGATAACACACCAGTTCCTGTACATGCCTGAATGCCCAATCCCCCTCTTGGGCCGAGATATGCTTGCTAAGCTCCAGGCGCAGATATCCTTTGCTGAAGGGGGAAAAATGGAAATGACTCTGAACTCGAAATCTGCTGGCCTGATGGTGTTGACTATCCCCCAAGAAGAAGAATGGCGGTTCTATAGTACACTTCCGCCCAAAGCAGCCAGTCCCCTTATACCCACCAACATTTTGGCTCCGCCCGAGGTATGGGCGGAGGATAATCCTCCGGGCCTAGCAAGAAATGTAGCCCCTGTTCTTGTCACCCTCAAATCCGGAGCAGAACCAGTGCATGTGAGACAATATCCTCTTCCACGACCAGCAATTGAAGGCATTCATCGTCATTTAATGAAGTTATTGAAGTACGGACTCCTAAGGGAGTGTCAGTCACCCTGGAATACCCCCCTCCTCCCAGTCAAGAAGCCTGGGACAGGTGATTACCGCCCAGTACAGGATTTGAGAAGAGTAAATGATGCAGTTGTAACCATAGATCCGGTGGTACCAAACCCCTACACCCTCCTGGGACTGATCCCCACCGAGGCTACCCATTTCACCATTCTGGATCTGAAAGATGCTTTCTTCTGTATATGCCTAGCATCAGCTAGCCAACTTTTGTTTGCCCTTGAGTGGGAGGCAAGGTCAACTCACCTGGACTCGACTACCCCAAGGATTCAAGAACTCGCCCACTCTTTTCAGTGCAGCCCTCAATCTGGACCTTTCAAGTTACTCCGTTACTCCAGAAAAAAGAGTCCTTCTCCAGTATGTGGATGACCTACTGATAGCCACCAACTCTAAAAATGAATGCGTGCAAGCCACCAGTGATCTTTTGCACCTCTTGAATGAAGCCGGATACAAGGTCTCAAGGGCCAAGGCTCATTTGTGCCAAACTGAAGTGAAATATTTGGGATTCCATCTGGCCAAAGGGATTCAGCGACTGGGACCAGAGTGTAAAGAAGCCGTGTGTCACATTCCTACCCCAACCACTAGAAGGCAGGTGAGGGCTTTTCTGGGAGCTGCAGGCTATTGCCGAATATGGATACCTAACTTTGTGCTGTTGGCAAAGTCATTGTATCAGGCCACCCAAGGGGTGGAGCGATCTCCCTTGGAATGGGGACCTGAACAGGATGCAACTTTCCGATCCTTGAAAACAGCATTGATGTCCTCACCAGCTCTGGGTCTGCCAGATGTACAGAAACCATTTCGCCTATACGTTCATGAATCAAGTGGAAATGCTCTGGGTGTATTGACTCAACCTCTTGGATCCTGACAACAACCTGTAGCTTATCTATCAAAACAATTGGACACCGTCGCAAAGGGATGGCCGCCTTGCTTGCGAGTCATTGCAGCTACAGCCCTCTTGGTAGGTGAAGCCGACAAGCTCACTTTGGATCAGAATCTTCAAGTTACTGTACCACATTCTGTCCTGACCCTCATGGAACACAAAGGAAATTACTGGTTCACCAACTCACGAATGTTAAAATACCAGAACATGTTGTGTGAAAACCCCCGATTACAGTTGACCATCAGTCAAGTCCTGAATCCTGCCAAGTTGTTGCCAGTTGGCCCAGGTCCCCCTGACCATGACTGCCTAGACGTTATGGATACTGTGTTCTCCAGTCGCCCTGATTTAACTGATCTACCACTGAATGACCCTGAACAGACTTTCTTTGTGGATGGAAGTAGTCTCGTCGTCGACGGAAGACGGTGTGCTGGCTATGCAGTAGTGACCCTGGACACGGTAGTTGAATCCTCAGCTCTGGCCCCGGGAACCTCAGCACAGAAGGCTGAACTGATAGTCCTCACTAGGGCACTGATAATAGGGACAGGGCTCCGCTTGAATGTGTACACAGATTCCAAATACGCTTTCACGACATTACATGCCCATGGAGCCCTGTACAAAGAATGCGGGTTGATAACTTCGGGGGGAGGTCCATCAAATATGGTTCCGAGATACTGACACTGCTAGATGCTGTGTGGGCCCCCAAACAAGTCGCAGTAATGCAATGCCGAGGTCATCAGTCAGGAGAAGGAGAAGTTTCGCGAGGGAATAGGTTTGCTGACACTGCGGCCCGAGAAGTGGCCATATCTGGACAAGCTCCTGCCCCCAACATTCCAGTCCAGGCAGCATTATTCCCAGTACCACTTAGTGCATGGACTCCCCGATATACCTCCAAAGAGGCTATTTCTGTCAAGAAGAAGGGGGAGTGTTAAAAGAAACCGGATGGATAGAGCTACCACCGCCAGTAGATGGTCAGCCTCCAGGTCCAATTGTTATCCCTGAATCACTGGGTCCAGCCTTTGTCCATGCTTTCCACCAAGCCACACATTATGGGAAAACAGCAATGGAGAAAGCTCTTAGGCCTCATTTCTGTATCCCGTTACTAGGACCCCTGACAGCATCAGTAGCCTGCAGATGTCTGACTTGCGCAAAGAACAATGCCCGACAGGGTCCTACCCTGCCCCCGAGAGTCCAGTCATTAGGAGTCACCCCTATGGGAAATATTCAGATGGACTTCACTGAGATGCCACATGCAAATGGATATCGCTACCTACTGGTCCTGGTTTGCACATTTTCTGGGTGGGTGGAAGCATTCCCCACTAGGACTGAGAAAGCCAGGGAAGTCATGAAAGTTTTGCTCCATGAGATTATTCCCAGGTTCGGTATGCCATTGGTCATAGGGTCGGACAATGGTCCTTCATTTGTATCCCAAGTAATTCAGCAGTTGGCCCAAGCTCTACAAGTGTAGTGGAAATTACATACTGCTTACAGGCCCCAAAGCTCAGGAAAGGTAGAGCGCATGAACCGTACCCTGAAGCCCAAGCTGTCTAAACTCTGCCAAGAAGCTCACCTGAAATGGCCCCAAGCTCTCCCTATAGCCCTCCTCAGGATATGTTCAGCCCCCACTAAGGCATTAGGAGTTTCCCCATTCGAGATTTTGTACGGGTGACCTCCGCCCATTGTCAAGGGGATAAGGGGGAACATGGGTCAGATTGGATCTGAAATTACTAGACAAGAGCTATTGGCGTTAGGTTCTGTCTTACAGAGTCTCCATGCTTGGGTACAAGACCAACTGCCCATTAATCTGACTGAGCCACTGCATCCCTTCAGGCCCGGAACTTCAGTGTGGATCAAAGAGTGGAGAAAAGAACCGTTAGCATCTCACTGGAGAGGACCTTACGTTGTCATACTGTCAACCCCGACAGCAGTTAAAGTTGCAGAAGTTGAACCTTGGATTCACCACAGTCGAGTGAAGTCAGCAGCAGCCACAGAATCTCGTTTCTGGACTTCAATAAATCACCCGGGATCACCACTGCGACTCACTCTGCGGCGAGAACCACTGCTATAAGAATCTGCAGCCCTACTCCTGCCACCTACCGGAAGCTGGCAGGTCCACGTACGGCAGAAACTTGAGGAATCTACAGCCTTACTCCTGTCACATACTGGAAGCTGACAGGTCTACGTATGGCGGAAGCTGTGGGAAAAAGGGAACTCAAGTAAAGAATTTGCAACTTTCATACGAACTCATTAAGATATTGTAAATATGCTACATATACAAGCTTATGTTGTAATTGCGGTAGCCCTGGGACCCCTGAGAATGATCACAGCTGTATCTCCTTGTACGGCCTGTATAACCACCACTCGAACCGGGGTAAAGATTACTCAAACTCTACTATATCACTCCTACTTATTTATTTATTTACATTCTCTTATATACCGCATTATTCTGCATCAGTGCGGTTTACATTGAACAAACTGAAATTACATTGAACAGGGCATTATATCTTGGAGATAACTATTTTACAGGGAACATGGGCTATGGAGGGTTAAGTGGCTTGCCCAAGACCACTACTATAGCTGTACCGGTTCTGTTAGTCAATGTATATATAATGGTGCAGAGTTAAGCATCTGTACAAGAGGGAAAGTGAAGACCTGTTTCAATTCCCATCAGAGCCCTACCTACTATGTCCTAGAGTTACGCTGGAACGACAGAGATGGAGCCCTCCTAAATGCCACCCAACGACTTTCAGATCCCACAAAACCTGCTCCTTTCTACTTTGATGCTTGTGGTGCCATCAACAGAAATGGCTACTACAGTTGTGTATCTGTTGATCAAGAGCGAACTTACTACCGAGATGAGAAATATATGTGCCCAGAAGCAGTATACAGTTGGGGAGTGTGCACGGGGGTGCATGTTCCAGCCACTTTTGTTAAAGCATCTAAAGGAGACTACTTCTGTCCCTGGTGGGAATGTGTATACTTTGCCACCTGGCCTAAGGGGCCACAAGGTCGGGATGGGGATGATCGTAAGGCAGTCTTAGAAAAGATACCAGTGCTTGAACCCTGTAGTTACCAGAAGGGTACCTGTAACCCCTTAAAGCTCACTGTGCTTAACCCCAGCCAGTGGATAAAAGGATACATGTTTGGATTGCGGATACGGGGTTGGGGAAGAGATCCTGGAACATACCTATATATATAGCTCACCACCAAGACACGCATCTCTTCACCTTTCCAGGTGCACCATACCTTTTATGAAGCCATGCAGACACCGATAGAGATTTCCCAGACCACTCGGAATTTATTCATCGAACTAGCTGAAACAGTAGCTTCCAGTCTCCATATTTCGAATTGTTTCTTCTGTGGTGGGACTAGGATTGGAGACCAATGGCCATGGGAAGCAAGAGAGTTGAATTACTCAATTCCAAACAATCAGACTGCCTTGAACTGGACCACCAGTGAATGGGTACTGTCCAACTCCATTGTTGGACAGTACCCATTGTTGGACAGTACCCATTGTTGGACAGTACCCAAACTTAAAATCCTCAAACAATTGCGCCCCCTGGTATTTATGCAAGATTTTATCAACATAACACAGGCCACCATTACTCCCCACTTCGATTTCGCTAACTTAACACTTTTAGGCATTTCAAAACAAAATATCAAAAGAATCCAACTCGCACAAAATGCAACAGCTAGAATTATATTAAAGATAAATTCACTCCAACACATTACACCAATACTAGCTTCCCTGCACTGGTTACCAATACAAAGCAGGATAACCTACAAAACAATAATAACTACATTCAAAGCCCTAAATGACATGGCCCCGAAGACACTATGTAATTTAATAAGCAAAGAACCACCTAAGTCCACTCATAGAAAAGGACAATCAAATAAACTAAAGATTCCAAAAGAATATATAAGATCTCACAAAATTACAAATAATAGAGCCTTTTCCCACATAGCTCCAATAACTTGGAACTCGTTACCAGAGGACTTACGATCACTAACAGAGATAATAGAATTCAAAAAAAAATTGAAAACATATCTATTCACTAAACACTATAATTCCATAGAAAACATTCCACTCAACTTAGATAAAGGTTAAACATGAACCTCCCTACATCAAGCATATACTCCCTTCTTCAAGGGATAACATACAAAACATAATCGAATGAACAATCCACCCCTATGCACTGATACCCTACTTGTATATATTTGAAACTACTTGTACATAGTTGAAACTGATATGATCTGCCTATACGGTAGAGTCAGTACGTTGTTTAAATTGTTACACAATCTGTGTTAGTTGAATTATTCTGCTTAGTATTTAAACCTTTGTGTGCATGTTAAGATGTTCTATGTAAAAAGTTATTTTGTTCCATGTAAAACAAGCTCTGCATTGTTAACTGTTGTTAATTGTACACCGCAACTGATCGCTGGAAGATGCGGTATATAAATAAGTGTTAAATAAATAAAAAAAATAAAAATAAATAAATTGTTGGCCGTATTTGTCTTGTCCGAACCAGCCCGCAGTTTACCGTCTGAGTAGGAGAATTAGTACATCTCAGCCAACGGTTTTACGATACTACTACTAAGAAGACATCCTAGTGGACAGGCATAAATGCTACAGAACCATCTAACCCTTTAGTTAACTTTTCTGGTCTAGCCGCAGTATGGACTGATCTGATTTCTGCGAATGCCTGGGAAGCCCCTCCTGGACTCTATTGGATTTGTGGTACTCGAGCATATGCTCAACTCCCTAACAACTGGGGAGGGGCATGTGTCATGGGAACAATTCGCCCGTCTTTCTTTCTTATTCCCATCTCTCAAGGAGAGCAATTGGGGTTCCTGGTGTACAATAGTCGACAGAAGCGGGATGCCCTGAAGATAGGACAATGGAATAAGTGGTACGGTGAAGAATGGCCACCTGAGAGAATTATCACCTATTATGGACCCGCCACATGGGCAAATGATGGGTCCTGGGGATACCGCACTCCTGTTTATATGCTGAATCGTATTATACGCTTGCAAGTTGTTGTAGAAATTATAACTAATGAAACTAGTAAAGCACTCACCCTCCTAGCAAAGCAAAGTACTCAAATGCGCACTGCCATTTACCAAAACCGGTTGGCCCTTAACTCTTTGTTAACCTCTGAGGGAGGGGTATGTGGAAAATTCAATCTAACAAACTGTTGTCTGCAGATTGATGATCAGGGTCAAGTAGGGTTGCCAACTGGCTGGTTTTCAGCCGGCCTGGCCGGTTTTTCCATGGCCAGGCCGGCTGCCGGCGCAGAGGCAAAACCGGCCCTTGAAAAGCCGTTTTTTTTGCTCTGGCCGCAAGATCGGGAGCGGCCAGAGCAAAAAAAACGGCTTTTCTCCCAACCCGGAGGGCTTCAGAGGGAGCCGGGGAAGCCCGCGCGAGGCCCCGGCTCCCTCTGAACAGCCGCCAGCGTGAAGAGCCTTTACCTTCACGCTGGCGGCTGTTCCTGTGAAGCCGCAATTGGTGGGAAAGGTTAAAGGCAATGCCCTTTAACCTTTCCCAGCATTTGCCGCTTCACAGGAACAGCTGCCAGCGTGAAGGAAAAGGTTCTTCACGCTGGCGGCTGTTCAGAGGGAGCCGGGGCCTCGCGCGGGCTTCCCCGGCTCCCTCTAAAGCCTCAGACAGCTGCGGTTTTGGGGAGGGAGGCCAAGGACTGCCTAGGCTGTGATGGGGGGAGGGGGCCTGGACTGGAAAAGGGCTAGGAGGGGGGAATTTGACTGGAAATGGGTTGTGATTGGGGGGGGGGGGACCTGGACCGGAAAAGGGCTGGGGGGGGGACTTGGACTGGAAAGAAATTGGCTTGGATGGCAGGGCAACACGACTCAAAAAGCGCTATGTGGGGGGGGGGGACATGGACTGGAAATGGGTTTTGATGGGGAGGGGGACCTGGACTGGAAAAGGGCTGGGGGGGGGGGGACATGGAAAGGAAATGGGTTGTGATGGGGAGGGGAACCTGGACTGGAAAAGGGCTATGGGGGGGAACTTGGACTGGAAAAGGGCTATGGGGGGGGGGGGAACTTGGACTGGAAATGGGCTATGGTGGAGGGAGGGGGAACTTGGACTGGAAAAAGGCTGTGATTAGGGGGACTTGGACTGGAAATGGGTTGTGAAGGGGGGGGGGACCTGGACTGGAACAGGGCTATGGGGGGGCATTGGACTGGAAAGAAATGGGCTGTGATGGGGGAGGGGGACCTGGACTGTAAAAGGGCTATGTGGGGGGGGGACATGGACTGGAAATGGGTTTTGATGGGGAGGGGGACCTGGACTGGACAAGGGCTATGGGGGGGGGGGGGGGGGGAGATGGACTGGAAATGGGTTGTGTTGGGGAGGGGGACCTGGACTGGAAAAGGGCTATGGGGGGGGGGGGGGAACCTGGACTGGAAATGGGCTATGGTGGAGGGAGGGGGAACTTGGACTGGAAATAGGCTGTGATTAGGGGGGCTAGGACTGCAAATGGACTGTGATGGTGGGGGGGAGGGGTAGGACTGCAAATGGGCTGTGATGGTGCGGGGGGACTCGGATTGCAAATGGGATGTGATGGGGGGGCTAGGACTGGAAATAGGCTGTGATGGGGGACTTGGACTGGAAATGGGCTGTGATGGGGGGGCTAGGACTGGAAATGGTCTGTGATGTGAGGGCTAGCACTGGAAATGGGCTGATGAAGAGCTGGAATAGGACTGGAAATGGGCTGATGTGGGGCATGGGAGAATGGGAGAATGGGATTAGAAGGGAGTGGATGCTGAGTGGGTCTAGAACTATAAGGGAACTGATTTTGGGGGAGGACTAGAATAGATGGGGAATGAGAATGGAGAGGGGAAAAAATATTTTGTGTGGAAGAAAAGTCTATGATGGGCTGGGTATTGGGAGAGTGAGGGGCTTGAGAATGGAAGGGTGAAATTTAAATGGATGATAAAGGAATAAGGAAAGAATTGGGGGAAAGAGCAAAAGGGAAACAATCAGTATGTTAAAGCAGAAATAGAGAGAGAATGGAAAACATCTAAAAGAGAAGAAAGGACAAATGGATAGCTCGCAGAAGACACGAAGAAACCAGAAGAAAGTGACTGGAGCAATTGCAACTGAAAAATAAAACGCCCAAACAGAAGGTAGAAAAATACTTTTTATTTTGAATTTATTAGCTGGAATATGTTTGGTCTGGGAAGTGTGTATTGATAACATCTTTGCGTTTTTGTTTAGTGCAAGAGGAAATTACTTTATAGTTTTATTTCTCCAGTGTTGTACATTTCATGTTTGGATTTTGGGGTTCCCAGTTTAATTATTATCTGACCAAGGAAGTTAGCGTACACGTATCCTCGGTAATTTTTGTGGGTGGGGCTGGGGGCGGGGCAGGGGTGGGACTAGGGGCGGAGAATGGGCGGAGCATGGCGAGCCACAGGTGTCGGGTTTTTCTCGGTGAAAAAGTTGGTAACCCTAGGGTCAAGTTATTGAAGAAATAGCTGACCATATGCGACAGCTAGCACATGTGCCAGTTCAGACATGGCATGAGCTAGAACTTAATGGCTGGTTTGGAACCTTGTTTTCAGGGCTGGGAGGTTTGAAGACTATTGTGTTTGCTGTTTTAATAATGATAGCTATGTGCCTGCTTCTTAAATGTTTCCTACCCCTTTGCTTGCGCATGTTTACTACAATCATTGACAGTACAATTGAACGAAAAACAGCGGCCAGGGTACTAGCTATGTGGAAGTATCAAGCCCTGCCTCAGGAGGAAGCAACAGTCTGAGGAGAACCTGATATGTGATTTTCATCTTACCCCTTTTTGGAGGGGTAATGATGATCAAAGGGGGGAGTGTGGTAGGCTATGGCCTTAGACTAGGCCTGGATTTCAGCCCCCACCTGGGATTAGTGCTGAGAAGAACCAAAGTTAGAAAAATTTGCTTTAACTGCTTTTCTGAAAGCTCCCTTACTCCCCCTATGAAGTTTGTACAAGTTCTTTATGCTTGAATTGTCCTTGCATTCTCTCAGCTAGAAATGTCCTTGAAGTAGAAATGTAACCATGTCTAAGACTATGGGGCATGTTTACTAAATCGCGTTAGTGCAGTTCGCGTAAGTATCCGCGTTAATAACACAAACCCCCAAATAAGGAGATAGGCGGGACAGCGGAAGACCTAACGCGCGTAACAGAGCTCACGCGCGATACCTGGTGCGTTAGAGGAAGTCGCCGCGCGTTACTGCGCATGAAGCATAAGAAGCCACGCAGACATACCTGACCCAGACAGTGCTGTAGCACAATGGTTACTGCAGTGACCACTGATACGGGCAGCATGGGTTCGAGTCCACAGGCTGCCAGATGCAGCATCCTGAACATGATACAGTGAGGGAGGAGGCATATATTTTTATACGTCTCGGAGGGGTGCAAGCAAACACACCCACACATCATATAGTGAGTGAGGGGGCATGTATATGTTATGTATGTGTTGTATGGTTGTTACCATACAAACCTGACCCAGACAGAGCTGTAGCACAATGGTTACTGCAGTGACCGCTGTTACGGGCAGCATGGGTTCGAGTCCCCAGGCATCACCCTGTACAGTACATAGGGATCAAGGAGGCATGCTTTTCTTTTCGTTGAGCAGTGGTTGGTGCGCATGCGTGAGCTGCGCACGGTGTCACGTGCGTACCAATGAGCATTGGTGCGTGCTTTACCAGTGTGGCCACTTAATATTACAGACTGTTCAGGGTGTCCTGCACCTATGCAGTATGCTAACAGATGTACATGTGTTGGCCTATGGTGCATCTTTTTTTATTTATTATATTCTCTTATATACCACGCTATTCTGCATCACTGCGGTTTACATCGAACAAATTCAAATTACATTGCACAGGGCATTATAACTTGGAGATAACTATTATACAGGGAACATGGGCTATGGAGGGTTAAGTGGCTTGCCCAAGACCACAAGGAGCACCTGTGGGACTAGAAACCCAGTCCTTCCGGCCCAAGGTTGCTGTCCTCTAGTGGGATTTGAACCCCCCCACCTTCCGGCCTGACGTACCTTGCCACAACCACTTGGCCACTCCTCCACTCCTGAGCCTGCGCATCTGAGCCTGTGTGTAGGTGCAGGTGATTCCCAGGGTTGAATTGTGCCTGGCACACCCATGATGCACTGCACATGCAAATTAGCTGTCCACAGATATACACCATGGGGGATGCACCCCCACAGAACCACAGCCTGGTAGGGGGGACTGACTGTGTGCACCCCCACAGCACCTCGGCCTGGTAGGGGGGACTGACCGTGTGTTGCACAGGCACAGAGTGGCTGTCACATTGTGCAGGTACTGTGCTCACCCTGAGGGTGCAGTGAGGCGCCCAGCACCAGGTCCACAGCAACGTCCATGGCTGAGAGAGGCCATGGCACAGGTCTAAAGCAGGATATCTCTGTCCGTGTCAGTCTGGTGTGGCCCCCATCCATAGCAGGATATCTCTGTCTGTGTCAGTCTGGTGTGGCCCCCATGGCACACATGTGGCCCCCCCCCCGGGCCAGGTGTGGCAAACAGGGTCTCCCATCAATGGATCCACATTACAGAGACTTGGATGACTCTGATCAAGTTATCTTAAATCAGTTAACTCCACCTGGCTTCTCAGCATTTAATTGCATTAGAACACAGAAGAAAGGGGGAGATGTACTCATATTAACCAGAAATGAATATAGATGTAAACTGATTTCTTCCAGTAACTCCTTTGAATCTAGTACAATTACTATTGCAAATAAATTTCTTAGCATCTCTCTAACCTATAGACCACCAGGAGCCACAACTGAATACTTATCTGTCCTCGAAACTGTATGTGCCAACATCTCTAAGCACAAGCCCCTCATTGCTTTAGGTGATTACAATCTATCATCTACGTCCTCTAAAGAAGCAGCAACATTTTTAAAAGCTATGACTTCATTAAAGTATCGCCAGATAATTACTTCTCCTACACATCAATATGGCTCTATTCCAGATTTGATCTTCATTCCAAAGCAACTAATGAAGCATGATAAGACTTTAACAGCAATTACTCCAGTCCCCTGGTCAGATCATTACTTAATTGAATTCGCCCTGACATTAAATAATTCCTTTCAACAATTAGTCTATGAGAGCACAACCAGACGCTTCAAGGCCTTTGATAGAAATACATTTATAAATGAAGTCACTCCACAATTTATTTATTTATTTAATTTATTTAAATTCTCTTATATACCGCACTATTCAGCATCAGCGCGGTTCACATAGAACAAAAAAAATCTCAGTACAGTCAACATGCATGAGTTTACAGATAACAAGGGAAGGAACTTGGATAACAAGGGTAACTATCTACAATCTATTTACAAGGAAAACATTACTGCATAGGTATCAGTTACAAGGAGCAGTTACTATGAACATAATCTTTACTTATAGAGAATCAGACTTGGCATGTTAATTGAGACACCAAGGAACTGTATTAATGGGTGGAATCGCTGAGGTCTATGGGTGCCGTTGACTCTATAAGGTACTTGTTGAAGAGATGGAATTTGAGAGCTTTCTTAAATTGTGTTAAGTTGTTGATAGCCCGGATGCCAGGGGGTAGTGCATTCCAGCACCTTGGAGCACAGAGGATAAAGGCTCTGTTGGCTGTAGAGCAAAACCTTGATACCTTTGATTCAAGTATAGACAACTGGAATTACACTTTATCTAATGCAGTATCAGCTCTCACTCGATCTCAACCAAAAGCACGTCGGAGATCTAATGCTCCTTGGTACTCGAGTGATATCAGGTTTATGAAACGCACTCTCCAAAGGTTAGAAAGAAAATGGAGGAGATTTAAATCTCATGACTTACTGACCCAATGCAGAGTTAAACAACTTGAATATAACGATCTTATAAATGAACGTAAACAACTTTATCATATCAATATAATTATGAAATCTATCAATAGACCAAGGGAGCTTTTTACCATTGTTTTGAAGCTCACACAAGACTCTATGCAGCATCGTGCCCACCATATAGACCCGCAGGTTTTTGCAGATTACCTAAGATCCAAAAATATCACCACTCATACATGCCCCTCTTCTACATTGACAAATGACTATAGTATCAATGATTCCCAACACATTTGGGAGAACTTCACTATTCCTTCACCGCAGCAAATTGAAGACACAATACAGGGACTTAATACAAAAACATCACCTTCAGACCCATGTCCAGTGTCTTGGATCAAAGCAACAAAACATCTACTTTCACCTTACATTCATAAGATTGTTAAGATCTCCCTTCAACAAGGATACTTACCATAGTCATTAAAACAAGCCATGATTTGGCTAGTCCTTAAGAATAACACACTAGGCCCTTCTGATCCGAAATCTTACCATCCAATTTCCAGCTTACCATTCCTTACCAAAGTCATTGAAAAATCAGTATCGTCAAAGAATCCTTCACCCAAGGACACATGCCAGACGCCCTCAAAACTACAATCATCCGACCATCCTTAAAAAAGCAAAACCTAGATCCCCTAGACCCAGTATCCTACAGACCCATAGCTAGCCTACCTTTCACTGCCAAGATAATCGAGAAGATCGTCCAGCAACAGCTTCAGGAACACCTGGATATCAACAACATACTGGACCCACAACAACACGGCTTCCGCCCTCTACATGGAGTTGAGACCCTCATGACCACACTGATGAACACTCTCCTCATAGGAACGCAAGAAAAACACTCCGGATATGCCATGATCTTTCTTGATATATCTGAAGCGTTCGACACCATCTCCCACAATATCCTCATACACAGACTGAGGACAATTGGGATCAAAGACACAGTACTAAAGTGGTTCCAATCCTACCTAACTAACAGACAACAATTAGTCCGTAACAGCACTTCGACCTCCCCCCCATTCCAGCAACACCAAAGAGTACCCCAAGGATCCACACTATCAGCCATGCTCTTCAACATTTACCTTCAACCACTCTGCTCAGTCATACGCACTCACAACGTCAGCTTCCACATATATGCTGATGATATTATGCTCTACGCCCCCATAACAACCACAAACCCAACAAACACCCATCTATCAGCATGCTTCTCCGAGGTGTCCGACTGGTTACAAGCAAACAACCTATCCATCAACATAAAGAAAACTGAAGCCCTCATAGTGACAAAAGACCCAGACTTCACACCACCTACACACCTCAACATAGGAACCACAAGCATTCAAATACAACCACAAATACGATATCTGGGCATCATTATTGACCAATCCCTCACCCTAAAGCAACAAATCACTAAAACCTCTGGAACTATATTCCATAAGGCAAGAACAGTGCAACGTCTCAGACCCCTCCTTGAACATCAAGACTTCCGAACAGTGATGCAAGCCACGACACTCCCACATCTGGACTACTGCAACATAATCTACCATGGCCTTCCAGCCGCACAGACCAATCCCCTCTGAACGGCATTGAACACCACAGCAAGAATCATCCAGAGAGCAAAGAAAACCGACCACATCACCCCAATTCTCGAAGACCTTCACATACTTCCCCTGGAAGCGAGGACTAAATACAAAGCCATCCTACTCACCCACAAAGCCATCCATCAAACACAGAACACCCAGCTTCGCACCCTACTGTCTCGTCCAGCCCACGGCAGAACTACCAGACAAGCCTCCAGCAATTCCCTCACAGTCCCCCACAAAAGAACTAAATGCTCGCAACGGACCTGCAACCGAGCCTTTGAACTTTATGCTCCATCCTTATGGAATTCCCTACCAAGCTGTCTCAGAAACAACGCCGACCTACTATCCTTCAGAAAACAGCTAAAAGCCATCCTTTTCCAGGAATACTTCATCACGACTCCCACCGAAAAGCGCACTAACCACTGACCTCGCCCACCATGAACCTTTGAATCAAGGCTATACTATCCTGTTTATGTCCAAAGTCTGTCCCATGTCCAAAGTCTGTCCTATGTCAAAATCATCAATGTTGCCTCCTCGGTGATGGCCCCGCCCTATACTTAATTTCCCCACCCCTCTATGTAACGCCGCTTTGACCCGGTGAAAAGCGGGATATAAATACAGCTAAATAAATAAAAAATCAACTTCAGGATCCCTTGGACTTACATGCACCACTGGACATTCACCAGCATGGCTTCAAACCACAACACAATGTTGAAACCTTGCTCACCTCTCTGTTTGATAATCTTTTAAGAGGTATTGATAACATTAAGATATTTTAAGAGGTATTGATAACATTCATGGATGTTTCAGCTGCTTTTGACACAATATCTCATTCAAAGCTACTGCACCGTTTGCATCATATAGGTTTATGAAAGAATACTCTAAACTGGCTTAGCTCTTACTTGGAAGGTCGTATGCAACAAGTCAAATGTGACCAAAAAAAAATCTTTGCAATTCCCAAACATTCAAGGAGTACCACAAGGTTCAGCTTTATCTTCTATTCTGTTCAACATTTATATCCAATCTTTAGGCAATATTATTAAACTAAACAAATTCCATTATCACCTTTATGCTGATGACATCATGGTGTATACTCCAATTGTTTTACAGTCTCTTGACTTTTCAGCAATTTCTAGATGTCTCCAAGATATGAATACCTGACTTTTAAATAATAACTTTACACTTAATTATGACAAAACTGAGGTAATGTTTGTTACTAGGAACCCTAATTTCATTCCTCCAAATACTATTGATTTACTAAGTAGGCCCATCATAGTTAAAAATGAAATCAAATACCTTGGCATAATTTTGGATAACACATATACTATACGTCAATTTACAGAGGGTTTATGAAACTGACAATACTGTTGAATGGTCCCTCCAATATTACTCGGCCGCAAATTTCTACTACCAATTTGTTTACTAGCACCACAACAGAATTATGCTGCTTTACATAGTTTTAACTCTTGCTTAGATGTCCTTAAATATGGGGTACAGAGGTCTCAGACGTTTTACTCGGCATTGGCTAATCCGACTACGTCGTATATCCTAATGCCTGTTTGCATCAATGACCAGTGTAATATTGTCCCCGTTGTTTTTTACGTGTGGTATTCAGTAAATCAATTCATTTATAATTGTGCTTATCTGAGTTGATGTTGGACTCCCCAACGCCATCGACCGGCTCCGTTCTTGCGTTTCACTACAAGGTTTCTTCAGGGGGTGTTGTCTAACATTCAAGCACTATATCTTGTCAAGTGTTGTATGGCGTCTACAAGTATTCAACGGGGACAATATTACACTGGTCATTGATGCAAACAGGCATTAGGATATACGACGTAGTCGGATTAGCCAATGCCGATGGTTCCGAATATTGCTGCACGTATTATTACTGGTTCAGCAAAAACGGATCATATCTCCCCTGTCCTACAACCATTGCACTGGCTTCCAGTGTCAGGTCAAAATGCAAGACACTTTTAATTATCTTTAGGATTTACAATCACCTATCAGCAGATGCATTACAAAATATTATAACTAGAGATGTTATCAATAGACCAATAAGAAGCAGCGCCAATAATGACAACATAATTGGTGCCCCTGCTGGATACTGTAGGACTAAACAAGCAACTTCAAAAAGAGCTCCTTCCTTACTGCTTCCAAACTTTGGAACTCTCTCCCGATGGGCCTTAGAATTATGACCGATATTAAAGATTTTCGCAAGGCCTTGAAGACTCTGCTATTTATTTATTTATTTATTTTATTTATTTATTTAAAGTCTCTTTTATACCGCGCTATTCAGCATCAGCGCGGTTTACAATAAACAGTGAACATACACATTTCCAATAGTACTTTGTGTTTACATATGAACAGGATATTCAACTTGGCTAACAGGGTAACTATGTACAACCACAATATATACAATATATACAATTTGTAGGCTGATCATGTGTTTGTATGGTTTTAGACAGTGGTGATTTGGGTGGTTTCGGCAAATGGTGCTGAGTTTCTATTGGTTTCAGGGTAATGTATGAGGAAGAGGTAGTGTTTCACGGCCTTCCTGAATTGGAATATGTCAGGGATTGATCTGATGTTGTGAGGGAGGTTATTCCAGATCACTGGTGCATAAAGTTTGAAAGTCCTGCTGGATGTTGACTTGGTGCATTGAGTTATAGATCTTGGGACTATCAAGGTGTTTTGAGCTACTGACCTTCTGTCTCTGTTGTGGGGTGTCATCTGGATTAGCTCAGTTAGTGAAGTTGACGAGAGACCTTTGGTGGCTTTGAAGGTGAGCAGCAAGGTCTTGAATGTAATTCTACCTTGAATCGGGAGCCAATGGAGTTGTTTCATTATAGGTGTGACATGGTCTTTCCTGGATGCTCCGTGCAGTACTCTTGCTGCGGTGTTCATTGCCATTTGCAGTGGGTTTAGGGTGGTTTGGGGGAGACCTTGAAGTATTGCATTTGCATAATCGAAATGCGGGATAATTAGTGCCTGATAGATAGTCCTGAAATCATCTGGCTCCAGCAGAGATCTTAGGTATCTAAGGGATCTAATTTTATGATATACTGCCCTTACAGTGTTACTTATATGAGCCTGCATATTTAGGTTCTGGTCTAGTGTGATGCCGAGGTATCTGATCGCTGATTTGGTCTGGAGGTCTGCTTCCTTCACTTTCAGTACTGTCGGGGCAGTGAAGTTACGGTTCCTTGTAATGAACATCACCTCAGTCTTCTTGTGTTGAATCCGGAGGTTTTGGGATTGTAGCCAATTGGATATTTCGTTTATGCAGCATGTTATTGGTTCGAGGTCTGGGTTTTCTGTTGCAAAAGGTGCTGAAACTTATGATTTGATATATAATCAATCGTTTTTACCAATAGGTCAATTTTATTGCATTAATTCTTTTAGTTTGTTTGTTAATGTCTTATCTACCCTATGTTATTTGTAACCTTCCATTTGTATTGTGATCACTTTGATTGAAGGATAAGGTGGGATACAAATCTGTCTAAATAAATAAATTACAATGAATGTATATATGCTGAATTGGTGCATTCAGAATATAACGATAATGAACCATCTTAGACAGGAGAGTCTCACTCCCTGGATGCATAGTTGTATAAAGACATAATGCATCACTAGCAGGTACAGATTCAGCCACTCTCCGGAGTGAGCAGAAGGGGGCGAACCTCTGCATACTATACAGTTTGTGGCATTGGTTAAAAGCTTAGTTTCCTGATACCGTGTGTTAGAATGCAATGATGAAGTATAAGAATGTAACAATGCCCATACCACCCCAAAGAGTCCCACAAACGTCCACAGAGACTTCATGCTGTCTCGACGTAAGGAGCTGGTCGCACTCTGGTAATGTGATGCCACTGCGAAGATCCCTCCATCTACAAAGCTAACGGATTGACCACAGTGACCTTGTAAGGGCTGACAAAGAATGGCTCAGTCAAACAAGACCAGGTATAGTACTTTAGATACATGTAGTTCCCTGGGCTGAAAGAGAGATGTTCCTCAGTGCTCGTATTAGGTGGAAGGTGATCTACAGCTTCTCGTATCACTGCCCATGCTGCATGGAGAGCTGTCCAGCAGGTGTCACTGTTGTCTGTTGGAACAGCTGAGGCTACCTGAAGCACTGGGAGGACAGTGATGGACCAGTAACAAGCTGGTGGGGTTTCAGATGAGATGCCTTCAATGGGGAATTCTTGATAGAAAATAAAGCAAAAGGTAAAGCTGTTAGCCAAGTCAAATTATAGAATGTAGAATCTTATGAAGCATTTTCTTTAGTAATCCATTGACCATAGTCCCTTTGCTTGTGGCCTGTAAACACAAACAAAAGAATGTTGCACCCTCAACCCCTCAGTAAGTTTCTGAAATAATTTATTACGGAAGTATGTCCCATTGTCTGTTTGAATTTTCTGGGGGCAACCAAACCTGGTAATAATATCCACTAGATGCATCACTAGTAATCCTGCCGTTTCCCTTCTGCAGGGAAAGGCTTCAATACACTGAGAAAAGGCACATACACACACTGGCAAGTACCTGTACCCATGTATCAGAATCTGCATGTCAGTGAAACCAATGTGAAGATTTTGAAAAGGTCTCGAAGGATGTGGCAACATAGCTCCTATGGGAGTTATTTGTATAGCATAAGAATTGTCCTGTGAGTATATTTTACACAAAGACATACATTGAATCACAATTTGTTTTATTCCAGGGCACCACCAATTCTTCTGTAAGTCTCTGAGCAAAGTCCTGAGAGACTGACATTCCATGCAGAGATGGCAATACCAGCTATAACGCAACTGGAGATATGCACACTGCTCCACTTGGGTGTGCCCTCAAACCTCTCTGATTCATTTCACATCTTGCTGCTTTCCATTTTCTCTTCTCTTCCCCTGTAGCTGCTGTTTGTACACCTATCAGTAAATCTTGTGCATCTGTCTCTCCTTCACATTGTAATGTCACAGCTTGTACTATTGCTAGAGGAGACAACTTGGGTGGAGCCCTCATCGCTGCCTGTTTTGCTAAAGAATCTGCCTGATTCTTCTATTCACAGTGTTCTCCTAGGACAAGCAGGATAAGTCAGCTACACTTGGTGACGTCATCCGATGGCGCCGAGACGGAAGTACTCTCCATAGCTCAGAAGGGCTTTTGCCCTTCTGAGCATGGGCCAACTGGCCGCACCCCCCTGCCCGCCCCTAGCTAGCCAGTTTCAGTTCTTCCGCCTTGCCAGCAAGACGGACTTTGCTACTCTCCACCAAAAATCAAATTTATCAACTACAACGTATGTATTATCACTTTAAATTATCTTATGCCTTCTTCTTGCTTCTCCAGATACCTTCTAATCTAGACCAGCCGTGAGCTCTCATCAGGCAGCGGAGAATTCTCCACGCTGCGACCAAGAGCATGGGGGCACATGCTTATGCCTTCGGGGAGCAGTCATCGGGGAAAGGTCTTCAGGATAATGGGGCTGGAAGGAAGCACTGCCAGCGCAGCATCCCAGGACGTGCCTAACAGGCCTCCGTCCCCGGCTAGCCCTCTAACAGGCCTTCATCTCTCCAGCTATTGCAGCGGAGCTCCGATTCCCTTCGGCCCATGTGCTCTTCTGCGCGAAGAGAAGCGGGGGACTCTGGTTCTATCAGCACTCCTAGTGTGAGAGTCGCTGCCACTGCTACTCCCAGCCGCATGCCTCCGATGGACAGCCCTGCTCCCTGTAGCACGAGCTCTCCCTTCTGGGACCCTCTACGGTGCTGCTTCTGCGTCGCTTCAGCTGCTGCGAAAGGGCATCTCTCAGAGACTTCGGTGAACTATCGTCCCCCAGCCGCAGGCCTCTGGTAGACACCCCTGCTCCCTACACCTCTGCACTCTCCTCCGATCCTGCTGTCCTGGAGAGTTTAGAGCTGGCCAGCCACGAGGCTCATAGCGGCGGCCATCTTGCCCTATTACATCACAGGCCTGGCTCCTCCCCCCACGGCGCCATTGGCCGGCGCCTAGCATCAGGAGAGGAGGGGCCGCTCACAGAGGACACTCTCATCGCATAATGGGCCCGGCCCCTCCCCCCTACAGTGCCATTTGTCGGCACCGATCCTAGGCATCAGGGGAGGAGCAAGCAAACAGCCAGCTATACAGAGTCCTCGGCGCCGAGAGAATCCGCACGCAGAATCCTCGGCGCCGAGCTAAGTGCCCGACAGATCACTCTGCACCAGAACTCCAGGGGTGGTGCTTGAAGCACCCAAGGCAAGCCTTTCCTGCGTTGGCACCAAGGAACTTCTCCCCGGCACCGAGAAGCACCAGAGGCAAGCCTTCCTTCTCCTACTAGAGCGACGAGTCCACCGACACCGGTCCGCGACCACAGTTCAGTCAGGAGAGCTCCACTCCACTCTTCCTATGCCACGCCGTTTTATGCCGCGCCGTTTTAAATTGATGCGCTTGGCGCCAAACTCTACTACTGCAGTTTAGCAGCAGAACTAACTGAAGGGGAAGAAGCATCCATGAGTGGGGCTGCAGGGAAGCCCTTCTACTCACTAGAACCCTTGGAGCCCTTCTTAGTCTTAGTCCCTGAACTGCTGCACGGCGCCGTTAAGTGCTGCCTCGGCGCCAAGATACCTTCACAGAGGGCGCAGAACAGTCAGAGCCATGTTTGCTGAAAGTGACATCAGCAGTGCCATGAACAACAGGAGCAGCACCTGCGGCACGAAGGTACATCGAGGAGCTCCGCCCCTCGTTCCCCAGCGAGAGCGTAAAGTGGCCCGAATGCAGTTTCTGCACCTCTCCAGGAGTGGAGTCACATCAAGCCCATGTAGGCTCCGCTACTCTGCAGCGTACCCTCTCTCACGGTTGCTATCCTCAGTTTCTGCTCCGGGATGCTAAAGTGGGCGTCTGAGGGGCCGGAGAGCTTTGGTTGTCTGCACCGCCATGCTCCAAGGAAAATAAGGGCACACCTGACCCTGCTGGTGCGCTGAATCACGAGGGCACTTCAAAAATCCCCTTCCTTAACCCCACCTGAGAGGGGATCCAAGAAGCGACCCTGTCACTTGTTATCCTGCAAGGCATATCCTTTGAAGCCTGAAGTTGGCTGCTGGGCTTGTGCTGCGATGGGCTTGTGCTCAGGAAGCCCTCGCCATGCTGCTTTCTGTTGCCCTCCTCCTCATCAGTCCCATTAAAGCATCTTGCCGTGTCCAGGCCCTGGCTTGTTGGTCTAGGGGAATATTTCTCACTTCGGCTGCGAGAGGTCCAGGGTTCAACCCCAGACGAGCCCCTGTATTCCCCCTCTACCCCGATTTATCGGGTCTCATACCTGAACCCGCGCCAGGAGGAAATAAGGTTCTCCCTTAAATTGCTGGCACTGCAGGTTACTAACCCAACAACAGCAACAACAGCGTGAGGGGATGGCCATGTGCCTGCAGTGGCACCCAGAGCTCAAGATCAACACCTGGCGCCCACCACCTGCAGACTCTCTTGGCGC
Organism: Ichthyophis bannanicus; assembly: GCA_033557465.1. Taxonomy (NCBI): domain Eukaryota; kingdom Metazoa; phylum Chordata; class Amphibia; order Gymnophiona; family Ichthyophiidae; genus Ichthyophis; species Ichthyophis bannanicus. The sequence goes on along the minus strand of CM066033.1, from coordinate 273,119,479 downwards.
AAGGGAAGCCCAAGGTGGAGTCCTGGGTCCAATCTTAACCCTAGGAGCCTTAAGAAGTCAATTTCCCACCAAAGCTACACCAGACCCTGCTCCTTCGAACATGCCCACTGTGATGGTGAGCACGGCCTCAAGCCTTGCTCTACCAGCTTGCCCCTCGATACTGGGAATAGGTTTCCTAAGCGATGTGCAGAGATTCAGAGGCCCTCCCCTGCATCGCGCTCCCGATTCTTACTGTAGCATTCCATCGCTGCTGCACCCGGAAGACTTGGCATCGCAACGGTGAGTGCTGGAGGGAAAGGTTACTTAAGGTGGCCACAGGTAGTAAGCAAAGGCAGCTGGCAACCAGTCTCTTGGGGTAAGACAACGGGTGTCGTCCAAGAAGAAAGTGGCTACTCCGCAATACAGTAAATAGAGATCTGAGGCCAGAACACATGAGGCGAGAATCGCCTCCAACATCAGGATGGCGACCCGCCTTCCAGTCTCTCTAACTCAACAGCACCTCAGACTACGTGGAACTGTCCTTGCTGCCAATGGACAACCGTCCGGACTACCTCAAACTCTCATTCCAAGGCAGCGTCATTGACAATGTAATCAGCATCCCACTCCATGGGATCAGACAAACAGGGGGTTCATGGATGGTCAAAGGTCCATGCTGCACACCTGTGCTCCTTGTGGCAGCGACTCACCCCCACACTGTGCCATCGTGGGAGGTCCTGGCAATGATCCAGCAAACCATGCTTATCTCCTCCTTGGCCCCGGATGAAAACCTCACATTGACTGGAGCATGTCGAAGCAAACATCAGCACCACAATCCCCAATTGCCTATAGACAAAGCTTGGACCACCCCTTAATATCGCTCTGGACAACGCTTGGGACACTCCCAATGGGGGCACAAGCCTAGTGGTTAGGACCATGAGGCACGTACCAAGTGGTTAAGATCACTGCTTTGGGCCTGTAAGTGGGCAAGTCTCTTTGCTACATGCATCAGCAAGTGCATGCACCAGCAATTGCACTCAGAAGCCATCCTGCCTTCTTCTATCTTCCCTCCAACAGACGATCTTTCTACTGACAGCCAAGCGCCTACCGACAGGAGGCCTGGCACTTGACATAGTGACGCTTCGGCTCCCAAAGCTCATGGCAGCAATTGAATGTCTTCTCCTTCCCAGGTTGCACCAACTAGAACCCTCCACGAGCCCTCCGGTGCCTCACCGCTACTGTAGATTGCAGGAAGCACCGCCCGCTGCACCGCTCCACCACCTCATCAAGGAGAGCCCGTCAGGGAGAGCTACACGTCTCAGGAGGGACCTAACAAGAGCTAACCAGCCTCAGCTTCAGGTGGCTTAGCGTCATCCTCAATTAGCCAATGCCTGAGCCATGCCTGCTCATGTTACTGCTGAAATGAAGTTGCGTGGTTAAGCACCGTCGAGTCACAGTCACCTCTTGACGACCCTCTGGATATTGGTCCAAATTCATTTTTCTGTCTCCTGTAGGGTTGCTCATTGTGGCAGACAGGCAACCCCAGCTGCTGTGATTCTGTACCCACTTTTACGTTAACTGATCTTTGCAGGACGCTCACCCACCAAGAGGCCTGGCACTCATCCAACGCGCAATCCTCCAGAAATGAGCCACTACCCGGATCTGCTACACAACCACGCTTCCTGGGAGGAACGTAGCCCCACGGAAAGAGGATGTCACACGGTCGCGTGTTCACACACCAGCGTCAAGGGACCCAACCCTGTTTCCTTCTACACAAGACTTCCATTCTCCAAGGAGGACCTGTCAATAACTAACTATAGCACCTCCTGCCTTGACCGGACAGGAGCCTCAGCCATGCTGGGGTCCAGCGTGGGTGAAATCAACACCTGGTTTTCTGACAACACCGTTATCTTGGATGCCCCAGCGGCATAGCAAATCTGGCCATGGTGCAGATGCCAGCAGCAATGCGTAAGCATGCAGGGAGTGGGATATGCACCCTGAATGCAGGGTACGACTGGCTTCAACCCTGCAGTGCAGCCGTGCACAGTATTCTGTTCCCAACAGTGGCCAATCTAGGTCATGTCTCCCGGTCCCTCTGATATCCTGCCATTCTATCGGTTCTCATTAAAAAAAAAAAAAAAAAGAGGGAGAAGCCTCTCTTATTAGTGATGTGTTAATGCTCCCTTCTGCACGCGTGGCCAGCTTAGTAGTCTGCTGCCCAGTGTTACCGGTGCCTCTGCTTCTTCATTACAGTAACTGCTACTGCGATGTACCTCATATCTTATGGCTCAGGCGTGCCTTGTTATCGCACCTGCATGCATCGCACCACTACTGCTACTTGATGACATGCACCACGGCAACGTGAATCCTGCTGCACATGCTTGCCTCGTTTTCGCACTGTCTGCACATGCGTGCATCGCGACAGCGGTGACCCCGCACTACTACTACTGCTACATGACATGCATCACGACAGCGGTGAATCCCGCACCACTACTACTGCTAGACGGCATGCATCACGAGCGGTGAATCCCACGCTATGAATGCTGCTCGATGGTGAATCTCGCCTTACTAGTGCTCTAGGTGCCTGCACCTCTGTTACCGCACAGGTGTTCCCTGCAAATGCACCTTATTGCTTCACGACTGCGCTGAATCTCATGCTACTATTGCTCGATGGCGAATCCTGCACTACTTTGATCGATGGCTGAATATCGCACTACTACTGCTCGATGTGACTACATCTCCAGGTGTACCTTAATTTCACCCTCTGCGCATGTGTGCATCGCATCTGCAAGCCAGCATATGGGTAATTTCACTCTCTGCACATGTGTGTATCGCATCTGCAAGCCAACATATGGGTAACTCACCCTCTGCACATGTGTGTATCGCATCTGCAAACCAGAATGCGGGTAACTTCACCCTCTGCACATGTGTGCATCGCAATTACAAGCTCATACGGAAGGGACCTTCCTACTGCGCCCTCTCACAACGCTGCTACTGCACAGGCGTGTATCGCCACTGCAGTCTGACAGGTTTCTGTTGCTACTTTCTGCTCCACAAAGGCTCATACTAGCCCTGAAGTAGTGTCTCGGCCTTCCCCCATCCACCACAGCGCGTGGCAGCTTTGGAGGCACCAAGTGTGGCTGACTCATCCTGCTTGTCCTAGGAGAAAACGGAGTTACTTACCTGTAACTGGAGTTCTCCGGGGACAGCAGGATAGGTCAGCCATACATACCCGCCCACCTCCCCTGGGATGGGGTCTGCCTCTATCCTAGTGCCCGCCTCCCAGTGGAAAAAGGCTCAGCTAGTGACGAACTGGCTAGCTAGGGGCGGGCAGGGGGGTGGGGCCAGTTGGCCCATGCTCAGAAGGGCAAAAGCCCTTCTGAGCTATGGAGAGTACTTCCGTCTCGGTGGCGTCGGATGACATCACCAAGTGTGGCTGACTTATCCTGCTGTCCCCGGAGAACTCCAGTTACAGGTAAGTAACTCAGTTTTCTCCTGACCTTTGATGTGCTTTACATTTAACCACAGCTATAGGAACTGCTGGAGGAGGAGTAGCCTAATGGTTAGAGCATTGGTTTGGTAACCATGAGACTAGAATTTGATTCCCAGTGGTACTCCTTGGGGCCTTCAGCAAGTCACTTAACCCTTCATTGCCTCAGAAAAAAGGCCTGGAAATCTACTTCCAGTCACACTGCCAAGAAAACCCAGGGGCTGCTGGATCACCAGGAGTCAGCACTGACTAGCAGGCACACATTGCATGGTATTGGAACTGCCAGAGTGCATTTAATTGCTAGTATTTCCTGAAGCAATGTTAACAGAGACAAGTGCTGTACTGTTTTCCCACAACCCCATTTAAATCCTGTCCTGCCCTATGACTGTATATCCTATAAAAGCCTTCATAGCAGACTCAGAATCTAAAACAATAGTCATAGGATCTGAAATGTTAAAGCAGTAGCTAACAGCACTTCTGCAGACTGAGAAGTGTAATATTTAAGAGAAAGTGATTGTACCACTCCCAATCCCTGATGCTCCAAGCTCCCTTTTTCCACTATAGCTATCCCTATTCCTGTAGGGATCTCCTGGGGGACAAGAACTGAAGCGTCTATGCAGGGGCAGCCCAAGGTGGGTACAGGGCCATGTGCAGAGATTCATTGCGAGGCCTCATTTGCATAAATATTTGCATAATGCTAACGTGCACTAACTTTTAGTAAACATGCTTCTTAATGAGTATGGATAAAGAAAGACTATCAGATTTCTACATTACTATATTCCAGTGCCAATCACCAGGCAGATTAGGAAGTACTCAAACACTACCCATTTAGAACACATAACAAACCCGCCATATAATAACAGCACTACTAGGACTCACAAAGCACAATACCCTACATATCAAAAGGCAACACTGCAAATATTAAACCAATACATTTCAGAGAATACCAATACATCTCCTACTGGGGAAAGAGAACAAGCGGCACTGTCAAATAGAAACTACATAAACAGAATACCTCAGCTACACATTTACATAACTGGTTTTATAAACTGCTTTATCATTTCGATCAAAGCAGTTTACATTGAAATTTAAACTTGGTAATGTACATTAAACAGGACATTGATAACTTGGATTTTTTTTTCCTGAGTCAATGGAGGGTTAAGTGACTTGCGCAAGGCCACAAGGAGTACCACTGGGAATCAAATTCTAGTCTCATGGTTACCAAACCAATGCTCTAACCATTAGGCTACTCCTCAACTCCACGCATGCAGCACATAGACCATCACCAAACAAAGAATAAGGGATCACAATTTAGAAATAGGAAGACAATAATTAAACTGAGAACCCCAAAAGCCAAACTTGGAATGTGCAACAACACTGCAGAAATAAAACTATAAATTAAGAAACAAAACGCAGACGTTAACGATACACATTTCCTAGAGTTGATAATAAATTCTGTCATGGAGCAAGGCAGAGAGTGCCTGAAAAAGCAGAAGAAAACACACAGGGCAGTTTTAAAACTGGCAGTGCAAAACACATGGCTACAGGTTGCTATGAGCAACAAAGCAAAACAACAGCACAGGCTGTGGGTAAACGCCCAGAGAGAGAGTTACGTCAGAGCTCATCAAGGAAGCAGAATCACCTGCAGCAGTTTGAGCTAGTAAGGGGCTCAGAGAATGACGCAGATAAAAAGTCAGTCCTGAGCAAAGCAAGGCAGAATCTGGCAGAGAATCAGGCAGAGTACCAGGAAAGGAATCAAGGAAGAAATAAGAGCAGAGCTCAGGAGAGCCAGGAGTCTTACCTACAAGCTGACATGGATTCCATTTGCACCTCAGAGGGGTTGGTCCAGGAGGAATTCTCAGAGGTTAGTGCTGGAAGGAAGGGCTACACTAACCCGAGGTCCGGTTGGGGACAGAGAGAAATTCCAGGCCGCAAACCACGAGGAGCTGGGAGTGGAAAGGCCCACGGGAACAGGTATCTGGGGAGCCAAGGCTATTATCCAGAAGCGAATTCCTACCCGAGAGAAAGACAGCCCTTGAAGGGAATTAAAGGGGAGAAAAGTTCCAACTTCCCCCTAGACGAGAGTCAGAGCCCAGCCTGAAGAAAGGTGTAGTACCTTGAATAGAGGGGCACTGGATTTTAACTACCTGGGTCCTGAAGGATATGGCCCTCTAAGCAGAGAATCCATAGTGCACAGTAACCAGCCTTTCTGCAGGGGAAGAGGGGAGAGGACCTCTAGCCAAGAAGAGAGGGAACTTTTAGATATTGTTACACATTACAGCCCTGACGAATATAATTCACAAGAAGCACAGGAGGACATGGAATGTGACTTCTATGGAGAAAGTTCTGATATTTGTAAGATGGACTGTACAATGGTATTTTCAGACAGTGTAACGTCTTTTTGTTGAAGCCTGAGAAAAGCCCTGCCTAAGAGAGAAATCTGTGAGGGAACACAGATTTCACTGAAAAGCTTTTGTAGAAGAAAAAGCCTGTTTTCCCTTTTGATTTGTTTAAAGCTGACAAGAAGCATTTTTGTTTGTAATTTGTAGTTCCCTTTTGTGTTGTACCAGTTTTGATGGTTTAATTTCTTTTAACCCTTGTTGCAAGAATTCACCCGGGATGGGCAATAAACACCTCTTTTAAGCATAGCTACTCGACCACAGCTACCTTCTTTTGACTAGCTATTGGGACTCAAAATCCCAGGGGGCACTTCACCCTTGCTACATAAGAGGATCCTTGCTGAAGCCCCAGGCCTTCCGCCTCCGGGGTAGTAGGTGAGTGACAATTCAAAATAAAAAAAGTATCTTTCTACCTTTTGTTATTTGTGCATTTTATTTTTCAGTTGCCATTGTTCCAGCCACTTTCTTCTGGTTTCTTTGTGTCTTCTGCTAACTCTCCATTATCTGCTGTCCATTTGTCCTTTCTTCTCTCTCCTAATTTTTTTCCATTTTCTCTCTACATCTGCTTTAACATACTGATTTTTCTCCTTTTGTTTTTTCCTCCATTTCTTTCTTTATTCCTTTTTCATCCACTCGAATTTTACCCCTCCATCCTCAATCCCCACTTACTCTACCAATACCTGGTCAATCATAGATTATTCTTCCCTCCCACACAAAATATTTTCCCCTCTCCATCCTCACTCCTCCAGCCCCATCCCATTCTAGTCCTCCCCCAACATCAGCTCCCTTCTAATTCCAGCCCCTCCCAGCATCCGCTCCCTTCTAGTCTCATTCTCCTATCCCCCCGATTCAGCCCATTTCCAGTCCTAGCCCCCCATCAGCCCATTTCCAGTCATAGCTCCCCCATCAACCCTGTCAAGTTCTATCCTAGCCCCTCCATCAGCCCATTTCCAATCCAAACCCCTCCATCAACCCATTTCCAGTCCTAGCTCCCCCATCCATCTCCAGTCCTATCCTAGCACCCCCATCAGCCCATTTCCAGTCCTAGCTCCCCCCCCACTCAGCCCATTTCCATTCCAAGCCCCCTCCCCATCAGCTATTTCCAGTTCTAGATCCCCCTACTCAGCCAATTTCCAGTCCAAGCTCCTCCCACTCAGCCAATTTCCAGTCCAAGCCCCCTCCTCATCAGCTATTTCCAGTCTTAACCTCCCCCCCCCCCAAGAGCCCTGCGGCTGTCCAAATGTTTTTAGAGGGGCAGAGAGGCCCTGGCTCATCTCTGACAGCTGCTGAAGTGAAGCTGTATTACAGTATAGGACGCTAGCGCACTGAGTGCCGGGAAACAGGAAGTCCCCTTTGACTTTGGCGTGTCAGCATCCTATACTGTAATATAGCTGCCGAAGTGAAGAAAAAAGGCGCTCTTCACTTTGGCGGCTTTCAGAGGTGAGCCAGGACCTCTCCGGCTCCCTCTAAAGCTGCCCTGCCTGCCGGTGCTGAATGCAAGATGTTGTTGGTGCGGGGCCCTGTGCGAACAACATTCTTGCAGAATGGACGGACCAGCCCTGCGCCTACATATATCTGCCTTCCTCTTTCAATGAGTGTATCCTGTAAAGATGCCCTATCTTTCCCCACCTGACAAACATGCCCTGGATCTAATTGCTCCTGAATCAACCCCTTTATAGGGCAACTTTGTAGATGGAGGAAGGAAAGTTATATATGGGGCATATAGGGTGGCTAGATTTTTAGCCATCCTCTGTGCTGTAAATCTGTTCTGGGAGCACTTAAAAGTGCTGGGACGTCATGGGCAGAATGCATCTCAACTAAATCTCCAATCCATCTTTCTGCTGCTTTTACTACAGATGCACAGGCAACAACTGCCCGCTCGCACTTAGTAAAATTCTTTTTAATTTCTGAATATGTACTGATAGGCAACCAATCCCACAGTTGGTTTTGCTAAGAAGTTCCTTCAAAAATTGGATCGCTGCCTCCCACTATTCCTGCACCTTAGGGCAATCCCACCAGATATGGTAGTAATCCCCCTCCATTCCAGAATTCCTGCAATATTTAGAAGAGACAGAGGGAAGCATGTGATGCAACTGCATCAGGGTCAAATGCCATCAGGACAGGGGTTTAAACCCCAAGTCAACCAAGTTAGAAGAGACAAACAGACCAGCGAGCAATATTAAATATTTGCAGCCAGTACCAGTCTTCCAAGGTGGCTCCCAAGTTCTGCTCCAAATGCCTTGGAACCACCTCAGTCCCATCAGCTAATGCCTGGTAAATTCGGGGCACTAATCACTTAGACCCCTCACCTCCCCAGACAAAGGCAGTCAGAAAACGTCCTATCCACTTCCACGTCTTCCCTAAGACTAGTTGAATGTACATAGTGCCTGATATTCAGCTGTGGTGGGGGCTAGCACGAGTACAGTGCCTAGCCATTGACACCGAAAGGTTAGCCTGGATAATCAGTGCTGGGTCCATATCTGGCCACCAACATTGAATATCTGGGTACATGGTGCAGAAGCTTAGCAAGCAGCAGTGATATTTGATGGCTGAATGGTTAGCTTTGGTGGCAAAGGTTAGGACAGCTCTTGCTAAGTGGTTAGCATTGGGGCTTATAGCAGCATTACTCAGGGATATTTAGCGGCACTAACCATGTCTGTGCCGCTGAATATGCCATTTAGGGCCATTTACACAGTTTACAGCACTGTAAACCGTGTGAATGCCTTGCAGTATTGCGCCCATAGGGTTTAATCTGATGAGAAGCATAAGAATCCCTAGAAGACAGAGCATAATGTTCCTAAAGTGCTTGAAAGGTTCGGAATTAAACCTCAGTGAATAGTTGCCCCAGTGTCTGAAGACTTGCCCCAATGTCTGAAGACTTGCCTCCTTCCATTTCCCAAATACCTTCCTTTCTCCAGCATAAAACCGTAGTTGTAGAAAAATATGAGAAACAAATGAATTTTTTACCCTCCAATAATTTATTCCCGCATCACTCCCAAACTCTAACCATACATCAAGTGATCACATGACCCCTGGGGTTTGACACACCCACACAAGCGAAGAAAGAGGGACCATCCTGAGAGTGTCTTGCTCTATCATAACCCACTGTTTAGGGTGCTCCTGCTGCCATGAATATTCACCCCTCAGCTGTGCAGCCCTGTAATAATCCCGAAAATAGGGCACTGCCAGATAAACTTGGACACTCTACTCTGTGGGGACTTCAAAATTGAGTCAGGAAAACCACATCAGTAAAGTTTGAATCAAGTAAAGAAAACAGGGCAAAGAAACTATCTTAACACATGCAACACGCCCCAACCAAGAAAGACGTAACTTCCCCCAGTTATGAAAACCCCATAACATTCCCTTCCACAAAGGTCATAATTCAAATCAAAAAGAAGAAAAGACTGGAGACCATTGGAGGCCACTGCACATTTAGATTGAACTGCATGTTCAACGGGGAGTGCTGTAGGCTCTTTGGAAAATATCCAACTGTGAATGGAGACAGTTGAAACCCATGGGGAAGACCAGGCTAGGAAGCTGAGACCCTTGAGGTTGAACCAAATACTGTGCACTTTGTTCAGTTTAAGATAAAAAATGTGTTTAATTCTCCAACATATCATGGAATTTATGGCAAATAAATTAGACATCTTAATATGTGCGTTCTCTACTTCCCACGAGTGGCAGTAGTGAGTTCATGGGAGCTTTTTAAAAAGTCCTCAATGGAGGTAATGAAAATACCCACAGAGGCAAGTTCTCCATTGAGTAAGGTCATCTGATACTTACTTCTGGGTAGTATATCAAATCTTTGAATAAAAGATAAAGATACAAGATCTATCTCCCTTGTAAGAAGAAGGTAGAGGTGGTGGGAGATGTTAGTTAGACCTGAGGAAGGTTTGGTGCGAGCTTCAGTAGATAATTTGAATGTAGCAGCAATGCTTAAATTTTCACTGGAAGAAATGCAAGAGCAGGTCACATTCCTTGTGGCTTTTGTGTTTTGAAGCTGATAAAAATTCCATTATGAGGTTATTTTTTTGAAATAGGGAAACTTCATTTTGGGTGTGTAGTATCTTCCGGATCTTTTTCAGGACACATTGGGGCATGACAACTTTAATTAATGTGCATTAACCTTTAGTAAACGTGTTAAATGCTGCACTAGCATATAGAAATGAATGGGCAGTGGCAGCACTTAACATGCGATAACTTAATGCACATTAATGTTCAGTAAACATGCCCCTTAGAGAAGGAGGAAGCTCTTTCTCCAGCTCTGACAAGATATTCTTCAACTCAGTGGAGAATTTTTCTTAAAATTTCCTGCAATATGTTTGATAAAAGTTGCTAATATGTATTATGTATTTTATGACCCCAAACAATTGAAGGATTTTCTATTGAAAAGTGTTTTCACTAAATAGCACGGTTGACTGGTTCTCTAGAATAACTCTCTGGGTTTAAGAACAATAACTGGTTGTAGTATGTCTTGCTTCAATTGCTTGCTTTATGTATACTTCCCTTTACTTTCAGATTTTCAGATCCCCATGTGTCTGTGGGCTTGATAAAAGGTGGCCAGCTGATATTTGTGTGTTCTTTTTGATAATGATTCTGATGTATAAAAATTGTCTTTCAACTCTTACATATTTCTGGACTTACAATAAAATTTTTATAAAACAGATCGTGAGAAGTGCTTAAACAACACAGAACGAGCCATTAATCAGCTTGCAAGTTCCATTTTCTCACACAGATTTCAAACTGTAGAATGGCCTCTTAAATATTCTGAAAAACTGGATGTACGTAAAATAAGAAAACGTCTCCATGCACATGAGGTAATTTATAAGAATCAGTATGTTAAGCATGTATGTTTCTCAAGTTGAAGGAGGTATGGGCCTCATAGAAGTAGATTACACCATACAAAGCTACTGCCATAGGACTAGAAGCCTCCTTGACAGCACTGAAATATGAAAGGAATGTCCAGAATCTGGTTCCATCATCAAACTTGGACAAGCATTATAGCAAGTAGAAGGAAGAAGTGAGAATCCACCAGTATTCATATGGAAAGAAGAAGGGCCAGCTCAACAATTAGGCAAACTAGTTGGTCACCTAGGGCGGCAGCTTCTGGGAGTGGTGGCGGCAAAGAGCAGAACATTTAAAGCTAAACAATAAATTCTGACAGCCAGGCAAGGCATACGATTTAAGGTTTGACTAAGGTGCCAACATCTTGAATCAACGCTGAGGCCAGACCTGGAAGAAAGCAATAGAATTTACAAAACAAGAAAACTCTTCAAAGAATTAGATCAGCAAACAAGGGGAAAAAAGTGCCAACTGCATTAATACAGTGGGAAATATGAAATGTAACTCCAAGAATGGTTAAGGAGAAGTGAACTGAAGCTGAAGGATTTATTTATTTTCAACATTTGCTATATTGTCCTTAGAGTACTGGGATCAGCAGAGCAGTTCACAAAATGAAACTTAGAATCAGAAAAGAAAGTTAGAAAAATATGCTCCCAAGAAGGGAAAAAGGACACATGGCAGGTGGACATAAAGTAGGTAGCATGAGATGAGAAACTGATAATTGCAGTCCAAGACAGGGATTATGGATGAGATGGTTCACAGCAAACATGGAAAATTCCATTCCTTATCGTCCCTCCAGTCCAGTCCCGCACCTCTGGGTAATGTACCTCCTCCAGAAGCTTGGAGACTGAGCATGTCATCCTTTTGATGACATCAGTGTACTTATGCAGCTGGCACCGCCTACCAGCCCCAACATGCTCAGTCTCCAAGCATCTGGAGGAGCTAGTGAGCCAAGGCGCTGGACTCACTGAGGAGACATAGGTTTAGGATTTTTTCCTGTTGTGGCAGGGTTATTTCTTTTGTCCTGGGTTATTTTTGCTTTTTGGCTAGCTTCAGTAAAAAGAAAAAAAAAAAACCCCGAAAGAGAGCCTTGAGGCTGCAAGAGAGGCAGCAATGATGAATATCCCCAGCCCAAGACAGGGATTATGGATGAGATGGTTCACAGCAAACATGGAAAATTCCGGTAAAACAGATGGGTGTAGATTCTGTGAGGCAGTCAAGAAATCCGACAATGCATTGCTCTTGGCAGAATGGCTATGAAGGACCTAGACAAGATTCTAAAGAGCAGAGATGTCTCTCTCCATACAAAGATTCGACTAGTTCAAGCCATGGCATTTCCTAAGCATCCCTCTAGTCTAGTCCCTCACCTCTGGGTTGTGCTCCCCTTCCAGAAGCTTGGAGACTGAGCATGTCATCTTCTTGATGACTCTGGGCTATAAATACCACTGGCACCTCCCACCAGCTCCAGTATGCTAAATCTCCAAGCAGCTGGAGGGGAGCAGTAAGCCAGGGTGATAGGCTTACTGGAGAGATGGTTAGCAAGTATAGGGAGTGTAGGAGTTTTTATCTCTTTGCTTTTACTTTATTTTTTTTGTGCTATCTTTCACCGAGGCTGTTTATCCGCCGGTCGGTTCGGGGGTCGGCTGCCTGCAATTGAAGCAGTTGAAGGAACCCCTCCCCCGCTCCTTCCCTCCTAGGACCAGATCAGGAGGAGGCTTTGGAGGCAGAGGGTGAGAGTGGTTTGTTAGCTCCAGTGCGGCTTCCATTCCCAGGCTGGGTGAGGAACCGCAGACCAAGCAGTTCAGCGCCTCGAAGTACAGCTTCAGCCATTCCGCCTGCTGCCAAAGCTCCTTAAGCAGCTGAGCATGGGACAGAACGGTGACGTGAAAGTGGACAGCAGCAGATCGGCAGTGAGCGTGGCACTCGGTGGCGGACCGCGTGGGAAGGTAAGGTAACTATGTGGAACAGGGAGACCTACTGTGGCTGTGGGGCTGGAAGCGCGGGAGGAGTAGGTTGGCTCTGTTTGCGTGCTTTTCGTGTGCCTTTTCTTGGTGGTTCCCATGGCGACATCCCAACTGGCAGTGGTATTATCAGCGATGGCCATGAACTCTGGCTTGCTTAGCAGCATTGGCCAGGTTATTTAGCTGGGTTTGCTGAATTGGCGGGTTCAGTGTGGTGCTTTCTGGATCCCACTTAATTTTGCTAAGTTTAAAAAAAAGGAGCAGTTTAAGGGAATTAGCAGTAGAGCCTTTGAACCTGCATCTCAATTTCTATTTTAGGTCAAGAACAGAACTTTGTCTGGTATGATGCCAGGGTGCTTGTTGTGCATTACCCATCGTGGAACTGTATCAGAGGCAGGCATGTGCAGGGGATGCACTGTCAAAGCTGCATCTTTGGAGCAGAGAATTTAGGTAAGTATTAGTCAGGAGCCTCCATCCCCTCTCTCCCTGGAGCCAAGGGACCCCTCAGAGACCGGGGTTGGGGCTGGGGGACCTCCTCTCCAGGTGTCGGAGCAGCTTCCCAGCTCACGGCCTCCGCCCAGACCCTCCACTTCGTGGGGGATGGAGGAAAAGGGGGAGCATAGGAGGTTTCTCCTCAGAGTTTGTATTGTTGTTGGACAAAGCATTCTGCCTACGACAGCAGGGAACACAGAGTCCTGCACCAGCACTGGAGCATGCTGGGAAGCGGGCTGGGGAGCCAAAGGAGTTGGGATTCCCAGAGGAGTCGGCGAAGCGAGCCAGATTAGCGGAGAAGGCTCAGTTTTCCCCTCACTCCGAGGTCCCAAGGAGGAGTCCCCGGACCGGGAGATGCCGGAGGAGGAGGAGGAGGAACTGGAAGAGGGTGAGATCCCGGAGGAGCAGAATTGGATCGTTCGGGTCTTCCGCAGGGAAGAGTTGCCAGCGATGATTGCTGAGTCCCTGAAGGTCCTTAACATTTCAGCAAACATACCAGCTGAGGAAGAAGTATTAGAGGACCCTTTGATTCAGGCTGTGTGAAAGGCTCAGAAGGTATTTCCGGTCCACTATGTGGTAAAGCAGATGATCCAAGAGGAGTGGAATCAGCCGGAGGCTGTTTTGCAGAGGGTGCGGTCCATGTCATGCTTGTATCCATGGCCAGAGCAGGAGAAAGAGTTACTGTAATTTCCAAGAGTGGATGCAGCAGTGGCAGCAGTGACCAAGAAGACCACAATTCTGGTCGAGGGTGGTGCAGCACTTAAGGACGCCCAGGACAGAAAGTTGGAGACGTTGTTAAAGCAGGCATTTGATATCAATGCCATGGCACTCCAGGTCTCGGTGTGTGGAGCCTGGGTGGCCAGAACCTATCTCCATTGGTCTCAACAAAAGCAACCGCCAGGGGGCCTGTCCAAAGGATCAACAAGGGAGGCTGCGAGGATTGAGTCAGGAGCTGCCTACTTTGCAGACGCGCACTACGATCTTATCAGGAGTCTGGCGAAGAGCATGGCATCGGTGCTAGCGGCTCGGTATTACCTCTGGCTTAGGAACTGGGTGGCGGACGGTTCCTCCAAGGCCTGACTTAGCAGGCTGCCCTTTAAGGAGAAGCTACTATTTGGAGAGAATCTGGACAAATTGGTAAAGGAGTTGGGAGACTCTAAGGGAGGTAGGCTCCCAGAGGATAAACTCAAACAGTCATAACCTGGCGCCCACACAGGCCCAGCCCTGGGCGTTATGCAGGTTTCAGTCGACATGTGCGGCATCCTTTCAGAGGGGGAATTTCCCCTTGAGAGGTCAGGGTTTTCGGGGTTTTTGAGGGGCAGGTAAAAGGTTTAGTTCCTCTTCCTCTTCTTCTTCCTAGGAAAGCCCAATGAAATATGGGGGGCCCAGGTTGGAGTACTGCTAGTAGGGGGGCAACTGCAACAGTTCTACCCTGCCTGGGTCCGGATCACTTCAGATCAATGGGTTCTGGAAGTTATCAGGGAGGGGTACGCCCTTGAACCTGCAAGTCCAATTCCTCCGTCGTTTGTCCAGTCACCCTGCCGGGCTCCAGACAAGGCCACAGTAGTAGAGGAAACTCTGCAGCTCCTGCACCTGGAAGTGGTAGTTCCAGTGCTCAAAGACCAGTACGGCTGCGGTAAATACTCATTTTATTTTGTGGTGCCCAAAAAGGAGGGTTCTTTTCGTCTGATCCTTGACCTCAAGTGGGTCAATCATTGCCTGCGGGTACCTCATTTTTGAATGGAGATGCTGCGGTCAGTGATAGTCGTGATGCACAGGGGGGAGTTTCTGACATCCCTCGACCTCACCGAAGCATAATTTCATATTCCCATCCACTCAAACCACCAGCAATTCCTGAGATTTGCAGTGCCGATGGGGCACTTCCAGTTTCGAGCCTTACCATTCGGCCTAGCAATGGCTTCTTGCACCTTCACCAAGGTCATGGTTGTGGTGGCGGTGGCTCTACACAAGGAAGGCATTCTGGTGCACCCTTATCTCGACTACTGGTTGATCCGGGCCAAGTCCAGGGAGGAGAACTCAAAGGCGATGTTCAGAGTGGTGGAGTTCCTGAGGAGTCTAGGGTGGGTGATCAACCCAACCAAAAGCAGGCTGACTCCCACTCAGGAGATCAAGTGCCTCAGGGTAAGGTTCGACACCTGCAACGGCAGGGTGTTTTTGCCCCATCAGTGGGTACGAGAGCTTCAGATTCTGGTGTGGTGATTCCTGGCAATGAGGGAGCCTTCAGCTTGATACTATCTTCAACTGCTGGGGACTATTGTGGCAACGCTTGAGCTGGTGCCCTGGGCCCACATGCGGTCATTACAGCAGTCTCTTCTTCATCGCTGGTCTCACCAGACCTAGCCATTGTCCAGGAAACTCCCCTGCCCGACAGTGGCCAAGGAAGTGCTCAAATGGTGGCTACAGCCAGGGAATCTGGAGAAGGGTATGCCTGGAGACCCCCCAATGGATTCAGTTGACAACAGATGCCAGCCTTGATGGCAGGGGAGCCCATTGCGAGGGGCGCACTGCCCAGGGTCGCTGGGATGTACTGGAAGCCCAATGGTCAATAAACAAATTGGAACCTGTGGCGGTGGCCCTAAAGTTCAGGTCCTTCGAGTGCTGGGTTCGAGACAAGATGGTCCGGGTGTTCTCGGACAATGCAACCATGGTAGCCTACATCAACTGTCAGGGTGGCATGGGCAGCACCTCCCTGGAAGAGAAGGCAGAAGCTCGGTTGGACTGGGCGGAAGCTCACCTCCAAGCTCTATCAGCAGTGCATGTAGCAAGGGCAGAGAACGTCATGGCAGACTATCTGAGCCGCGTTCAGTTGGATCACAGTGAACGGAAGTGTTCGATCAGGTGGTAAGCCGGTGGGGCCCTCCAATAATGGACCTCAGTGCAAGGTGGGGTTCGGCCAAAGCGAATTGCTTCTTCAGCAGAAATTGGGAAAGAAAGCCGGAGGGTCTCGACGCTCTGGTTCAGAGGTGGCCTACAGAGCTACAGAGGGTCTCTTATATGTGTTCCCTCTGTGGGCACTCATCGGCATAGAGGCTCACCAGGGTTTGGTCATCCTGATAGCTCCGGATTGGCCAAGACGTCCATGGTATGCTGACCTAGTACTGCTGCTAGCGGATCGGCCCTGGAAGCTTCCAGCGCGGGATGACCTCTTGACACAAGGCCCACTCAGAATGCTTTAGGTGGATTGATTCTCGCTTATGGCTTGGCTCTTGAAAGGGCAAGGTTGCTAAAGCGGTGGTATTCCAGCCTGGTGATTTCCACTTTATTGAAAGTATGGAAGTAATCCACCTGCCTGTCATACATGCGGGTCTGATGCATCTTTGAAGGTTGGTGCGCAGACTGGGGGAAATGGGCTATGACAGCTAGCATTCCAGATGTTCTGGATTTCTTACAGGCAGGTCTCGAGAAGGGCCTGGCAACCAGCTCCTTTAGGGTTCAGTTGGCGGCAATTTTCTGTTATCGGGGTAAGATCCAAGGGACATCATTTGGAGAGCACCCAGACGTACGACGTTTCCTGAGGGCAGTGAGTCGCATTCGGACACCTCAGAGAGCACCAGTCCCGGCCTGGGATCTCAATTTAGTGCTGGAGTCCCTGGTGGGGGAGCCCTATGAGCTGATAGGCAAGGCCTCTCTGAAGGATTTGACCCTTAAGACAGTGTTTCTGGTAGCGATCTGTTCAGCCAGACAAATTTCGGAGCTGCAAGCCCTTTCATGCCGACCTCCATTCCTTTCCTTTTCCAAACGGAAAGTGGTCCTTCGGGCAGTGCCCTCCTTTTTGCCCAAGGTGGTGTCTCCTTTTCATGTGACTCAGTCGGTTTCTCTTCCAACCTTCTTGAAGGGGAGTGAAGGGGCCTTGGCGTCTCAGTTATATCAGTTGTATGTTAGTAGGCTGTTGAAGCAAAACCTAGGGGGGGGCAGAGGCATTTTGCAGCTCTGACCGCATGTTTGTCTTGTTTGGAGGACCACGAAGGGAAGAGGCAGTGGTGGAGGCCTCCATTTCTAGATGGATCAGAGAAGCCATTGCATCAATGTATCTTTTGAAGAGCAGGATCATTTCAGTGGTTTTCCAAGCGCATTCTACTCGAGCTCAAGCGGCTTTGTGGGCTATGTGTAGTCTAGTGTCTCCACTGGATATCTGTAGGGCAGCAAAATGGTCCTCTTTGCATACCTTTGCCAAACACTACCGGGTGGATGTCCAGGCTGCAGGCAATGCAAGGTTCGTAGGAGCGGTACTTCGGGCCAGGCTCACAGGTCCCTCCCATGGTTTGAATTGCTGTGTTACATCCCAGAGGTGAGGGACTGAACTGGAGAGATGCTTAGGAAAGAGTAATTAGACCTTTCCTGCTAATTAGTGATCCTGAAGGAACTCCAGTCCAGTCCCTGATCCCGCCCTTAGTTTCTATTGAATTGTTATTGAGGTGAAGCCGGCCCGAAATCGTACAGAGGCCAAGAGCATCTTGGTAGCTCTCGGGGCTGGCGGCGTGGAGCTGGAGCGGCGGAATAGACAAGCTGTATATCTCTTGGTGCTAGGAACTCCGGGGTGAGTTGTTTCCAGGTAAGTCTCCTCCTTTTGGGGGATGGGGGTTTCCCTCTGGGGGAGGGGTTCATAGGCTGGAGTTTTTGTTCTGGTTACCAAAGTTAATGTTGAAGTTTGATTGATCTACTTGATTGTCTCTTTGTTAAGTCTGCTTTGTTAGTAGGATACTGGAGCTTTTGGGTGATGCCAGTGGTATTTATAGCCCAGGGTCATTAAGAAGATGACATGTTCAGTCTCCAAGCTGCTGGAAGTGGAGCACAACCCAGAGGTGAGGGACTGGACTGGAGTTCCTTCAGGAATGCTAATTAGCAGATAAGGTCTAATTATTGAAAAGAGTAACATCATATGGATGCGAAAGTTGGACAGTGAAAAAGATAGGAAGAAAATTGATGCCTTCAGTTATGGTGCTGGTGATGAATACTGTGTATACCAGGGGTCTCAAACTCAAATTGCTTTGAGGGCCAAATGAGGACTTGTAAAGTAACCCGGGGGCCGCATAAGATGCGGGGCCTCATTTGCATAAGGGACCTCATTTGCATAAATATTTGCATAATGTTACCATACACTAACTTTTAGTAAACATGCCTCTTTAATGAGTATGGATAAAGAAAGACTAAAAGATTTAGAAACAAGAAGACAATAATTAAACTGGGAACCCCAAAAGCCAAACTTGGAATGTACAACAACACTGTAGAAATAAAACTATAAATTAATTTCCTCTTGTACTAAACAAAGCGCAAACATTAATGATGCACATTTCCCAGAGCTGACATATTCCAGTTAATAAATTCAAAATAAAGAGAGATTTTTCTACCTTTTGTGCATTTTTTTTCAGTTGCAATTGTTCCAGCCACTTTCTTCTGGTTTCTTCATGTCTTCTGCTAACTCTCCATCGTCTGCTTCCATTTGCCCTTTCTTCTCTCCTAGTTTTTTTTCCATTCTCTCTCTACATCTGCTTTAACATACTAATCTTTCTCCTTTTTCTCTTTCCTCATTCCTATTTCATCCACTCAAATTTTACCCCTCCATCCTCAATCCCCACTTACTCTCACAATACCTGGCCAATTGTAGATTTGTCTTCTCTCCCAGACAAAATATTTTTCCCCTCTCCATTTCACTTTCCCAGCTCCATCCCATTCTAATCCTCCCCAACATCAGCTCCCTTCTAGTTCCAGCCCCACCCAGCATCCGCTCCCTTCTAGTCCCTGCATCAGTCCATTTCCAGTCCTATCCTAGCCTCACCATCAGCCCATTTCCAATCCTAGCCCCCCATCAGCCCATTTCCAATCCTAGCTCCCTCCCCTCACAGCCCATTTCCATTCCAAGCCCCCCTCCCCCTCAGCCATTTGCAGTTCAAGCCCCCTTCCACTCAGCCCATTTCCAGTCCTAGCAACCCCCCCAGCACATTACCAGTCCTAGACCCCCCATAGCCCATTACCAGTCATAACCCCCCTGCCAATAGCCCACTTCCAGCCCTAACCCCCATTACCCCATTTCAGTCAGCCCCTCCATAGCTCATTACCAGTCCTAACTCCCCCCATCAGCCCACCTCCAGTCCTTCCTAACCCCCACCTGCCCATTTCCAGTCCTAGCCCCCACCATAGCCCATTTCCAGTCATAACCCCCCCCTGCCAATAGCCCATTTCCAGTCTTACAGCCCCCTGCCAATAGCCCATTTCCAGTCCTAACCCCCCCCGCCAATAGCCCATTTCCAGTCCTACACCCCCCCCCCGCCAATAGCCCATTTCCAGTCATACCCCCCCCTGCCAATAGCCCATTTCCAGTCATACCCCCCCCCTGCCAATAGCCATTTCCAGTCATACCCCCCCCCCCCTGCCAATCGCCCATTTCCAGTCATACCCCCCCCCCCCGGTAAATATAAAAACAACCTGGCTTCTGCTGCTGGCTTCTGCTGCAGCAGAAAATCAGCTGTCCCGCGGCCCCTTTCCCTCTGCGCGAGAGCCCTGAGTGTGCTTCCTCTGCGGCATGCTTTTTAAGCCGCGAAGAGAATATTTCCCTCTCGCGCGGCTTAAGCCTATTCACTTTTCAAGCCTCGCGAGAGGGAAATACTCCCTTCGCGGCTTGAAAAGCACGCCGCAGAGGAAGCACATTCAGGGCTCTCGCGCAGAGGGGAACGGGCCGCAGGACAGAGCAGCAGAAGCCAGTTTTTTATTTTTTTTTCAATTGACTGTCGATTCGGCAACGGCAGCAGCAGAAGCCGTCGCGGGCCGCACAACCTTCTCCCGCGGGCCGCGTGTTTGAGACCCCTGGTGTATACCATGGACTGCCCGAAGAACAAACAAACAAAAAAAACCCCTAACCAGGTTAAAATGCAAATATATAAATGTAAAGCAACCCTGGTGCCTGAAACCCCAGTCTTCCAAATCATTTTAAATAACACATTTTTTTGTCGGAAAGGCCAACCAAGCAAAGAGGATCATGCCTCAAGCCGTCGTGGCCCGTCCATTTTATTCAATTAAAAAACTCCTATAAACCACTTTGGAAGCAGCAACAAACATGTTACTTAGCTGAATCCTTTGTAAGTAGAAAGCTGTGTAATAACACCGCAGTCAGCACAGAGACGACGTGACACGTTTCGGGGTATGTTCAATAATCCCCTGCTTCAGGTCAAAGCTGCCGCACAGAACAAACAAGTCAGTACCCATGCTTTCTTTAGAAGCTCAGATGACAAGACTTTGACTGTCATACTTTGGACACATCATGTGAAGAGAGAGATCATTAGAGAAAGACATCATGCTTGGCAAGATAGAAGGTCAACGCAAAAGAGGAAGACCAGCAATGAGATGGATCGATACAATAACAGCAACTACAGGTGCCAGTCTGTCAAAAATGAGCCGCCTGAATGAAGATCAAATACAATTTAGGACAACTAGCCAGAGGGTCGCCATGAGTCGACACTGACTCAACGGCACTTAACAACAACAAATTCTGTGAGGAAGAACTAGAAATGGTTACTCATCCCTGAGCTGGAAAGTTCTGATGGGAGTAGGTCCAGCCCCAACCATTAGGCAAGATCAGGCAGTCGCCTAGGGCATCAACTTCTGGGGGCAATAAAGAGCAGCAATAGTGAAAGCAAAATACTAGATTCTGACAGCCGCATGCTCCAAAGAGCCATCAGCACATTCTTTTACTTGCAGGAAGAGCAGGCACACTTAGACATACAAAGCAAAGTTTCATATTTAAAACTATGATGTCCTGTTACACATTTTTACAGGACCGTTGTTGGAATGGCAGCATTCATATGATCATGATTGATGAGTTTAAATATCAAAATCTTATTAGTCCATAATAGCCCCCGCAATAGGAAGTACCCCTGAAGTGATGCCATACCGGAGAGGCTGAGCAGAGGACAGCCGACGAGAACAGCTGATGGGGCGTACAGTAGGGGAAAATGGCCACCGCAATAAGTGCGGCTTTGCCAGCAGATATAAAAAAGTAGGAGCAGAGGAAAATGGCAGTAGTGTCCCCACACCGGTGGAAGGGTCCCAGTACCAAATTATTTTTATTTATTTATTTATTTTATTTAGCAAGCATTTGTAGCCCGCTCCTTCCAGCGATCAGAAGCGGGTAGGATTACTATTGTGAAACTGCCGAATCAAGGCAGGTACAAATTTTGTTTACATACAGATTGTCAGAAAAGCACATCATACAGAGTTAACACTTCTTAGCTATGGGGGAGTTCATTTACATATATACATAAATACATATATACAGGATAATCTTCTTGGACACAGTGGTCAGGGGCTGCTCCATCTGTGGGTTTAGTTCAGGTTGAAATGTGATTGGAAAATGTGCGTTTTGAGTTTCTTTCTGAAGTCTAGAAGGTCATTGCTAGCTCGTAGTTCTGGTGGGAGTTGGTTCCACAGTGTTGGCGCCGCATATGAGAAAGCCCTGTGGCTGGTGTTAGCTTTGGCAGATCTTATATCTGTTGGAGTGTGAAGGATGTTGGAATTGTGGGTTCTTCTGTTTCGGGTAGGAGGTTGCAATCTTACTAGGTTGTTGAGGAAGGAAGGTGCTAAGTTGTGGATGAGTTTGAAGGTGGTTGTTAGTATTTTGTATTTTGTGCGAGCTGTTATGGGTAGCCAGTGTAATTGAATTAGTACTGGTGTGATGTGGTCACTTAGATTTTTCTTCATTATGACCCTGGCAGCTACATTTTGTGCCATTTGTAATATGTTTAGGTTTTTTTTAGGTAAACCTTGTAGGATGGCGTTGCAGTAGTCAAAATGTGGCATGATGAGTGCTTGGGCCACTGTTCTGAAGTCTTGGGGATCAATAATATTCCGAATGGGTTGGAGCACTCTAAGCTTGTGGAAAACTGCTCTGTTGGTCTTTCGGAGGTGTTTTTCCATCTTTAGGTCACAGTCAAATGTGACTCCTAGATACTTTATTTCTTTTTTTGTTTGGTAAGTGTTGTTACATAGTGTTATTGATGTGGGAGGGTCAAAATTCGGTTCTTTGGAGATATACATTACTTCGGTTTTTTTGTGATTAATTGACATACTACTTTGTTGTAACCAGTCTTGCATCTCTCCGATACATGTCTCCAGTGGGTTGTAGTCTGGGTATTTAGTGTCTAGTTGTGTGTATAGCATGATATCATCGGCATAGATGTGGTAATTAATTTCGTGCCGTGAGAAAATTTTGCATAGTGGCTGCATATATGTTAAACAGAAGTGCTGAGAGAGCAGAGCCTTGGGGGATTCCCTGTGTTTGTGAGAAAGATTCTGCTTTTTCTCCGTTGAATTGAACCTGTTGTGTTCGATTTGAGATGTAGGATGAGAACCATTTTAGTGGGGTTCCTGTTATTCCTATTGATTTTATCCTATTTATGAGGGTCCCATGATTAACTGTATCAAAGGCAGCTGAGATGTCAATGAATACAAGAATGTACATTTTCTTTTTGTTTTCAAGGCCCTTTAGGAGGTTGTTAAGTAGAACTAGTAACAGGGTTTCAACTCCATGATGTTGCCTGAAGCCATATTGCTGGTCATCAAGAGGAGCACTGTCAGTCAGATGGTCTTGGAGTTGTAGAAGGACCGTTTTTTCTATGATCTTTGCCAGGAATGAGATACTTGATATGGGACGGTAGGAGGCTGGGTCTTCTCCGTTGAGTGTAGTGTTTTTTAGGATCGGTCTAATGACTGATTTCTTTAGTTCTGAGGGCATGATTCCTTGTTGTAGGGATAGGTTAACTATGTGTGCTATGTGAGGTGCTATGTCTTGTTTCACTGCCTTGATCCAGGATGCAGGACAGGGATCTAGTGGGGAGGTGGTGCTTTTCAGGCTTGTGACAATGGCTGTGATTTGCTTGGTTCCTATTTTGTGGAAGTGCTCCCATAACTGGTTTTGCGTTGTGTTGTTCTCATTTCTGATTTGCGGTGTTGGTGGGGGGGGGGGGGGGTGGAGGACCAGGGGCCGTCAGTTTGGTCGCGTAGTGGTTTGCCAGTGTTTGGACCTTGATGGATTTGTTGAGGTTGGCATTTTGGTCGGTTTTGGTTAGTGATTTGACTAGTTCAAATAACTCTCGTGGGCGATTGATTGCCTTGTTTAGGATGCTGGTGTGATGTAATTTTTTTGCATTGTTCACGTCGTCTTTGTATTTTGCGAGATGGGCCATGTATTTAGTTTTGAGATCGGAGGATTTGGTTTGTCTCCATTTTCTCTCTATTTTACGGAGCTCCCTTTTTGATTTTATTAGAGTTCCTGTGTACCAGGGTTCCGAGTTGATCTTATGTGGGTTTGATGTGTGTTTCAGAGTTGGGTTAGATGTATTTTGGATGTGTGTGTTCCATCTGTTAGTTAGTTCGTCTAGGTCTGTGGACTCTAGGTTTATGTGGGATGCAATGGTGCTTATGAGGTGTTCCTCGTTGAGTTTGCTGAATTTCCTAATGGGGTTGGTCATTCTCATCTCCTTTGAGTTTTTGGGTTGGCACTGTAGTTTAAGTTTACAGTTGATTTGGTGGTGGTCTGACCATGGTACTTGAGTTATGTTTATTATAGGTGGTTCATTGCTTTGTTGTGGATTTCTGGGTATGAAAATCATATCTAGGATGTTTCCTCTATCGTGTGTGGGGTTGCTTATTATTTGTTGGAAACCCAATTGGTCGATGGCTTCATAGAAGGAGTCCGTGTGGGACGGAGGAATTGATGCTAGGTTCAAATCTCCGAGGATGATCTGGAATTTTTTGCTTTGTGTGGATGTGATGGTTTCTAGTGCTGTGGCTAGTGTTTCGTGCTGTGGTGAGGGAGGTCGATAGATTAGGCAGATGGATAATGCCATGCTCTCGACTTTAAGTAGGTCAAGATCTGGATTTGTGACCGTAGATGTGGTTGTGAGTTGAAGGCTGGTTTTGGCTGCTATAAGGACTCCGCCTCCTCTTCTGTTGATGCGTGGGCAGTTGTATAGTTGGTATCCGGGCTTCTGTATTTGGTTCATTGTTGCAGAGTCTGAGTCAGTGAGCCATGTTTCTGTTATGCATAGGATATCTGGTTGTTCGTCAGTTAGAATGTTGTGGATAATATGCGTTTTATTCCTTATTGACCTAGTATTAATAAGGATAATGTTACATGTGTGATGTTCTTGGTGTGTGGTTCGTGTGAATTGTATTTGAGATCCAATAGTGTTCTTTGCTTTGGTTTTAGGGTGTTTTTGAGATTTGTTCCCTTTGATATGGGTGTGTCGTTGGGGTAATTTACTTGGTGTTTGTGTGGTGGTGATAGGATTTAAGTTGTATTGATGCAGGATGGGTAATGGAGGGGGGGGTGGAGAAGGTAGATTGGTGTATATAGTAGAGGAATGCAGTATTGTGAGTGTGGGATGGTTCTATATGAAGATGTTAGTATACACATGCACAAAATCAGGAAGGTGTGAGCAGGCTCCATTTTATGTCTGCCAGAAATACTTGGATTTTGGATTCGAGTGGCGCAGTGTGGGGTGAAGTCAAGGCAGCTGGCCTAGAGATGAGTTAGTGTAGGCCGGCAAGATAGTTGTTGGGTACCAACAGTCTAGCAGGGATAGATGGGTTGGGGTACAGCGTTTCTTATTATTTTAACAAAATAGGGATACAGTCCTAACGTTCCTTATCACTCAGTATAAACAGATACAGTATTGTGCGATACAGTCCTATCGTTACCTATCATTCAGTATAAACAGATACAGTCTTAAGGTTATTGCAAGAAGGTTATTGGGTTACTGCATTGAAATGTAACAACTTGCTGGTTAGAGATACTTTGTTTCATTTAGCTCTAAATAAACAGTAGTAGCCTTTAGAGTTGGTAGGGGTTTACAATGTAACAGCTGGCTTGAGGAGAACAGGGCTTGTGACAGTGGGGAGTTTACACATTATATATACAGAAGTATGTTGGCTCCTACTTGGGGGGGGGGGGGGTTAGGCCAGGGTTGCACAGTGGTCTTTTGCATCAGGAGGTAGATAAGTCCAGTAATTGTTTACCTGGGTGATATCGTTGTAGTTGAAAGCTCTTGATGTCGAATTTTGGTCCAGCTATGGGAATCTCGTGGAGCGTGGTGGTCGGGACCGGCGAGCTCAGACCCGGCCTGGGGAGCTCAAGCCGTCAGTCGTTTGATTGTTGCACTTTCGTTTTCTGTCTGTTATCGGAGTTTTGGTCATGTGAGTCAGGCTTCTTGATACTTGCAGCCTTGTTGCGGTTGAGTGGATGATGTTTCAACTGCGCCTAATCTCCACCGCCTAAGGGCCACCGCCAAAGGGCCCTCTGGCGAGGCCCTCAGGCGCGGGCCCGCAAGGCGCGGGCGCGCCCTGTAGGGACGCCGCTTTTATGCGGTTCTGCCTGCGTGCGTGTGAGCCTCCCACTGCCCGGATTGGGCAGGAGTGTGTGGAGGGAGGGCTCCCACTGCCCGGATTGGGCAGGAGTGTGTGGAGGGAGGGCTCCCACTGCCCGGATTGGGCAGGAGTGTGTGGAGGGAGGGCTCCCACTGCCCGGATTGGGCAGGAGTGTGTGGAGGGAGGGCTTCCACTGCCCGGATTGGGCAGGAGTGTGTGGAGGGAGGGCTCCCACTGCCCGGATTGGGCAGGAGTGTGTGGAGGGAGGGCTCCCACTGCCCGGATAGGGCAGGAGTGTGTGGAGGGAGGGCTCCCACTGCCCGGATAGGGCAGGAGTGTGTGGAGGGAAGGCTCCCACTGCCCGGATAGGGCAGGAGTGTGTGGAGGGAGGGCTCCCACTGCCCAGAAGGTAAAGCAGAGCAGTCCCAATGTACCTGGGGGGGGAGGGGTGATGGTGGCTGCGAAGGATCCAGTTACTCAATGTGCAGTCAGACACTGAGCAGTGCTGTAGGCTGAATGGCAAGAAAAAGTAGCCAAAACCTTTAATGTTTGTTTGGTTGGGTTTTTTTAAATGAAAATAACAAAAGGGTGGTCTAATTCAGCCTGCTAATTCAGGAGACAGTGAAGGCTCTTCTCCCTGTCAGTGCAAGCTACACTGATCTTTCTGATCAGGAGCCTGTCCCCCTGTAACAGTGGGGTGTAACTTTGATTCTCTTAATCAGGTGCTCATCCCAAAAGGGAGCTATGGGAATGTACTTCAAGTGAGCCCAAAACCTACCTCCCAGGCTAAACTACTCTGGCAACTCTTCACACAAGGTGAATAGCCAGGAGCCTGAAGGATGCAACCATCATCTGCTGGAGACAGAGAAATACTGAAGGCAACCCCTAGGAGAATCAATATATGTACTGAGGTGGGGTCTGCAAAGCTTCTGGCACTTCTCTGTCTCCAACATCTGCTGGCAGGGGAATATAATCCACTTGTCTGGACTGGTCTAGCAGGATGAATTGGAACATTGAGTTTAAATATCAAAATCTTGAGGTTAGAGTAGGAAGACCAAAGGTTTGCTTAGGGCACCCACTACTTTGCACCAGCCCTGAATGGGAGAAAAATCTATACAGAAAGCACAATAGGGTGGCATGTCTCATCCACTGGAAACTTTGTAGGTATATTGAGAAACAATACAAAAATCATTCAGGACCTATAGAACAAATCTAGGAAAGGGTAGCACCATAAATCTTGCAGTGGGACTAAGATCATCAATATACATTGGGAAACAGAAAGCCAGACCACTACAGGTCCTTACAAAGAAACAGGGCAGGTCTTAAGGATACAAGGACTACTGAGGGCAGAAATTTGAGAGAAGGCACCAAGACCAAATGGCAGGCTGTGTCCACCTCAGTTTTGCTGATGCCTTGTTGCCTCTGTTCTCTGGATTTTCTACTGACTCTAGCTAGCTGCTATTAGCTGTCCTTCATTCTCTAAATCTGCCTTATTTTAAATATTTGGAATAAATGTTGAGTGGGTTTTCCTAGGCATAGTGTTCCTATATACTGCTTGCTACTATTAGCTGAGAGAGTCTGTGCTTGCAGGGGGAGGGTTTAGCTTCCTAATGAGGCTTTGTGAAGAGATTAAGAACTAGACTGATATTTACAAGCCCATGTTTGTGCCCCTTCCTATTTTGATTCCATTTACTGGTGAGAAGAACTACAAAGCTTTGTAGCTTAGCATTTTGCTGGACTTCTCAACTGTGTTTGCTTTGACTTTTTAGTTTGTTGCTATTTATTTTATTGTGTGCTTATTTGTTCTTTGCTCTGCTTTTTTGGGATATGGGCTGTTGTCCTACCTGTTACTTTCTGCTTTCATTATAGCTCATTGCTGAATCTGCTAGCCTTCCTCATTAACAGCATTATTCCCAGATACTCTCCAATGTCTGAGATTTCCTCTCCAGCTTTTTCATGTCATAACCTCTTGTAATCTGTGGTTTCTCTTCCCTATTCAGCCCCATGGGTCAGATCAAAGGTCCATCCAGTCCAGTATCCCATTTTCAGGTCACAAATACCTGCTAGCCTCCAAAAAGCTACACGATTCCATGCTGCCTACTCCTAAGGAGAAGTATTTACTTATTTAACAAGCTATTTTTATCCTGCTTTATCATTTTTTAGTCAAAGTGGTTTGCATTGTAACATAAACTTGATAGTGACATTCCCAAGGCGGTATAGAAATACCGTTAAATAAATAAATAAATAACAGTCCATGGGACAGTTACTTTGGTTGATTTGAACAAACAATATAAAGATACCAGTAATTCATAGTAAGTGGTCTTAAGGTTCCCAAGAAAAATAAAAGACCAAACTGAATCTCTGAAAGGAAAGACATTTGCTGTTCATCAAGCAACATCCTGAACTCCACATTATTCCCAAGAAACACGGAAAGGAGAACAAGAAAGAGGCTAAAAAGGTTAGGGCTCTTTAACCTGGAAAAGAGACGGCTGAGGGGAGATATGATAGAGGTCTATAAATTAATGAATGGAGTGGAACGGATAAACGTGGATCAATTGTTTACGCTATCAGAATATAGAAAGACTAGGGGACATGTAATGAAGCTACAGGGTAAACTATTTAAGACAAATAAGAGAAAATCTTTTTTCACTCAACGTGTAATCAAACTCTGGAATCTGTTACCGGAGGATGTAGTAAGGGCTGTTAGTATAGCTGGGTTTAAAAAAGGTTTGGACAAGTTCCTGGAGGAAAGGTACATAAACCACTATTAAAAAGGGACCCAGGATATCAATGCTTGACCCAGTACAAGCATTATGGAACCTGTGTCTTTTGGGGATATTGCTAGGTACGTAGGACCTAGATTGGCCACTGTTGGAAACAGGATACTGGGCTTGATGGACCTCGGTCTGACCCAGTATGGCATGTCTTATGTTCTTATGTTCTTAGAAAAGCGCTGAGGAAAGAATAAAACCTTGATATAGCATGGGTTGACCATAAAAAAGAAAATTTTAGCATCCCTCACTCTTGGATCAAAAATTGCCTTGAAAAATACAAAATAAACAAAAAAAATCATTGAATATGTCAACTTCACCATGAAAATGAAAATGGACAATATACAGAGAGGAACAGCTTGGGGAGATTCCCTTTCACCACTCATGTTTTGTCTGGGCTTGTATCTACTGAGTGCTCTCAGACTCCTTGGGCTGTGGATTATTCTTACTCCAAGAGACACAAATGATCCACAGATAACATTTCACTAATTTATGTAACTGATTTGAAGTTTTACAACTCCTATGATTGTCATTTAGCAGAACAAATTCAAGTAGTGATGCATTTTTTGGGTAATATTAGGATGGCATTTTGCCTGTACAGTTGTGCTATGAAGACTTTCTTGAAAGAAAAACTAAGTAAAACTGGAAAAATTTCTTTGATTGAGAACTGTAATATAAAGGAACTTGAGCTATAGTGTTTGTATAAACATCTAAGAACAGGTGAAAGTGCAACAATTCAGCACAAAATAACTTGGAGAAAAGATCAGGAAAGATAATTCACTGGTCAACAAATTTTTACAAAAGTCATGTTACTGAAATAAAAATATTCATTTCTTATCAATTTGTATATGCTGAACACGAATATGACAATGAATTTGCAAAGTTGGCTCTAGCTTTTTTGTAATCTACAAGAATTATTTTTTACATTATGAAATGCATGTCAATAGTAAATATAATAGGCCTTCGGTTAATACCTGTAAAAAAAACAAGTCATAGACTACTTCTTAGATTTTTTCGCCTGTCTCTTGTACAGCTGTTCGGGAGCTTCTCTGGGGAGTGTCCAGCAGTAGTCAGCCAGCATTGTAGTGGACCATTTTGCCTGGTATCTTTGCTCCATCGTTGCAATAGCCTGGTGAAAACGTTCACCCTGTTCATCACTAACCATACCACAGTTGTCAGGAAAGAAATCGAGATGGGAATCAAAGAAATGGATCTTTAGAGACATATTGCAGCCAAGTTTCTGATACTGCATCAGCATGTCTTCTACTAGTTCCTTGTAGTTTTCTGCCCTAACATTCCCGAGAAAGTTTGTTGACACTAGGCAAAAAGCATTCCATGCTTGTTTCGCATCACCCTGCACCAAGTTGTTGAACCGGTCATCTTTGAAGAGCTCTCGAATCTGAGGACCCCAAAAACTCCCTCTTTAATCTTTCCTTCGCTGAGTCAAAGGAATTTTTCATGCAGGTATCTGAAAGCTAGCGAAGTGCGGTCCATGGCTTTCACAAAGTTTTTCATCAAACCTAGTTTGATGTGAAGGGGTGGTAGCAGGATTTTGTGAGCCTCAACCAGAGCTGGGTGCTGGATAGTCTTCTCTCCAACTGTTACATTTTGTCTGCGATTCCATTCCTTCTGCAAGTAGTGCCAATCCCTTGCTCGGCTATCCCACTCACATAAGAAACACATGTATTTTATATATCTCTGCTGCAGTCCCATTAAAAGGGCAACTACCTTCAAGTCACCACAGAGGTGCCAGCTGTACTTGGTATAGTTAACTTAAAGCATCTACTGACTTCCATTATCGTATGTCTCTTTCATGTGGACGGCATGCGCTACTGGAATAGATAGAAGACGGTTTCCATTGTTCAAAAGCACAGCCTTCAGACTCAGTTTCGAAGAGTCTATAAATAGTCTCCAATCTTGTGGGTCATGAGTGATTTTTAAGGCATTCATGAGGCTTTCAATATCGGAATAGAATACCAGATTACTTTCCTTTCTGAAGAAAGGCTCCAACTGCTGGTGGCGCTTTCGATATGAAGTAATGTTGACATCTTCTTCTAGAAGATTCCATTGTTGGAGTCTTGATCCTAGCAATTCTGCCTTGTTCTTGGATATTCCAAATCACAAACCAGGTCATTTAGTTCTTCCTGTGTTATTCTGTGTGGAGTTGATAATGCATCCCAGTGAAAATCTGGGTCACTGCATGCTGACGGACCAGGAGAAGAACAGGTCGGCTCACCCTTGTCCTCATCAGATGAATCAAGAGAATATTCTGATGGAGGTTATGGAATAGGAAGTCCCTCACCATATAGAACTGGTCTCAATGCAGACGGAATGTTTGGGTAGACTATGCTCAACTTCTTTTGCTTCGTTATTCCGCTGGAAAGAGGAGGAACCAACCAGAAGTAACAGTCATGTATGTGGTTGCTTGGCTCTCTCCACACCATGGGGACTGAAAACGGCATTGATGGTCTTTTGCAATTCAACCACTGTGAAAGCTGTGTTGTACATGTAGCGCAGCATATATGCGGGGCCCAAGGCTTGTCTTGGTCACCAATCTTGCATCCGAAGTAAAGATGATGTGCCTTTTTCAGTTGAGAAGTGATACTTTTCTTCTGGTTGACAAATATCACTTCCCCACAGATGTAGCAGAAATTGTCAATGGTATTAACGCACTTTCGCTGCATTACTGTTCTGTATTGTACCTAAATGGCTAAAATTATATGATTAATAAAAGTTACATGTAACAGTAGCTTAAATATCGAGGAATCAATTGCCAACATCAACACCACGACAGCTCCAAATGACCCTTGCCCTGCCCACTGGATCAAAACAATGCGTTCAGAACTAAGCCCATTCATAGCCGATATCGCAAAGCAATCCTTCATAACTGGAATCTTCCCTGAGGACCTAAAGAAAACATCCATACGACCATTACTGAAGAACAATCAGCTAGATCCAAATCAAGAGGACTCTTACCGACCAATCTCCAGTATCCCTTTCCTATCCAAAATACTGGAGAAAACAACTCAAAGACAGATTCAACAGCATATAGACACAACCTCTCCGTTAGACCCGTGCCAACATGGTTTCAGGGAGGTGCATGGCGTAGAAACTCTGCTGACCTCATTAATAAACACACTTACAAACAGGATAGATAACATTAAGAAAGGGTTTGCCCTGATCTTCCTAGATATCTCTGCTGCGTTCGACTCAGTGGATCATGAACAACTCCTCATAAGACTCCATGCTAAAGGAATCCACGACTGTGTATGGGATTGGTGCAAGTCTTACCTTCAAGGCAGATGGCAGCAAGTCCTGATCGGCAACAACACATCAGAACAAGACAGGGAGTACCACAAGGATCATCATTATCCACACTGTTTTTCAATATTTATATGCGGCCAATCTGCGACATAACCCGCTCTTTCGGCATATCCTGCCTCATGTATGCAGATGATGTCCTTTTATTCACTCCAATAACGGTCGCATGCCCAGACCTCACAATGTTAATTAAGTGCTTCGATGCATTAACTGAGTGGCTCTTCAGCCAGAATTTACGTATACATTTCAAGAAGATAGAAGTGCTATTTGTCACACGGAACAAAGACTACTCCCCACCATCAAAACTAAAAGTTAGAGACGCAGAACTTCCGGTCAAATCCAACATACACTATTTAAGAGTAATATTAGACCAACATTTGGACTTCAAAGACCACATCAAATGAACAGTAAAAACTATCTATTTCAAAATAAAAACCCTCCGCCACCTGAGACCCATGATGGCAACAGACGACTTTCAAACAGTTTTCCAAGCCCTGGTAACACCTCACTTTGATTACGCGAATATAATACTGCATGGTCTCCCAAAGAGTACAATCAACCCACTGCAGCTAGCCATGAATGCAGCAGCCCGTGTTCTATGTGGAGCATCCAGGAAGGACCACATCTCACCTATACTAAAAGAGCTTCATTGGCTCCCAATAAACTGCAGAATCCTATACAAAACCCTCCTCATTACCTTTAAAGCACTCAATAAGATATCATCCTCCTCAATTGCTCTTCTATTCATCCAGACCCCCAATAACAGATCCAGAAGAGCACCTGCTGAAAACACTCTGGTCATACCAAGAGAATCCATAAAACTTAACCAATCAACCATCAATAGGGCATTTACAAGCTATGCCCCCAGATGTTTGAACAAACTCCCTTCTAACATAAGAGCAATCAAAGACCTCACGGAGTTTAGAAAAGCCATCAAACATCACCTGTTCCTTATGCACTTCACTCAGCCCGGAGATCCCCCTCCACTACATACTCACTCATATGTGGCAATTGAAACACCTCCACAATAAAACTAAAACCTAACCCTACCCCACATGACATTACAGCTCTCTATCTCCTCTTTACCAACAGAGTACAAACATGCTGTAAGCTAAACTTGGCAGCAAAACCTAATTACGATCCCACCCTGTTAATTACATGTAGCTAAACTCAAATGTATATAGTTTCCCCAGTTGTCCAAGTTCAAATACCTGTTTTCTGTAAACGTAGGACTATTTGTACGTCCAAGTGTTTATTGTTTCAATGTAAACCGCACTGATGAGAAATAGCACGGTATATAAGAATTGTCAAATAAATAAATAAAAATAAATTGTCTCGCACATAGTCTTAAATATTTTAAATGCTAAACCTTTCCGACTGCGTATAGTACACTGCTGATGTCAGATGGCTTCAGCAGCCATCTGGCAGTAGTATTGCATTGCATCAGAAAATGATGCAATCAACTCTGGATGATGTGTGCATGCTGGTATTATGCAATGTGATGCAATATTACATCAATCAAGGCTTATTTGGGATGTTGTTGATGTCCGACTGGATAAATTTACACGGTGAAACGTCAAAAATGAACTACATGCAATATCTTCAAAACGAGAGCCAATAAAATTTTTTAATGTTATATTCGTGTTCAGCTCACCAAGATACTACAGATTAGGACCTTTTAAAGTCAGTAACGATTTCAATGTTGACCAGTGTTACAGGAGACTGAAACTAATATTGAAAAGTGTTATGATGTGAGGGAAGAATGAGTCTTTAAATGAGACTTTAATATCACCTACCAACAACATATTTGCTTATCTTACTAATGTCACTGGTCCTCAGGGATTGTGTGCAGGGCTCAATGTGGAGGCTATGGTTGTGGGGAGGGCAGATCTCTCTTACTTCCCCTGCATCTTAAGAGACTGGTGAAGAATCCTTTTCAAGGTCCGAGTCCACGGATGATCACCCAACACTTAAGTGTCTTTCAGTCTTTGCATTCAGGCACTCAAGTGCTCCAAATGATGCCACTGTCCACCTCCCAGAGAGGTAAAGATACTATTTGGTAGCATCTTTGCCTCTCTGGGAGAAAACACTCAGTTATATAGTTCCTAAAAGCCAAAGGATTAACTCTCTGGGAAACTATAATAGTGATCATCAGATGCTTGACTGGGTTTGTGTGGAGCAGCATGAGATTAATGTATGAGCGGGGAAATTATAGAGGCGAGTCACAGTCGTGTTATTCCATGTTATGAACCACATGGAAGCAATAAAGATTGTTGGACCCTTCCTATGTCATTTGGTACACACAACCACTGAATTCACATCCTCAGAGGCAAAGAATGAGGAACCCAAGATGTATTGACTTTTGAATTTTGTGGGTCTTGCCTATTGTAAGTCACTTTGGGCAGTCCTTTTTGGATAGGAAATGCAGGGTGTAATTAGGAATAGATATAAGAAATGCTGAGTACTGGGGAGTGTCTAATCCAAGATAGCGACAACTGGCTGCTCCGAGTGTGAGCGCGCTCACTGATGGGCAAGAAGCGAAAGGGGAGAGGGGGTCATTGCCCAGAATGGATGTTAAAACTTTTCTTTCAGAAATGGAATCTTTTGTTTAGAGGATTGTCGGTATGTATTTACCCAGATTTAGCTAGGGAAACTCAGAGGCAACGCAGGGAATTTCTCCTGCTTCATCCTGGGGTAATACAGCTGGGGGGGGGGGGGCTTTTTTTCCTAAAGCACCCATGTAAATGTTTAGTGAAATGTCACTCTGTTTCTTATATTTTTATGAGCCCTCTCAGCTGATGGTTTTCATTAATGCTGGGCGCCTAGAGTCCTCAATTAGTTCCTTACGTGTGCTCTCTTAATTTAGCTATCCAGATTTAGCTTGCTGCCTTTATTTCCTTGCATATGGTGGTAGAATTTATAGTGTGATATCTCCCCTCTAATGTTTGTGGGCTAGGGTGGGCGGACACTTTGTTTCATTTGGAATTGCTTGTTTCTATATTACTTTTTTTGTATTCTTGTAAAAAAGAATTTGCTATTGTGTCTGCTCTTTTGCTGCAAGAATGTTTTGTTTGAACTTTCTTGATTTAATTTGTAAAAATTTCATAAATATAAAATAAAAAAAAGAAATTACATATTGGGGATTCTGGTATCCCTTTATCTGTCCATCTCTACAGCATCTTTCTTTGTGAGCAGTGAAACATTGTCTGACACTAGCATCATAGCTGAAGATGTTTCTCTAGCAAGGGAGAAATGTCTCCTACCTCTCACACTCTGCCTTGAATATACTATTCTCCAAACTCTGTACCACTGTAACTTTCCAAGGCCATTTCTACAGACTGTGACAGACTCAACAAAGGGGAACATTTTATACAAGATCTTCTGTGCCATTATATACATGTGTAAGTATATACGCCTACAAGATTGTATGTACTGAAGGGAAATTGGCTGATAGGTATGTCTAGTATGGCTGCATCCTTGCCTGAGGCTGTAATATATTATGATGGCACGGAAGAAAAGCATGTGGGCTAAGAAAATGAGTACCCAGAGCCCAGCACAACAAGAGTAAAACCAAGGAACCATATTCTGAGCAGGAGTGCACAGAAAATGGACCCAGCTAAGAAAAGCTAAGAAAAGATAGCCCAGGCCTGAACAGATTGAACAGGCCTCAGCAAGTTGGGCAAGCCTGGACAAGTTAAACAGGCCAAACAAAGCTGGTGATACAAAGTATTCATAAGCCCTGAAGACTACAGTGCTGAAAGCTACAGTGATTAATGAAACACAAGGAATGGCAGGGTGTAGCCAGAATGACTCAACATTAGCAAGAATAAAAGCCATTAATATGCTAATAAGGGTGGATCCCAAAGGAAAGAGGCATATGCAGACCTTTTGCACACGGCCCTCCTTTGTCCCAAAGGAAAGAGGCCTCTGCAGACTTTTTGCACACGGCCCTCCTTTGTCCCAAAGGAAGGAGGCCTCTGCAGGCCCTACAACCTTTTACAGACAGTATAGCAACCTTTGCACACGGTACAAAACTTTTGTGCAGGAGTTGCTACAGAGGGTATAGAGTATATAAGGATGCAGTTACAGAGCTCAGGGCGGCCTTCTCTGTCTCATCACTGTGGAGATAGGGAACGCTGCCTGTACTCAGATCCCCCAGATAGACACTTGTGTATCTGTGCTTACAGCTTTTGCTTATGCCAAATAAAAGAGTTATTTTTACTGACAAATAATTGTGATCTGAGTTCTTTTTATTTTCCTGGTGTACGACTCCCATGTGCCCAGGCAATTGATAATATTGGTGATATTTGAGGAACTTTTGTGGGAAAACCAGGCCCACAATTTGTGCCAAAACCCGGGAATTCCTGAGTTTTAGAACTCCTAAATTTCTTTTTCTAAATTGCCCAAGGATTAGTTTTGGCTTTCCTGCATTTTTGTCAGAGAGGATACCTCCTGTTTTAAATTGTGCAAAAAACAGGAGATGTGGATACCATCCTAATAGAGGATGAGGATTCCTTTTGCTGGTTCAAAAGATGAGGATTCCTTCTGCCGGTCCAGAAGATGAGGATTCCTCCTGCCGGGTTCAGGAGATGAGAATACCGTCCTGAGGGACGAAGAGAGCTCTGTGGACACCCTACAGTGGTGAGTATTGATGCATTACCTGCCTACAAACACGGACAGAAGACTTACCCTATCTGATTGGTGGGTGAGTATGAAATTTACACATATGCATATGTATTTTATGTAACTAATGTTGTTTTGTTGTGTAGAAAATTGTTAGAGTGTCTCTGTGTTTAGTTGTAATATTAGGGAAAGAAAGTTTGAAAGTTTGCCCAGACATTAGGTCTTTAAAACTCCAGGATTGATTGGTGTATGCTTGAGACTGTACGTACATTGGTACGAAGCGGGTGTGTGTCCCTATCCACGTTTCCATACCCCCGTGAGGGGATTGGCTGGGTTTGGACGAAGCGTAAGAATTGTGTGCCTGTATGAGTCCTGGATTTGTAACTTTGCGCCTCTCTATATAAAGAGGTTTGATTCTCCATCTATAAAAGCAAAGTTACCAGCCCCTCTGTAGATAAAGAGGTTCGATATTTTATCAGTAAAAGGCGAAGTTATTAACAAATTGCCCCTGTGTCCCCAAACAGTGAAAAACACCAGGTCTACACAGACTATAGGAAAAGGGACAGTGTAGAAAATGTTTTAAAAAGAAATCCAAGAAGGGTGTAGATAATGAAAAAGGGACTGAATCCGGCCCCAAACCCATAGCTTCTCCTCTAACCTCTATAAATAAAGAGGAAAGGGACTGTTCCCTGTAAATAAAAGGGAAATAGGGGGACTCTCCTGTAGATAAAGGGGAGCCGGGATTACTGTATATAGACTGTTGTACTAGTATAGAAGTGAAGGAAGACAATTGCTTTATTTAATGCATTCCAGTTTCATTACTATGTTTCTTGCATAATCAATAGCCAAAGAACCAAATTTTGATCATACCTCTCAGCAGTAAGTAAGGGGTAGTTGAAACTGCTGAGATGGGCTACTTGAAACAGACAGTTTGCATAACTACAGAAAGATACTGGGAATGAAACTGGGAGTGAAACTGTTTGCATGGCTGCAGAAAGATCAGGGAGGAGTTCTTCTTCTAGCAGATAAATGGAGGCCCATTAGAGAGGACAAAAGAAAAATCATCTAGGAGTCTTTCTCCTAGCAAACAAATGGCACTGTACTCATGAAACCCATTAAAGAGGACAAAGAACCCCAATTCACCTAGCCACACCTAGCCTCCAAACAATCCTCTTGTCATCAATTTAGATTGTAGAGTTTTTAAGCTTCTGGAACCATGGGAGGTGCCTCCTTTGAGCATCCTCAAATGTCTGAGCAGCATCTTGACTGTGTAAGGCTGAAGAAGGATTGTCAAATTACTGTTAGCAATATCTGTAGGGCAAAGCTGATTTGTGAAAATTAGCTGCAACACATTTGTTAGAACTTAAAAAAAAAAGGGGAGAGAAAATCCTTATAAGATTATGAAGAAATAAAGACTTTTTTACTTTTTTTAAGGTCCCTGTTTTTCCCAAGATGTTGTTAAAGCAAGTTACTTTTCAGAACTACCCAGGGGGGAGGGTTTAGTGAAGTTTATCAAGAAAATCTACTTATTCCAATCAGATAGGCTGCTAGCTGCTATACTTAAAAGACTAATAGTCTTGTGTTTAAATGTTTTAATCTGCAGTAAATATTGTTTTTCTTTCATTGCTGGCTATTCATTGCCAAGTGCCCCTGAATGCTAGATCAAACAAGCAAGGCATGAAACTAAGGAAACTGTTTTTGTTTTACTTTGACCTTCAAGGTAGAGGTTGGGAGCTCTGACAGGACAGTGTGGCATTCTGAGCCAGTGGTTACCAGATTGCAACTTGAGAGTGATTTAAATCCTGAGTGAATGAGGGGGTGGTCCATCTTAATTTTATCTCTGGTACATATATTCGGTTTTGACTGCACATACAAAATTAAACAAATAATACTTCTGCATGATATGCCATCATTGACATTTTATTCTGCAGACAGTAAATGCTGTTTTGATTATTGCATTCTTTCCTGCTAGGTACATTAAACTGCCTTGATCAACTGTATTCACTTTTCTGATACTACAATGATACCTTAAAATGATTTTAGTATTCCATATTGCTGTATTACTTTAGTTTATACATTTGCACTTTGTTACCAAATATACTGGTAGCAGTACATTAACTCATGATTACTGATGAGAACATCTGGACTAGTTCTAGTATGCACTGTAGCTTGTTCTGATGTTCAGGTATGTTTTGGTTCAGGGTGAATACACTGATCATTGGCAATTTCAAAATAGAAAGATAAAATGCAGAATTAGCACTGCTGAAAGGCATATACTGTGCAGTACACCGTTCACACTAATTCACACTTGAAGTTAATAATGCACTGATAATGCTGCCCCACTCCTCGTGTGCACTGCCCTTTAGTAACTGATTCACACGGATCCATACAGTGCACACTGCACAAATAATGCTGGTGTGTATAATAATCTCCATCATCCCTTGGCTTAGGTATGAAGTTAATTTTTGTCATAGTATGTACACAACTAACCCATTTAGGAACATTGCATGCTGAGTCACCCCTGGAGTGTGCACAATTTTGGTAACATTGAACAGTTGTTGATTTATTAACTGAGTTCAACCTAGGGATAAAAAACAAACAAACTGCTTTTCAGCTCGCAATGCAATGATGTAGGGGATCCCAATATGTCTGATGTCACATTCTTCCAGAGCATGAGAAATTCAGTATTTCAGCCGCATTGTCAGTCATATATTTAAGGTTTAGTCCAATACTTCCTGAGGCTGCCCTGGTGAACCCACAGGATATCCACAATTAATATGAATTTGTATATAATGGGTCAGCAATGTATGCTGACATATCATGCATTTTCATTCTGGACGACTTGAAAACTTGACTGGCTTGGGGTCACTGGGACAGCTTCATAAAGCCTGCCTGAACTATCATGGGAATCAGCAAATATTTATGTATCAATTCCCAAAAACACTAGGTACTTATGATTAGAGAACATCCATGATTTTTGAAGCTTTTATATTTTTAAAGCCAAAGATTGATTTTTTGATTAATTGATTGATTTGTTGATTAACTTTATTTAAAAGCCTCATGTCCATTAGCATACTGGAAGTGAACAATTTATAAAAAAATTGGTATAATTCAAAAAAGGACAGGTATATAGTTGGTGGAATGATGCAAGTGATAAAAAGTATGGTGAGGGATGAAGTGGGATATTAAGAGGAAGGATTCTGATGGAAATTAAATTGATGAAGGTAATTTAAAGTGATGTATCTGCTTAATGAATATCAACTATGCCGTCTCCAAAATTTTCAATTTAGAAATTCATCTAAGCCCCGACATACTCAACAATTAGAAACAGACACCTGGAGACAGGCTGGGTGCACCTTGCACCCTGATAAGCTTTGGAACACCCACACTGGCCATGTGGTACTTCCAGATGCTTTTTGCCTCCTTTTTGCCTCTGTATGTCCTGGCCAGGCATGCATGGGCAAAGGGGGATAGATTGATGACAAATTCTCACAAAATTGGTATAATTCTACAAATTCTCACAAACAAATTGGTATAATTCTATAAAAAAAAAAAAAAAAAAAACTCGCCAAAATTGCAGAACACGTGTGTGGAACTTGTCTGATCTGTAAACATGTGAAGGTCAGTCAAGGGCATAATGGAATATTCACTACCAGCAAATGAATCTCCAGTGATAGAGAGACAAGGAATTAATCAAACTGCCAGATAAAAATTGACACCATACGAGATAGTTACTGGTAGACCATTGAAAGTTTAAACAGCAATATTTGTAAGATGTGATCTTGGTAAATGTGAAGGACGTTAAGTTTATCTCATTGTGAAATCTAATCTAGCATGTTTAGTCTTTTCATTCAATATTGGTGCTGCTTTTCTGAATGAGGCCTGGAACCATGTCACCAATTACAATCCAGAGAGTCCAGCAGAGGAAATTGGCCAGAATCCAGATGGAACAGACCATCCCAAGGACTCTGAACTACACACTTCAGAGAAGGAGTCCCTATCTGGATCGGTGTGTCACATTGAAAAAGGGCCGGGATGTCTGCCTATGAGAATGGGAGGTTCAAATTTTGAGAGAAACAGAACTTAAACTTCAGAGAGGGGTGGAGCACACTGCGAGGTCCTGGGGAACTGCTGAGAGGCAGGAAAAAGGACTATTGGACTGACTGGGGGGTTTTGGGGACTTTTGTGAATAATTGTATTGTTATCCTTTTAATATTGTTTTCTTAGAAAGTAACTGAAATCTACAAGCCATTTCGGCTTCAGCAACTGCAATACCCACACCAGCTCAAGTTTTGCTGTAATATTCTCAGAGTTTTCTTTATCACATTATTAAGCACTGCTGCTTTTGACATACTTTCATGTTATGTGTTTTCAATATTATTGACCAGCTGCAAGAAAATGATGTTAAAATGTATGTTGTCTCTAGGGAACAGTACCAGAAGCTGCTTTTCTGATGACCTCTATCTGTCTCAAATGGTTGTTGTTCATTGCCCTTAGTGGGATTACCTTTGCCCCATTCACAAGAAAAGAAAAAGAAAAAATTGGGGAATGAAGGGAAATTGGCTGATAGGTATGTCTAGTATGGCTGCATCCTTGCCTGAGGCTGTAATATATTATGATGGCACGGAAGAAAAGCATGTGGGCTAAGAAAATGAGTACCCAGAGCCCAGCACAACAAGAGTAAAACCAAGGAACCATATTCTGAGCAGGAGTGCACAGAAAATGGACCCAGCTAAGAAAAGCTAAGAAAAGATAGCCCAGGCCTGAACAGATTGAACAGGCCTCAGCAAGTTGGGCAAGCCTGGACAAGTTAAACAGGCCAAACAAAGCTGGTGATACAAAGTATTCATAAGCCCTGAAGACTACAGTGCTGAAAGCTACAGTGATTAATGAAACACAAGGAATGGCAGGGTGTAGCCAGAATGACTCAACACTAGCAAGAATAAAAGCCATTAATATGCTAATAAGGGTGGATCCCAAAGGAAAGAGGCATATGCAGACCTTTTGCACACGGCCCTCCTTTGTCCCAAAGGAAAGAGGCCTCTGCAGACTTTTTGCACACGGCCCTCCTTTGTCCCAAAGGAAGGAGGCCTCTGCAGGCCCTACAACCTTTTACAGACAGTATAGCAACCTTTGCACACGGTACAAAACTTTTGTGCAGGAGTTGCTACAGAGGGTATAGGGTACATAAGGAAGCAGTTACAGAGCTCAGGGCGGCCTTCTCTGTCTCATCACTGTGGAGATAGGGAACGCTGCCTGTACTCAGATCCCCCAGATAGACACTTGTGTATCTGTGCTTACAGCTTTTGCTTATGCCAAATAAAAGAGTTATTTTTACTGACAAATAATTGTGATCTGAGTTCTTTTTATTTTCCTGGTGTACGACTCCCATGTGCCCAGGCAATTGATAATATTGGTGATATTTGAGGAACTTTTGTGGGAAAACCAGGCCCACAATACTTACTGTATATATGTTGCATGTACGCATTCCCTGGGGTGAGGTGTCAGTGGAGCTGGGTGGGATTGCAATATACAAATATATTTTTTACAATATGCAAGTACACATGCAGAGTACATCACACATTTACACTAGGTTTGGGGTTGGTGTGTGTGTGTGCATTTGTTCACTGTCAGGGCTGGTTCTATTTTATAAAGGCAGATAGGAGTCTATGTTGCCTTATAAAATAACCTTAAAATATGCACCTTCTTGGAATTCACACATACATCCTCTTATCAAATCTGGTTCAAGGTGGTTTACAGACAATGAAAACCCCAATGAGCAATGCCTCCATCCTATCTTGTGAGTTACTGCAGGATGTAGGGAAGAGATCAGCAATAGCTCATAATGTGTCCTTCAGAGGGAGAGGAAGGATATAAAAAGGCAGCGAGAAAGATGTAAGTCTGAGGAGCTCCCACTGCCCAACCCAGAACAGAGGCAGCCAATCATCATTAAGGGGAGCATAATCAACACACACTGTCAATTCATAACCTTTAGATAGGAACACACTGAATTACACCTATTAAAGATCCTAGTGAGTTCCTGAATTTATATATGTTCCACTTCTGCTATTTATCATTCCTTGAGTGTTATTAGATGTGTGCACAATGCCATGACAGACAGTTCCTACTATGTGTCTATTCAGGAAAAACAAGTTATAGTGTATAAAAATGTTTACCAAGACAAAGCTACAAGCCTGCTAGATCTTAACATTGCAGTCAAAGATCAAATCATATATTTCACCCAAGACTCACAGCTTGTTACAGTTTTTAGGGGGCATCACCTGTAGCCAGAAGCTTTCCCCACTGCAGTGCCAAATTGCCCCCTCCCATCAGCAGCACTGCTACTCCTGTGGCATTGTCAGCTGATACATTTCCAAGAGGAAAGCTGACCCAAACAGTCCTAGCTGGTAATCCCCCTACCCCATTTCCTGCTTTTCTTACATGGACTATTTTTACAACACAGATTCCACATTTCACAGATTTACCCTATTAGATAAAGAGGGTCTGTCTTAAACTAAATTCTGCTCCCTTTCAGACTTGATATCTTATCCCTGCCTCACACCAAATACCTATTTATCTGGCCTGTCTTTCTTCAATAGGCTGTAAGCTCCAGGGAGGAGGGACTTTCTTTTTTGTGTAAATCTTACACCAAGCATACATTCTGTAGCACTAGATAACTGCTTAGTAGTACTAGTAGTAGTTTATAGTACTCCAGACTAAGGGTAACATCAAGGTCAGGAAACCCCTAGCAAGAGGCCTTCCTTTGACAGAGGCCCCAGCAACACATCTTCAGAGCCCTGCGGAGTAGAAGCTACCACTGCTCGATGAACAAGTGTCTATAGGAGCAGTCACTGGAGTATGGGCAGCTTCTGCAGGAGTAGCCACACTTTCCCTTACACTTACCTATTAGACAAACATTTTCAGGGAATTGAAAAGAAAAAAAACTGGTTGTTAATAAAGAGCATGAAACAGTGATTTTGCTATCTTGGGTCCTTGCATATCTGAATGTTAATCTTTTTACCCTTCCATTCTCAGCCACTTCTTTGTGAAACATCAA
The DNA here is from genome assembly GCA_033557465.1 of Ichthyophis bannanicus. Taxonomy (NCBI): domain Eukaryota; kingdom Metazoa; phylum Chordata; class Amphibia; order Gymnophiona; family Ichthyophiidae; genus Ichthyophis; species Ichthyophis bannanicus. Next base: position 273,076,169 of record CM066033.1, on the reverse strand, counting down.
TCTGTTTTTCTTATTATAGTTACTGTACCTAATACCTAACATAACGATTTAGCATAGTTACTCACCTGTAACAGGTGTTCTCTGGGGACAGCAGGAATCAGTCCTCACAAATGGGTGATGTCGGCACTGATGGAGCCCTCGTGGAAGCATCCCCTCAGCTTTCAAAGAAAGCCTTTGGGAGATGCCATGATGCATGCGTGGTCCCCTTCCCGCCCAAGGGTACCATCTTTCTCAGTCAGATGACATAGCTAAAAGATGGCAAAATAAAAGATGGTAAAGCAGCAGCTCCAAGGGGAGGAGGGAGGGTTGTGAGGACTGATTCCTGCTGTCCCCAGAGAACACCCGTTACAGGTGAGTAACTATGCTTTCTCCGGGAACAAGCAGGAAGTCAGTCCTCACATATGGGACTCCCCAGCTACAGGCTACCGAAAGCCCATAGCAAAATTAGTTATAATATCTATACAGGTATTTCATAGCATGGGTTCCTTTTGATAAGGGAATTTTTATACAGTACTAATTTCATTATTTTTATTTATTTATTTCTTATCTGTTATCCTTTTATAATTTTAGATGTCCATTGATTTTACATTTATTGAGTTGTTATAATTTTATATGTATAATATTTTTATGTATATGTTTCTGCACAAGGTCTCAGTCTCCTGAGGAAGACTTTGGCCGAAACATATGTCGGGCAGACCCTGTAACTAATAAAGCTCTTTCCTCCAATGGTGTGGCTCTCGTGCTCTTTGTGCTCTCATGTACAGCTGGTAGGCATGGATACGGCAGATGAGCATCGAACCCTGGTAGCACTTCCTGCTGAGGGCATCCAAAGTGCGGACCTCCCAACCAGGGGGCACCGAGGAGTGCGTCTTCTGGCTTTTCAGCTGATGCATGGCTGACTCCACCACCATGGAGTTGTGCGGCAGTTGTGACTTCTAGAAGCCTGGGCCCCAGCGGACCCAACACATCGAGTCAAGCTGTCTGCTCACCACCAGCACCGATGCCAGCGTTTCCCACATTTGGAACATGAGTCTTTCCCACTGCTGGTCCAAGAAGGCAAACTGTGCTCCAGGGCTGCCATTCTGGACTCCAGGCCAGAAGGCTATGCAGCCTTCAGCGCGGGCACCGACGGACTTGAGCCTGATGCCGGCTCCCCCAAAGGGGAATCCTCAACGAGGATAGCATCTGGGACTGAGGCCGGTCCGCGGCTAGATCCTTCCAGGAAACCTTTGCAGGCCGCTCCTTCTCCGATGCCTCAAGTGGGCATCTGGGACTGCAGGACCGGGCCTGAGAGGGTCCCAGCCAGTTGAAGCCATCCAAAGACACCATCTTCGAAGGTGTCTTCTTCTTCCTGGGTTCCCTCGAGGGGGACTCCCTCTCTGAGGAGCCACGACAGTGCTCGGGTTTGAAGAGTTCCTCCCAAGGTGTCGTGGCCTCAGACAAGGCCCTAACCTTCAGAGGCATTGGGGATTTGGGGAAAACTTATTGTGCTGCTGCTGGCAGCTCTTAAGGGTCTTGCTTGACATCAGTTTGCAGAGGCCGCAGGCCACTGGATCATGGTCCAGCCCGAGGCTATGGAGGCAGCAGTCATGTGTGTCGGTCAAGGAAATTATTTTAGAGCACCGATCACACTTTTTAAAGCCACTGGTAGCCATAGGGGAAAAAGGTACCCCTGTGAGGTCGAAGGCCCTCTGGGCTTCCAGTGGGGAAAAAAGGGCACAAAGGCGCCAAAAGACAAAAACTACAAAAATGAACCCGAACTTGATGCCGAGATCAGTAGGCAGGAAGAGTACCAGTGCAATACCGGAAGCGAGCTAGGAGCGCGCGAAGAAAAAAATTCTACTTTTTCCGGGGGAAAGACGGACAACGTCAAAGGGCTCCACAGAAAAAAGGAGACTGAGCAAGATGGCACCCTTGGGCTGGAAGGGGACCATGCATGCGTGGTGGCATCTCTCAAAGGCTTTCTTTGAAAGCTGGGGGGATGCTTCCGTGAGGGCTCCGTCGGTGCCGACGTCACCTATATGTGAGGACTAACTTCCTGCTTGTTCCTGGAGAAGTTACCTTTACTATAGGCCCTGTTGCTCTGCTATACAAAGAACTCTTCCTTCCAGCACTTTATTTATTTATTTATTTATTTATTTAATATTTCTATACCACGATTTCCTAGAAATCAATTGCGGTTTACAATAAACCACAGTGAATTGTACAGAGGTACAAGTTCAGTTTACAATGAAGTTTACAAGAAACATTGTTAACTATGTACAAAACATTAAACATTCTAACCATTAATTATATACTGTCACAGGGTGGACATAGGGCAGCCTGAGAAAGTGCAGAGCAGTGTGAATGATCACGGTGAAAGTGACAGAATAAACAGGAGAATGTTTGATGGTTGCCAGGGACAACCTAAGCACACGTGCACAGAGCCCAGAAAGACACACCCAGAGAGCAAAGCAAGGGAGTCTGCTTTACCTAATAGAGTGCACCTGAGGGAAGGTGGAGTCAGGAAATACACAGATAAAACAGACTACCAAACATTTGGAGATAGGGAACCTTTGAGAGAGAGGGAATCCTGGAGAGAGGAGCCAAGGAGGGAATCCTGGAGAGAGGAATTAAAGCAGCAGAGGTCACAAGCTGAAAGGCAACAGGGGAGCCGGTGTGAATGTTGGAAAGAGTCCAGAGACCTGTGTGGTTCTGGGAGAAGGCAACACCCTGACAGCGTGAATGTGTTTGGAAAGCAAGAAGAATACAGGAAGACTGCAACAGCAGGTACAGGGGCAAAGAGTAGATACAAGGGCTATTTGCCATGTGAAAGGGAAGGGCTCTGGAGGCTTAGAAATAGCCATATAAAGCCCAGATATTCAGAGGCTAATAATAGCTTTTCTCCTGATTATAGAAGTGTTGAAAGAAGAGGGCTTCACTTACTTAGAAAAGCTGAAGAAATCCCTTCTCACGGTGAGTTCCCAGCTTCTAGGGAAACACTGTTACACCGGCTGCAATCAGGCACAGTTGGGCCTGGAAAGCTAGGGCAGACCCAGCAGGGACCCTATCAAAATTACCCAGCTAGCAGGTCAAACCAGGACCTGAGCTATGCATTGAGGCACCAGCGGGGGCAGGGCTCTGAAAGACATCACTCAGAGTTTGGTGATACTCCCCAGAGAGGCAGTGCAGTTCACAGGAAGAGAAACTTCTTGACTGACGAGGCAAGCCTTCCATATTTTTATTCCACATTGGAAGTGGATAGTGGAGATACCAATGAGCAAGAAATAATGGAATATGAGAATTCTGAAGTATTAACAGATACAGAATTGATGGACTGTTCTTTCTCTGTGATAGAGCCAGAGATATCATTAAGGTAAATGTGATTTGTGTAACCTTAAATTCCAGTATACAAGTGGCAGAGCTGCAACTCTCTCCCTCTCTCCAATCCAAGCCGTCAGTTAGGCTGTTTATTATTTACCTTTGAAGTTATCAGCTGAAGGAAGCTACTTTTGTTACATAGTTATCTTTTGTTTGAAGCCAAGTGGGCTATTAATTTCTGTTGTTTGAAAAGAAGAAACCTCAAGGGACGGGGAATAAAACCCTAAAAGAAAAGAAAGTCTTCTGTGTGATTTATATATAGAAGCAAGGCACAACTACCACCCTCATAATAGCCCAGCAATACCAGCAGTCACGGCTAGGGCGGATGAGGTGTAACAATACATAGTATGGAAAAATTCTCGTATGTACTGTGAATCTAATAAGTGTCTAGTTAGAGCTCTAGGTTATGTTGTAGAGCCAAAGTGTTGGGAGAATAGATGAGATTTTAGTTTTTTCTTAAAGGAGGAGAGGTCTTTTATCTCTCTTAGGGTTTCTGGGAGTGTGTTCCAAAGGGTGGGTGCGCAGTGTGAAAATGCTCTGTTATTCGTGATCTTCTTCGCTTTAATGTAGTCTGAAGCTGTTATCAATTTGTTTTTATTGCAGTTTCTTTTACTACGAGAGGTCTTATCATTGGATATAAGGGAAGATAGGTAGGAAGGAGATATGTCAGTCTTGAAGGATGTTACAATTATTTTATATTGGGTACAGGAATGTATTGGCAGCCAGTGTAAACTACATAGTATAGGTGTGATATGGTCTAATGGGCTGGAGTTTGTTGTTATTCTGGCCGCAATGTGTTGTGCAATTTGTAGTGGGTGAATTGTTTGCTTGGGTAGTCCTTGGAATAGAGAGTTTGCATAATCGAAGTGTGCGGCCACAATTGCTTTGAGTACAGATTTAAAGTCGTTTGGGGTGTAGCAGGGGGTGGAGTTGTTTTAACATTTTCAGTTTGTAGTACATTTTTTCTTGTGTTTTTTATGAATGAAGACATATTCAGGGTGTGATCTAGTATGACACCAAGATATTTTATTTCATCTTTGACAGTAATGGTTGTGTCTTGGATTTTAATGTTGGCTGGAGGTGTGAAGTTTAGATTGCGTGTTACATAGAGGGCCTCTGTTTTATTGAAATTGATCTTTAGATTATAGTCAGAAAGCCGGTTGAGTAATTCAGTGAAACCTTTATTGATTTGTTGGATTGGAGATTTATTAATATTGAATGGAAGATATATCATTATATCGTCCACATATATATGGTATAATAGTTTGAAATTTTTTTAGAATGGAACAAATGGGTTGCAAGTAGATATTAAATAATAGGGCGGAGAGTGCCAAGCCCTGCGGGAGACCTTGTTCCTGGTTGTATGATTTGGAGGTGATGTTTCCAATTTTCACTTGTTAGGTTCTTTATGACAGATAAGAGTTAAACCATTGTAGCACTGTGTTATTGATGCCTATGTGTTGTAGTCTTGATAGCATAATTTGATGGCTTACATTATCAAAGGCTGCGGAAATGTTTAGGAGTATGAGGAGGAACACAGTTTCAGTGTTATCAATACCACGAAGAATTCGGTCAAATAGTACAGTTAGGAGCATCTCAACACCATGGTATAGCCTGAAGACATATTGTTGCTCATCTAGGGGGGCGTATGTGTCAATGTGGTCTTGAAGTTGGATGAGGATTTTTTTTTTTTTTTAGAAACTTTATTTATGGTTCAGCACCAAATAACAGGCAATACAATGTCAAACAACAAGGCCCACGGCAGGGTGTACTCTTATCCCCGCCGTAGGACACAATACAAATGAACCCGCATAAACAATAGCCAAGGAAAGCAAAAATAGAACCAATATTTTATAATTTTTCGAGCTAGAACCCCCCACCTCCATCCCCCCCCAATCCCCCCTCCCACCCAAAGCACCATGCCACATCCAGGGGGTCCACTAGGGTCTAAGGAACTAACTACGAGAAAAGTATCTTACTCCATCCCATAAGGCCCCAGCTACACGCCCAATTTCTAGAGGCCCACTTGCAAAATTGCATTTCTGCAATACGGTCCCAGCTGCTGAATGTAAGGTTCCCAAATCAGCATGAAAGTGGTCCAGCGTTTTACATGGCTCCTAGCCCGCCAACACTCCGCCAACATCAGCTGGTGAAAACTATTGCGCCACTCCAGGAAGGTCGGCGGGAGTTGCTCCCGCCATCGGTGTAGGATGGGGCCTTTCCCCACCAGGCACGCCTTTCGCACCAAGAGGCGGGCACCCCGCCCACTAGGGCAAGACGGAGGCAAATTGTCCACCACTACCAATGACCCCGACCACGGGAAGTGCTGCTGTAGCAGTTCCACTAAATAAAGATGTATACGCCGCCAATAGGGGCAAATATTTTTACAGACCCACCACATATGGGCTAAATCTGCCAGGGGCTCAGAGCATCTAGGGCACGACCCATCTTGTGTAAGGTGACTCCTCAAGGCTCGTCGAGGTGAAAAATGTACCCGAGTTAATGCCTTAAATTGAATTTCCCGCCAGCGGGCCCCCTCAACCAGCCTGGCAATCTGTCCCAAAGCCTTCTGGATGGACCCCAGCGGTATCTCCGACCCCAACCCCCCCGCCCAGGTCCGCTCCATGTGACCATAGCTCGGTACAACCCGAAAGCCTGCAAGCCGCTTCTTGAATCCGGCTATCGAGGGAGGGGAGTCTTCCCCAAGTCCAAAAAATTCTATAAGCTGCACGGAGCGCTCCACCGCAAGCTCCTCCCGAGGTAAGGAGGCCACATAATGGGAAAGCTGCATATACGTGAAATAGTGAGACGGCCGTAAATCATACTCAGCACTTAACTCCTGGAACGGCTTGCAGGCCCCCGTCAATCCGACCGTGTGACCTAAAGTACGTATCCCCTTCTCCCGCCATCGATGAAAGCCACCAGCCTCCGACCCTGGCGAGAAGATAGCGTTCCCCCATAAAGGCAACCAGCACGAAACTCGCCAGTTGCGATTCCAGTAACTATTCAATTGCTGCCAAGTACGGCGAGCCGCCATTATCAGCGAACTCCGCTTAACACCAAACGGCAATTGGGCAAGGTCCGCATGCAACACCCCCAGCAAAGACAAGGGGGCCACCGCCGCCGCCTCTATGCGTCGGGGAGTAAAAACACTGGTCTCACCCAGCCAATCCCCCACATGGCGTGCCTGGCAGGCCAAGGCATACAGCCATAAATCCGGGAGACCAATACCCCCGTTACGCCACGAGCCAATCATTCGCGCCATCGGAATACGAGCTCGGGCTCCCCGCCATAGAAATCGCTGAATCTCAGATTCTAGTCTACGTAGATCCCGCTTCCACAGCCAGACTGGTAGGGTCTGCAACCAATACAGGATTCGAGGGAGGATAACCATTTGCACAGCAGCAACTCTTCCCAATAGGGACAACGGGAGGGGCTGCCAAGCTCTCATCTGAGTTGTCATGCCAGTCAAAATCTTTTCTAAATTACGGGGATACAATTCTTGGGGCAGCCGCGTCAAGACAACCCCTAAGTACACAAAACTCCGATCCGCCCATTTCAAAGGGAATTCCCCAGGCCAGTGCCCATGCAGTTGGCCTGACACGTCAAGGGCCTCTGATTTATCCTCGTTGATACGAAGACCCGTAAAGCTACCAAAAAGCCGGAATTCGCGCATTAATCTCTCAAGAGACTCTCGGGGCGTAGTTAAGTGTACCAGCATATCATCCGCAAAGCAGATATTTTGAACTCACAGCCACCAACCACCACTCCTCCTATCTCCCTGGTCACTTCCACACTTCAAATCAGGGGATCCAGAGCCAGTACAAATAACAGCGGAGACAGCGGACACCCCTGCCGAGTTCCCCGATGAAGGGCAAAGGCGTCAGACAAAACGCCATTACACAACACGCGCGCTGTAGGCTGCTCATAGAGACTCTGCACCATCTCACAGAAAGAAGTGCCCAACCCGTATCGCGGCAGTAAAGAATGTAAATATTGCCAGTTAACCCTGTCGAACGCTTTTTCAGCGTTGAAGCTCACCAATAACGAGGGCAAGCCTTGCAAATGCACCCACTCTAAAGATGTTAAGATTTTACGCAAATTGCGTACCGCATATCTGCCCTTAACGAACCCAACCTGCGAGTCATGTACTACGTCACCAAGAACCACTGCCAGCCGATCCGCTAATATTTTGCAAAGTGTTATCTTTGGTGAGCGTGAGCCACGTGGTGCAGGAAATACTGTGCTGGACCCGTGAGACTTAAAACCCTGAAACCATCATGGGAGTTCCTGCATCACATGAATCACAGTCACAGAGAACCACATGGTGCAAGGAGGAGGAAGCAGCATAAAATAAAAGGCAGGAATATCCCAGGTACTAGGGGAAATTTCTAATCACCCTGGTGACCTGATACTTGGAATCTGTGGAACCTGCATTACACTGCATATAAAATACAGTAGAAGAAAACAAATGAAAATATCACAAAACCTCACCATATCTCACTACTGATGCCAGAAGAAGAGGTACCAGGGAGATGGAGAAATTACACTTACCATTAATTTCCTTTCCTGGAATCCTGCTAGACCAGTCCAGACAAGCGGGTTAAGTCCCCCTGTCAACAGATGTTGGAGACAGAGAAAAGAACCCTCCAAAAGCCTGATTGGCTGGGCGCTGGTAGGTATAAACATACCCCTTGGGGTCTCCTTCAGTATACTCTGACAAAACAAAATGGAACCATTGAATATGGCCTGCATATGCCAACTATGTACATGAAGCAAAAAAATTTCAAACTATGTACAGGAACTGGAGAATCAGACCAAGAGTCTTTAAGAGACCAAGCGTCTTTAAGAGACAGTGAGGAATGTACTGCCTGAAACATGGGCCTCGGCTCCCCTGCACAGCCACCACTCCAACTGAAAACAGGGTGGGTCCTGGACTGGTCTAGCAGGATACCAGGAAAGGAAATTAACGGTAAGTGAAATTTCTCCTTCCAATTCATCCTGCTAGACCAGTCCAGACAAGCGGGAAGTACCCAAACTAACGACCTTCAGGGTGGGAAGAGAGAGCCGCTGAAAGCACACTGGCTTCAAATTGTCTCTCTTCTCGTGCTTGGAGATTGAGCCGATAGTGCTGGATGAACGTGGACAAGGAGGACCAGGTTGCCACCCGACAGATCTCGAGAGGAGCGACCTCAGAGCACTCAGCCCAAGAAGTTGCCTGGGCTCTAGTGGAGTGTGCCCGGAGACCTGAAGACACTGGTATACCCTGGATAATATAGGCTGCTTCAATGGTCTGATGGAGCCATCTAGCAATGGTGGATTTGGAAGCCACATGGCCCCTCTGAGGGCCCGTGAAGAGTACAAAGAGGTGGTCCGACTGACAAAACGGATTGGTCACTTTCAAATAGCGGTACAGAATTCTTCTGAGATCCACTGCTCAGAAATTCTTATGCTGGCCTGAGCATTGCTCTTTAGAAAAAGCAGGCAGCAAGAGAGGTTGATTCAGATGAAAAGGTGTAATAACCTTTGGTAAGAAAGAGGGAATGATACGTAGAGAGACACCCTTCTCTGAGAAGGAAAGGTAAGGATCCCGACAAGAGAGGGCTTGTAATTCTGAGATCCTACGAGCCGAAGTTATCGCCACCAAGAAAATTGTCTTGAGAGTCAAGTCCCGCAGAGAGACCTCTTTGAGGGGTTCAAAGGGCCGGCCCATAAGTAGCTTGAGGACCAAGGAGAGATCCCAGGGCGGCACCACTGGATGGACCGGTGGGCATAAGACTCTGGCACCCTTGAGAAACCGAACTACGTCTGCATGCGATGCAAGGGAGCAACCGTGCACCTGCCCCCGGAAGCACGTTAAGGCAGAAAACTGCACCCAAAGAGTCATGAGGGCTAGACCCTTATCAAGACCTTTCTGCAGAAAGGCAAGAATCTCTGGGATTCCCGTGCACCATGGCAAAAACTGGTGCCGCAAGCACCATGACTGAAAGACGTGCCATACTCGAGCATATGCCAGCAACGTCGAAGACCACCGAATGTTAAGCAGAGTAGCGATGACCCCGCAAGGATAGCCTTTGCGACTCAGCCGGCAGCTTTCACGAGCCAAGTCGTAAATGAGTAGGGAGCGGCGTCTTCCATGCTGATCGGTCCTTGATGTAGGAGACCTGTGCAAACTCCCAGCTGCAGAGGGACTGCCCGAGACAACCGCATGAGATTGGCATACCAGGGCCAGTTTGGGGCAACCAAGATCACCGCTCCTTGGTGAATGGTAATTCATTGGAGAACTTTCCCGATTAGAGCCCAAAGGGGGGAAATGTATAGGACTTTCTTCAACCATGGCTGGGCTAAGGCATCTATCCCTTGTGAACCATGCTCCCTCCAATGACTGAAGAAGGCTGGCTATTTGGAGTTCACTGCCGATGCCATGAGATCCATCACCTGCCGATCCCACCTTTGGACTATTCACTGAAATGCGTCCTGAGCGAGCTCCCATTCCCCAGGATTCAGAACATACTAGCTGAGAAAGTTGGCCTTTACGTTACTCATTCCCATGATATGCTGGGCCGAGAGCGCCTGTAGGTGTCTCTCCACCCAGGGAAAGAGGAGAGCCATTTCCCTTGCCACTCCGGGACATTTTGTGCCACCTTGGCGGTTGAGATAGGCCACTGTCGTCGCATTGTCGGAGAGAATCCAGACTGCCTGAGCACGAAGGAGAGGAAGAAATCCCTGCAATGCAAGGTGGACAGCCCGCACTTCCAGACGGTGTGATAAGGAAGCTTATCAGAGCCCAGAGTTTTCTAACAAAGAAAGGGAATTTACCCTGATCAAGGGACCTGTGCTGGCAGGTCAGAGAAATAAAAGACAGTTTATTCCAAGCTGAAGTAACTTGCAGAAAGCCCCCAGTGGAGCTAAAGGGGAGATGCATCAGCATAGTCTGAAAACCCCTTATGTCATTCCTAATCAATCAGCTACCAAAGGAGAGCTTAACCACAAACACCTGAGGAGTGCGGGGGAGGAGTTGGAAGCCATGAACTTAAAAGGCAGAACAGGATATTCAGAAAGCAGACCAGCACAGAGACCAGCACAGAGACGGAGATGGCCACGGGCCACGAGGACGAGAGGAGAGAGAGAAGGCAACAGGAGCTCAAAGAGAGACGTGTTCCTGGAGAGATTCCTGGGAGAAACCTGCTTCAAAGAACTGGAGAAAGCCAGAGGTTTGGAGAGCTTGTCAGACGGGTGCCTGGGTGAGAATGTCCACAGTCTTGGCAAAGGCAAATATTCATATGACTTGCAAGGGATTGTGGGAAATGTAGTCCATTCATACCTGACTCATCCGTTCACAATAAATTAGTTGTGCTTGAGTATAAAGCCAATAAGATATTTATTTATGGAGTTATTTCTCCCAACACAGATATACTTGGTAGCGCATAAAACAGGATACTTGCTTTCAGTGTTATACTTAGAAAAACAAAATCAGGAAAACAACAGTTGAACTTGTCAGGCAATCAAATCAAAGAATAAAGACCTAGTTGGTAACAAATTGGTCTTTTCTGTAGGTAGCTAATATTTCTTAGCAGTGCTTCAATCAACTAACAAAACCCACAAAGTAGGGAAAAACTGTTCTTTTCAGGCTAACTTCTTATATCTTCACACACAGACTCAGAAGTGTTCCCTCAGAGCTCACAGCCAATTAGGTAAGGCTCAATTGCTAGCAGTTACCCAGCTGAAACCCCTTAGCTGGCTTACTTTCTACTGCGTGGCTCAAATCCTACTCAGGAGCTTTTCTGAGTAGATTAAAGAACAAGTTTGTATTTCTTTGTGATGGTTGTTGTACTTTGTAACAGAAAATTACCACAGGAGTTTAGACAGAGAGCAATCCATGTAAACACAGCCTTCATCTGCAACCTCTCCCCCTTCTTCAACAATCATGGGTTCAATATCATGGATTGGCACAGAGGAATTTCTCAATGGAGCACTCTCAGGACAATACTTGCTTCCCTGCTGTCTTTCAAGGGTATAGCTAGGGCATAGATCAGTGTTCATACCTGAGCTTCCATTGCTGTTAGAGTTCCTCTCTAAATAGCCTGGCCAGTATGTAGTCCAGTTCTTATGTCCAGCCTTCCAATCCAGATCCCTGGACACTGGATCTCTCTTCACATACCTTCTGGCACGGGTCTTAGGGTCCCTTCCAAGTGCAGCCGTCTCCCTCACAGGTACCGTCTGGAGATTCCTGGCTCTGCAGCTCCACTCCTCTGGCTTTCTCCAGTCCAATGGTGTATGCTTGCCTTTGGAATGCCTCCCAGTATACGTACTGCTATGGACTCCTTTAGACCTCCCAAATGCTTTCCTCTTCTTTCTTCCAAAGGGTTTCTTGCTCTCTCTGTCTGTCCATCTTGGCTTCTGCTTCTGATGATCCTCCAGATGATGAAGAAATCCAAGCTGACCAAGATGATCCTCTGTAGAATAAACTCTACCTTTATTCTGCTTAGATGAGTGCTCCTCCCTAGCACAGCGCAGCTGTGCTGAATCAGGCCCTGCCCTTTGAGATGAGTGCTTGGGGATTACCTCATAGCCCTCCTGATTGAACACACGTTTCCCCACTTCAGCTCCTTTAATGGCTGTTGGGAACCTGGTGCATTCTGGGACTGGTAGTCTTTTATGGAAAAATTCTGTTTTCTTATTTCTACCAGAACTGACAGGTTGCTTGTTCAGAGTCACTTCACCTTTTCTATAGCTCCTTCCTGAGCTATGATAAGCTTCCTTATCACAAGCTTCAGCTAGGAACTCTAAAGCAGCACCCATTAAGGGGACAGGAGCAGCTAAGGAAAAAAGGAACACAAATACCTTTTGGAACAGGTATGAAGCAGATGCCCTGAGGTCCAGAAGTACAAACTGGAGGACAGGTCACAGAGGTCCAATGCTTACTTGCCAGAATACCTAAGGAGACAGCCTAATGCCAGCTTTGACTCAGGTATGAACTTTGAACGTTTATCTAACCTAGAGCAATGCTAACTGCTGGGAAATAGTTTCTCTCCCAATAGAGGTCAGTTAATAAAGTCCTCTGAGCCAGACATTGATATTGAGCCTATGCAATTGGAAGAACAAGGTGCAATTCCTGAGGAAGATGATTTTTGCATGGACTGTTCTTTGTGTAGAGTTGCTAGCATAGAGAAATCCTGAAAGTAGGATCAAACCATCAAAAGGAAATGTTCTAATAACTGGCCCCCAGAAAGTTTTGTATGAAAAGAAAGAGGCTTTTGGGGAAATTGAAACACGTGTGCAGAGAAGGAAGCCAGCTATTGATTAAAGCTTGTTTCCACCTGGATGTTAGAGCATAGCACTGCTCAAGCTGTGCACACATGGGATAGGAAAGTGCTTTGAAAGAGGAAAAAGAAGGCTGTTTGTAAAAAAGTTTATTTCCTTTTGTTTTGTGTTCACCTCAGCACTGCTGAGCACGTTGTCAGCAGTGACTAAGAGGAAGTTTTTTCTGTTGCTTAAAAGACTGTGCAAGCTATTTACATAAAACTTTCAGTGGTGATGTTTATTTTGAATATAATCCCTGGAGAAGTTATCCTACGGTGTTACTAAGTAAAATCTGTATGTGTGGAATAATTTACCCCATAAATAAACTCTATTTTGCCTTATACTCGAGCCAACTACTACATTTTTATTTATCTCAAAGGCAAACATTATACAACCGGACTACTATTCCCATAATCCTTTGCATAGTTAGCCTGGATCTTTGCAAAAGGTGGTGGAGCTTTCATAACAAGCACCCCCTTTTACAACGGTTGATAGTCCAGCGAGCCTCACGAGGGGTCCAGGCACTCTGCGCTGTGCAAGTCAGGCAATGGGCTCCCCAGCCAGAGAGACTGGCATCGGTTGTCACCAAGATCCAATGAGCAGCCTCTAGGGACACCCCCTTTAAAAGATGGGATGGCGAAAGCCACCAGTGAAGGCTGAACCTGATTGACGGCAGAAGCGGGAAACGAACCTCGTAATCCTCTGACACTGGAGACCAATGAGACAGCAGCGCCTGCTGGAGACAGCGCAAGTGCACCCTGTCCCATGGGACCACCTTGATGGATTTGGAGTTTACTGACAATGCCATGAGATCCATCGCCTGCCAACCCCACCTTTGGACTATTCACTGAAATGCGTCCTGAGTGAGCTCCCATTCTCCGGGATTCAGAACATGCCGGCTGAGAAAGTTGGCCTTTACTTTGCTCATTCCCGTGATATGCTGGGCCGAGAGGGCCTGTAAGTGTCTCTCCGCCCAGAGAAAGAGGAGAGCCATTTCCCTTGCCACTCCGGGACATTTTGTGCCACCTTGGAGGTTGAGATAGGCCACTGTCGTCGCATTGTCGGAGAGAACCCGGACTGCCTGAGCATGAAGGAGAGGAAGAAATCCCTTCAATGCAAGGTGGACAGCCCGCGCATCCAGACGGTTGATAGTCCAGCGAGCCTCGCGAGGGGTCCAGGCACTCTGCGCTGTGCAAGTCAGGCAGTGGGCTCCCCAGCCAGAGAGACTAGCATCGGTTGTCACCAAGATCCAATGAGGATTCTCTAGGGACACCCCCTTTAAAAGATGGGATGGCAAAAGCACCAGTGAAGGCTGCACCTGATTGACGGCAGGAGCAGGAGACGAACCTCGTAATCCTCCGACACTGGAGACCAATGAGACAGCAGTGCCTGCTGGAGACAGAAAGAGCAGAAATACTCTACCATTGAAAAAGAGTGCCTTGCCATCAAGTGGGCAATAGATGCCCTCCGGTTCTACCTCACAGGACGAAGATTCCTACTAGTCACTGATCATGCTCCCTTAAAGTGGCTGCAACAGATGAAAAAACACAATGCCTGATTAACCCGGTGGTACATGGCTTTGCAAGCTTTTGATTTCAAGATAGAACATAGGGCAGGGAAATTACATCAAAATGCAGATGCCTTATCAAGGATTACGGACTGTTCGGAGGAACTTCCGCCAGCCCGTAATATCTTTAGTAGGGGGGTATGCGACAAGGAAGCCTGTTTTGAGCCTATGAGTATAGAAAAGGCCAATGACTTTAACTTAAAGAAAGGAGAAATTCCTGCAGGGCATGGATTGCAGGCCCCTCATAGAGAAAGAAACCTGAGGGAGAGAAAGTTCAGGCAGCCACACCCTAACTCCTATGACCTAACTGCAAGCTTGAGAGGTGATTACAATCACCTGGGAGGGGTGGAGGAAGGGCTGGAGCCCTGGAGAGGGAAATATAAACTTCTGCTAAAGCAGAGGAAAGGGGAAGCTCAGAGGAAAGGAGAAGCTCAGAGGAAAGGAGAAGCTCAGGAGGTTCAGAAGACTCAGAGGATTCAGGGGAATCAGGAGTGGAACCAGGAGCACCTGCAGATCTCCAGGAGAGAACCCAGAGAGCAATACAGAGAGCTGTTCCAGAGAGGCTGGAAGGAGACAAGGAACCGTAGCGAGCACAACCAGGGAGAACTGCCCAGTGCTTCAGGTACTGACTGTCTGTATCGGGGACAGTTGAGCTCAGGAGAGACATTAGAATCCCCAGGGAGGCTGTATTCTGAGCACTGTGTCCAGAGCTCAGAACAGGACACTGCCCTAACAACACCAGAGGACATGCAGATTGAGTTGGCAGGGGAGAAATTGCAAGATCTAGATATCCCCATGGACTGTACCCTGTGTCAAGCTACAAGCCTGGAATCATTATGCTAAAGGCTAGCATTGAATGAGAAAATCTCCTAGAAGCAGGTAACTGGAATTGAGCCAGGAATTGGGTTTGAAGAAAACTCCACGTGTTTGCATTTCTCAGGCAAAGTGCTGAGTCACGCTGAAGAGAAAGCTTGTGAATGTTTGTTACGTGTTTTCTTATTTTGAGTTTAAAAACCTATCCTGAAAGGAAGGAGAGAAAGAAGGGGTTCTTCCAGAGGAACTGAGTTATTCTTTTGCTGTTAAGTGCTTCACAAACCACAAGGTTAAAAAGAAGTATTTTTACCTTGCTGAGCAGAGCTGTTTCTCTAAGACTGAGCAACGTTGTTAACCAGCTGCATGTGTTTAAAAGACTGTGAAGCAGTTATACTGATCTAAATGCTCTGTTGCAAACAATCCTGAATGGACAAAATTCCTGTGTACAGTTTACTTGAACCTTTACTTTAAAATAAATTCTGTCATTTGCCTTAACATCGGACCATGACTACACTTCTTCTTAAGAGCCAAACTACATGTCCCAGAATCCACCTGAGGAAAAGCTAGTTTATTTGAGCTCACCAGGAGAAGTTCTCTGTTACCTCGCCCCTCTAATCCAGAGGCCAGGGGCAAGGGCGTGACAATATATACAAACTGTCATGGACTCTTGGCCCCTGTCTCATGTCCTGTGTTCCTTGTTCTTATCTTCTGCAGAACCCTTCGTGGTCTAGCAGACATACTTATTTCTGCTCTCTGCTTTGCATCACCGTACGTAAAGCATGTATTTATGCAAGCCTTGCAGTTACTCTAAACTTCTAACAGTCGTCTGTACTTAACAATTTCATAGAAATAAAATAAGCAACCAAACTTTTAACTATTTCACTCCTCAGCACTAACTTGGATTTCCAGGGTCAGATACCCTATTTCCTGTGATGCCATAAAAAAGGGTGTGATTCATTTCCGATGACATTCCTATTTCTTGCGATTTGCTAGACTTTGGCCTGGGAAAGAAGAGCTTCCGGCCCTAGAGTGGAGGCAGCGTCGCAAACCACCCATGGCTTTAAGGTAAGTGGACACTGGCAAGGATTGTGTGAACTTTTTTGTGCAAGACTTATTTTGTAGGATCTAATGGCAAAACTGTTTCAACTTATTGGATGAAATTGTTATAACATTTTGGAAGCAGTTCAGCCTTTATATATAGAGATTCAAAGGCTCTGGAAGGAGGAGAGACTTTAAGGGGTATGTTTACTAAATGGCGTTAGCGGACTCCATGCGCTATCGGAGCCGCGGCCCCATTGATTCAATATCTGATATCGCACGGAGTCCACTACCGCCATTTAGTAAACATTCCCCTAGGTGTATAAATCATTCTTTATATGAACTGTGTGCACATTTTGCATTGGTTAAGCTGAAATCCCACAGAGAGGTTTTTTTGACCTTTGATGTAGCGAGTGTATACCAGTCAGCGTTACCTGCATCTGTTCTAACTCGCCCTCTTAAGGGTACGGGCTGTGGTATGACCCGGAGGGTTACTGAAATCTTTTTTCCTCTCTTGAGTAGGGGTTTGAGGTGTAATAGGTTGCTGTCTAAGGGTGTGTCTTTAGGCTTGGTGGTTTGTTATGCGTATGAGATTTAGGGGTAGGTTTACTAAACTCCGGTAACGTAGCAGTGGCTACTTAACGCGCGTTAACGTTACCTAATATGCATCTAACGCCAGGTTTTCACTCGCGGTACTTTTCAACCCTTCATTTCCTCGTGTTAGTGTGGCAGGGGCCTCTCCCCGCCCACTCATCCCCTTCTCTCCGCCCTCTCTCCACCGTAGGCGTCTTATAAGGCACCTTACAAGGCATCTTATAAGGCACCTTACTACGGTTTAGTAAACATACTTCTTAGTTCAGTTAAGCAGTTTGTGGTTGGGTTTTGACATGTATTGGGCTCCTTGTGAGGGTTACTTCCCCGGTGTCTAATATGTACCCCCATGCTGACTGTGATGTGTCTTCCATGCCTACACTCCATCTGTAACACACCCATTCCTCGCTGAGCTCTGTGCTGTGCAGGTAATGTACATTCTTAACGCGTAGTTGCAGTCATGACCGTATGTTAACCTTTTCCACTGCCAGTTAGTGGGTTTTAGTAAAAGGACCCCTTAATTTACTCTAGGCCTTGAAAGAGAAATAACCAATTCAGTCTAGAGATGCAGGTAGCTCTTGCAGTCTCCTTGGGGCCCTTTTACTGAAGTGGCAGTTACCATGTGATAATTGATCATCACGTGATGGAGCAGGGAATGGGCAGGCTATGGGCGAAGAGTGGGTGTGAAGAGCACATTGCTATTAGTGCATAAGATTTATTGTGTGCTAACTATTAATGCTGCAATGGCCTATCCAGTCTGCCCTTTCATGCCAACTACTATAGTCCCTTTTTTTCCCTTACAGATCTTTTATGTTTGTCCCTTGCTTTCTTGAATTGAGATACTGTCCTGGTCTCTACTACCTCTTCTTTGAGACTATCACTCTTACCATAAAGAAATATTTCTGCATATAACTCCTGAGTCTATCCCCTCTCACTCTCATCCTACAGTATGTCCCCTCGTAGCAGAGCTTGCTTTCAGTCAAAAGAGGCTCTTCTCTTGGGCATTTATGCCATGGAGGTATTTGAACGCTTCTATCATATCTCCTATTTCCCGCCTTTGCTTTAAAGTATACATATTGAGATTTTACGTCTCTCCCCATGTGCTTTATGATAAAGTCCACTGACCATTTTGGTAGCCACCCTCTGCACAAACTCCATCCTGCTTATATCCTTTTGGAGGTGTGGTCTCCAGAACTGCACACAATATGCCAAATGAGGTTGCACCAAAGACGTATACAGCGGCACTATCGCCTCCTTTCTGCTGGCCATTTCTCTCCCTATGCACCCAAGCATCCTTCCAGCTGTCATTGTCGTCTTTTCTACCTGTTTAGCCACCTTAAGATCATCAGAAACAATCACCCCCAGGTCCAGCTCTTCTTTTGTGAACAGAAATACTTCACCCCCTATACTGTACCACTTCCTTGGATTTTTGCAGCCCAAATGCATGATCCTGCATTTTTAGCGTTAAATCTCAGCTGCCAAATTCTTGACCATTCTTAAGCTTAGCAAGATCCCTCCTTATCTTATCTACTTTTTAGGAATTTTATATTTCAAAGCTAATCTGGTGTTGAGAAGGATTCCATCTTGCATTTTCCTCTGCTGACTGAAACATCCCCAGGAGACTCCCAGTGACTGAAGGGGGATCTGGCAGCTCGTAAAGGCCTGGCAATCTACTTCCGGTGACACTGCCAAGAAAATCCAGGAGCTTCTGGGTCGCCAGGAGTCAGGACTGACTCGAAGGCACACATTGCATTTGCAAAGGGACCTCAGCACAGAGATGTGAGAAATCATAGGAGGCGTCACACTTGCAAACTTTACATACATTTATTTGTAACTGCTTCAGAACAAATGTAAATGTCCATCACTGAATTTAAGGCACAATCTCTGCCCCTTAAGTCAGTATTTTATAAAGACAAGTAGGCATCTCTATGTCTGTATGAAATAGACTTAAAATAGGTGCATTTGGCTGCCTTAAACTAGGCTCCCTGTTAAATCACCCTCCATGAGTTTAGGGGGAAAGAGAAGTTGGAGTAAGAGTCACATCTGGTGACTACACAGAAGAGACCCATTTGTTAGAGCTTCATCTGTCTGTTCATTAATCTAGATGTGGGATTTTAGTCTTTTCATTTGTCTTGTTTCTATAGTAATCTGATTTACAATTGCTGCATATTAAAAAGAAAAGGAACAACTGAATTTTAAGTTGTTTTTTAAATTTCTTATGAGTCGTTTCTATGTGAATATCCAGGATAAGCGAGTTCCAGAGAACTGGGGCATTGTATACAAAAGTGGAACGCCTCATCCATTCCTATCTAAACTGTCAATATGTAGGGACGGCAAGAAATGAGCCTGGGATGATCATAATTGTCCGTGAGATGTGTACAGAATAAGAAGGGAAGAGAGACACTGTGTAATAAGATCAGTGTGAAAGCATCAGGGTTTTGAATGTTATGCGCTGGGGAATCGGCAGCCAAGGTTCCTTGATCAGTAGAAGGGTAACAAGGTCGTTTCGCTTTACCCTATATATCAATTTGACCGATGCATTCTGGATTAACTGTAGACATTTCATTGAATATTTCATAAGCCCTAAAAGCAGGGAGTTACAACCGTCTAAATGATTTACAATTAGCGCATGAATCAGGGCTCTAAACGATTTTCCATCTAGATAATGTCTAATACATCTAAGCAATGGCAGGACATAGAAAAAATTCTGCACGGGAGAAGCAATACGTGGGTTAAAAATCAATTCTGACATTTGGAGAGTGGTAACCCGTATTGAAAATTCCTTAGTACCTACTGTTACACAACTTTGTGGTTTCTCTTCTGAGATTACCACTCGGTTGTTGGAGGTGGATAATAAGGTTGGGAATATTTCCACTCAGGTTGCTAACTGTGAGAGCCAATGTCAGGCCCTTAAAGCTGTTAATTCTTCTCATATAAAAGAGAGTTTGTTTATGCATAACAAGATGGAACAGTATGATAATATGTTTCGTGCAAAAAATATTTGATTGTTAAATTTTCCTTTTTGTCATTTACTCTCTGCTGAAATTCTATTGAGAAAATATTTTAGAGAGGTTTTGGGACTAGCCACGGCTGACTCCATTGTCCTCTCTAAGGTTTATTACTTAACTGGTAGGAGGCTCTCTGTGGGTCCTCCGGGGGGGGGGGGGGGGAAGGTTGATGTGGTTCAAGGCCAGGAGTGCTTAGAACTCACCAAATTCCTAGAGGATTCCCAAGATAACATTACTTCTAGAGCTACTTTGGTGGTTTCTTTTGTCTCAGACCAGGATAAAATGCTTGTTTTCCGTAATTACTTCAAGAATTAGTCAGCTCTGTTTTGTGGTGCTAAGGTTCAAATGTTTCCTGATATTTGTAAAGTGACTCAAACTAGGAGGCAGGCCTTTTTGGTTCTTAAACCTAGAGTGGTTGCTCTTTCCGCTACATTTTTTCTTAGATACCCTTGTAAATGTTTGGTTTCATTTCAGGGTTCAAAGTTTGTGTTTCTTGATCCCTCTCAGCTGGAGGTATTTCTTTCTGATAAGGAACGACATGGTAATAATAAGTAACTGGAGTGGGGTGGGTTAGTTAAAGCTGCCAAAATTTAGAGTTTTGCTCTATCTTTTTCTTTTCTTTTCTTTTCCTTATTCCTCTTCTTAGTGTCTCCCCATATTGTGGGCTAATTAGATGTATTGCTGTTAACTGTTTTCTTTTATTTTGTATTTGCTTATATGGAACAGCTAAAGTTTCCTTTTGCTTGCTTTTGTAAGTTTTGATGAAATTAAAAAAAAATAAAATCAATTCCCTGTCCCAGTGTGATAATCTTATCTTTAACACAGTGTAGGGGTTAAGGACTAATTTGGCTTACTTAATTTGGCTTACTTTGATAATGATGTTGAAAGTTATGATCCTATCCCAAAGAGCTGACTAACTTCTAAATGGCACAGAAGAACTGCATGTGGGCTGTGATTGACAACATGTATAATCCCTGCTGAAACATGTAGGATACAAGACTCTGGACAGGAGTGTGCAGAGAATGGACTTACAGAATGGAGCAGATGCCAGCCTAATATAAGGTTGATGAAAAAGTTTGCAGAACTGAGCCTTGAAGATTCTAACTTGTGCTTGAAGTGAAAATCACCCAAGCGAAACTACAGTGAAACAAAGAAGAAGATGCAGGCAGCCCAGCAGGGAACGGCCTACCTGATAAGAAGCACAGCACATTTAGTTATATGATACTGAGTGAAGGGCCTCAAGACAGAAACCTGATAATGGGGAGGGTCCCAGGGTAGAGCCTGCAAATATATGCAGAATGTTCTGGAACTATTTGCTGCAGAGGAGTATATAACAGAGGTAACGGCCGAGTGTGGGCGGGACAGCCTTCTCTTTCACTATTATTCAGAGCTAGAGAACTCTGTCCGCATCAGGCAGACTGTTTATAGCTTTGCTTGTAACTTCCTTACTTTTGTTTTTGCCCAAATAAATTATTTTATTATGGAATAAGCAGAGTTTCGCCTGATTGATTATTGTATCCACCCCAGGGGAGATTTGTCCGAGCACCCTGGCGGACAATTGGCGCCCGAACAGGGACTTGAGTGTTTAATACTCCTAAAACGTTTATTCTAAATTGTCCCGTATTCCTCTGATATTGGCTGTACATCAGGGATGAGGATACCCCCTATTGCTTCACTAATTAAATAGAGGAGGGGATACCTCCTGCCAGTTCAGGGGATGAGAATTTTGTTGTGAGAGAAGAGAGAGAGAGATTTGGATACCGTTCTGAGATGAACGAGAGAAAAAAAGTTTGGATGAGACTCCTAAAAATTTTCTAAATTGTCTTGGGATACCCCTGATTTTGGCTTTATATCAGGGATGAGTATACCTCCTATATCTATATATATATATAAAAAATTACATATAGGGGATGAGGATACCGTTCTGAAATGAATGAAGTTGGATGCCGTTCTGGTAGGAACGAGAGAGAGATTTGGATATCGCGCAAAGACTACAAACAAGAACAGAAGATTTACCCAGGTTTGATTGCACATGTATTTTTATGTTATTAATGTTGCTTTGATGTGTAGAAAAAACTGTTATAGTGTCTCTGTAAATGTTAGAGTGTCTCTGTATTTAGTTGTAACAGACCGCACAGATAACTGACAGTGTTTTATTCTGAACTGCTAGCTATTGTGTGCAGTGATCTGACTGGTAGAAAAACAAGAAAAAATAGTTTATAGTTACAAGTACTCAGAAAAGGCTGCTAAATGTTTTAGTTTACTGTTTTCATTATCTATGCTATCAAGAAAAATTATAAGTTAATAGGGATTTTATATAAGTAATGCACATAGCAGCAATAATTGAACTTTCCAACTAAACAAGATCCAAAGAGTTTAATATTTCAGAAAATGATTTGCAGTGCATCTCTTGCTCTAGGACTGCAGGAAGTCACTAATTAGTGATACAGAAGTTTGTTTAACAAAAAAAAAAAAGAAAGAAAGAATGTCTGTCTAGTTCTGTTGTCCATTTGCATTTTTTAAGATAGCATGTCTGTAAGGTGAAGCTAGCCCGAACACTGACTTGAAGTCTCCCCCTGACATGGAACAGTATCAGTGTAATGAAAGACTCAGGATAATTACTTTGCCTTGTTCAGCACTCTCACTGAGAACAGTATATACAATAGATTCTAGTCATACGTGAGAGAGAGACATGTGGCTGTCTTGTTAAAAAACCATACCAATTAAGTTGGTGAGAAAAAAAAAAGACACTGTTTACTCATGTTGTTATATTTATTAAGAAGAATCCAAGTTTATATTTTCTATATACTATTTGTTTACCACAATACTAAGTTCTTAACAATTGTTTGATGTTCTTAGCATGCCAATTAAGAGGTGGTACTCTGATGGACATTAAACTGATGAAGGTTATTTAAAGTGACATATCTGTCTACTGAACATGTAAACAAATTTTATTCAACTATGCTGTCTCCAGAATCTTTAATTCAGGAAGTCATTTAAGCCCCAACACATACTCAACAATTGGAAATAGACACCTGGAGACAGGCTAGGTGCATTTTGCACCCTGATATGCTTTGGAACATCCACACTGGCCATGTGGTACTTCCAGATGCTTTTTGCCTCATTTTGCCTTTGTATGTACTGGCCAGACATGCAGGGGTAAAAAAGAGGGATGATTTGATGACAAATTTTCACAAATAAAAATTGGAGTAATTCTGAAACTTGCCAAATATGTGTGTGCAACTTGTCTAATCTATTAATATGTAAAGATCAGTTAAGAGTATGATGGAGTATTTCCTGCCAGCAAATGATGAATCTTCAGTGATGGAGAGATAAGAAGTTTATCAAACTGAGAGACACAGTTGATACCATATGAGATAGTTATGATCTTAAGTAAATATGGATGAAATTATGTTTGTCACGTTGCATTGTCTCATTGTAAAATCTAATCTAGAATATTTTAGTCTTTTCATTTAATATTGGATTCTGCTCTTCTGAATGGGACCTGGAACAATGTCACCAATTGAAATCCAGAGATTCCAGCAGACGGAATTGGCCAGAGTCCAGATGGAGCAGACCATCCCGAGAAATCCGAACTACACACCGCAGAAATGTGTGAGGGAGTCCCTATCTGCATCAGTGTGTCACATTGAAAAAGGGCCAAGATATCCACCTATGAGAATGAGAGATTCTACTTTTGAGAAAAAACGAACTTACACTTAAACTTCAGTGAAAAGTGAAGACCAAATTATTTGAAAATAGGAAAAGTACTATTAGACTGATTGGGAACTTTTGGGACTGATTGTGTTGTTATCCTTTTATTATCATCTTCTTAGAAAATAACTGAAATCTACAAGACATTTGGGCTACAGCAATTGCAATACCCACACCAGTTCAAGTTTTGCTGTGACATTTTCAAAGCTTTCTTCATTACTTTGTTGAATATTTAATGTGTTCAGTATTATTGCATGCTGTATTTTTCTGTTTTATTAGGATGCTGTAAGAAAATGATAATGCAAAGCACCAATACCATGTATGTTGTATTTTGAGAACAGTACCAGAAGCTGACCCTCGATGATCCCTCAGTGGGGAATGAAGATAAGCGGCTCAGATCTGCTTAATATGTTTGCCTTATGAATGCATATATATATATCTGCCTCATAACTGCACTCTTGTGTGTTTGAAGCAAACATAGCAACATATGGTGGGCACAAAACATGTGGGCAGCAAGGAAGAATTCAATGTGGCTTACTGTTATAAAGCCTAAAGCTATACCCAGGACAGAAGTGAAGTATCCAAGGATATAAGCCTAGGGTCAAACAGGTCAAGCCAGGAATTCAACTAATACTCTAGCCCTGAAGGTTTCAATTAGTGCTTGCGGATGGAACAACACAGGAAGAGGCAGGGGGCTATGATTGATTATGATTGATTGCATAGATAGGCAAGCCTTAATAAGCAGATCCAGCTGCATAAACATAGGAGGCCCCTAGAAAGGGCTTTGCAGAAAGCCTGAAAATGACCTAAGAATTTATGCAGAATAACGCAGGCAGAGACAGGAGGGTTATGGTGGCCTCAAGGCTCTTTTCATATCTTTGTTAACCATTGCAATGTTTGCTATTATTGTCTGCTGCGTGTTCTCTCTCTTATTAGCTTGTTGTAAGACAATGCTGCTGCAGTCCACTAAAACCATGTATACCATCTCTAGAGATCAGTATGAGCTGTTGCTTCTTGATGTACCCTCTGTCACAAATCGTAATTCATGCCCCGTAGCCAAATTTCACTGGATGCCCTCCATCTTTCCAACCTGACAGAAAAGAAAAAATAGAAAGTGGGGAATGTAGGGGTTAAGGACTAATTTGGCTTACTTAATTTGGCTTACTTTGATAATGATGTTGAAAGTTATGATCCTATCCCAAAGAGCTGACTAACTTCTAAATGGCACAGAAGAACTGCATGTGGGCTGTGATTGACAACATGTATAATCCCTGCTGAAACATGTAGGATACCAGACTCTGGACAGGAGTGTGCAGAGAATGGACTTACAGAATGGAGCAGATGCCAGCCTAATATAAGGTTGATGAAAAAGTTTGCAGAACTGAGCCTTGAAGATTCTAACTTGTGCTTGAAGCGAAAATCACCCAAGCGAAACTACAGTGAAACAAAGAAGAAGATGCAGGGCGGGGACCGAGCAGCCCAGACCGAGCAGCCCAGCAGGGAACGGCCTACCTGATAAGAAGCACAGCACATTTAGTTATATGATACTGAGTGAAGGGCCTCAAGACAGAAACCTGATAATGGGGAGGGTCCCAGGGTAGAGCCTGCAAATATATGCAGAATGTTCTGGAACTATTTGCTGCAGAGGAGTATATAACAGAGGTAACGGCCGAGTGTAGGCGGGACAGCCTTCTCTTTCACTATTATTCAGAGCCAGAGAACTCTGTCCGCATCAGGCAGACTGTTTATAGCTTTGCTTGTAACTTCCTTACTTTTGTTTTTGCCCAAATAAATTATTTTATTATGGAATAAGCAGAGTGTCGCCTGATTGATTATTGTATCCACCCCAGGGAAGATTTGTCCGAGCACCCTGGCGGACAACAGCTAAATAAATAAATGAAATAAATTAATTAATAGGAATAAGGGATCCAACTATGCCAAGAGAAGAATCACGAACCGCTGAATCATCTTTACTGAGCCAGACTGCAGATTTGTTTGCGTTCAGCACGAGTTTATGCTCCTGAAACCAATAGGCAATTTCCTCTAGTTGGTCTAAGAGGTGTGTAATGACATTTTTGTTCTAAAAAATTGTTTTTAAAGTTTTAAATCCTATCTATGTGTGACCCCCTCGGGGTTCAGCGCTGGCCCCGGGCTCTGACTTGGCGGCGGCCGACAGGGGCTGTCGGCTGCCGATCACGGTAGCAGGCCAGTTGTTATTCCCCAAGAGCCGGGCCACACATCCCCCCTAGTATTCACAGCAGGGCGCATAAAAGTCGGGGTTTGTACGATTCTGACACAGCGCTACTTTAGCATACACATTTGTGTAACTTAAGGCACTCAAGTCGGTTGCGAAGTAAGAGAAAACACATTTATTCAATTCAACATTAAAACATTTATAAAATCATTCCCTTTAAAACTTATTCTTTATTTCTGGCACAAAGACACAAAGTCCACTGCGGCAGTCTATACTTAGCTGAATCCTCTTCCCGGTTGGTAGGTGAGTATTCAGCGCTGTGCTCCTTCTGTGTGCGCAGTTGGGGCCCTTGTTGAGTAGTTCTTGGTTTTTCTTCTCCCTCACCTATCTAAAAAAATCAAAAGGAAGGAAAACCTTGTCTCTCCCTGGGTATCTTCAAAGGTATTTTTCTGGGACAACTTTGGTGTACTTGTGGGCACTAACTTCAGGGTAAAATAAAAGGATAATTCAAGTTCCCTGCTAATTTTCCTTTGCTCAGTCTTTTTTTCTATATGCATTTATAGCACACTATGAGAGCTTGGTTCTTTTGACTGTCCAGAACAACTCTTATCTCTTGTAAAGCCTTACTGCTTTAGCATCTTCAGTTGCAAAAGTTAATTTTCATTTGCTTCAGTCACACTCTATTTTGAGGAATTATGCACTTATACATACTGAGCCTTTTAATGCTGGTATCTCACCTTGAAATAGCACTTTTCTTATAAGCACCTTGTTTCTGACCTAAGTCAGGATCAGCATATAACTTTCTTTTGTCACAAGAATAATATTACAGAAATACTGTGCATCTTTTCAAAGAAAGCAGCAACATTTAACAAACACAGAACATCAGAATTCTCTGCTCTGCACAGCTGTTTTGCTAAAACAGAACCAGTTAAGAATAATCTCAATTTCAGACAAACACTTCTCTGACCTTAGTAAGTTTCCTTTCATTCATCTGCAATTGTACCTTTCAGAGAAATTACAGAGTAAAACTTCTCTTTAACTCAATTAGCCAGATTCAATTTATCTGCACACTAACAAGGACTGGCTTATTCTTATAACTTATCTTTAAATTCTTCCCTGAGGATATCAATAGGCACTACTCAGTTACTTTACTTATCTCAGCCCTTTAACTCTGGTTTTTAACTGCTTTTCTCTAACTTGCACTGGACAAGCAGTAAAGTACATCTTCTCCAGGTAAAACCCTCTTTCTTTCTTTTTTTCTGTTTAACAGAAAAGCTTCTGGTTTCCTTGGAAACAGGGATTCCATTCAGTTCATATGACTGACTTTAACCTATCATGTGCTGTGTTCTGGGAATTCTACAGGTTGTTTACTATCAGAATGTTCCCTTGATCTCCATTTTAAACTACTCTTTTTACATTACTTTCTATGGGAATTCCCTTTTCCTTCCTTAAACTGTATCAATATATTTCAGTATCATCTAAACATTAACATCCCCTTAATCAGGAACTCAGCAGCTACCTCACAGTGGTTTTAGAATTTAAATTGGGCCATGGACAAATATGCTGCAGATTTCTCTTAAATATGAAACAAAGTAAATTTCCTAACCTATCCCAAACTATTTCAAAAATTAGTTTATACTTCCAGGTATCCTTCACATCGAATGTAATTCAATATTCAATTTTGGTAGCCCCCCAAAACACAAAGTTCATTTACTCTAAAATTCCATACTAAGGGGGATGTTTACTAAACATTCGTATCGTGCGGATCCGCGGTAGTGTGCCTGTGCCATAAAAGGAGTGAGCGGGTCAGGCAGAAAAAGGAAAAAAGCTGACCGTACGTGTGCGCGGCACGCACATTTGCGGGCCCGACATTAGCGCGTGGGAAGGCTAAGTGGGGCGCTGCTGGGCACATATAGGAACAGAGCCGTAGCACAATGCTGAAGACACTGACCAGTGGTGCAAGGGTCAGGGGTTCAATCCCCCATCGTGCGCCAGGAAAAAGGCTGGCTGAGGCATGAATTTTCATGGTTAAAACTGCTTTAGGAGGCATAATAATTTTGGGCTTCATTAGGCGTTGCGCTGTTAATTGTGGGCGGCAGTAATTAAGTTCGTGCGGCATTAGGCGTTGCGCTGTTAATTTTGCGCGCTGTCCATCTTGTGCGTTTTGGCCAGCATCAGGCGGTGCGCTGTCAGTTGTGAAGGGCATAAGGTGGTGCGCAAATGTCCAGACACAGGAACAGAGCCGTAGCACAATGCTGAAGACACTGACCAGTGGTGCAAGGATCAGGGGTTCAATCCCCCATCGTGCGCCAGGAAAAAGGCTGGCTGAGGCATGAATTTTCATGGTTAAAACTGCTTTAGGAGGCATAATAATTTTGGGCGTCATTAGGCGTTGCGCTGTTAATTGTGGGCGGCAGTAATTAAGTTCGTGCGGCATTAGGCGTTGCGCTGTTAATTTTGCGCGCTGTCCATCTTGTGCGTTTTGGCCGGCATCAGGTGGTGCGCTGTCAGTTGTGAAGGGCATAAGGCGGTGCGCAAACATCCAGACACAGGAACAGAGCTGTAGCACAATGCTGAAGACACTGACCCGTGGTGCAAGGATAAGGGGTTCAATCCCCCATCGTGCGCCAGGAAAAAGGCTGGCTGAGGCATGAATTTTCATGGTTAAAACTGCTTTAGGAGGCATAATAATTTTGGGCGTCATTAGGCGTTGCGCTGTTAATTGTGGGCGGCAGTAATTAAGTTCGTGCGGCATTAGGCGTTGCGCTGTTAATTTTGCGCGCTGTCCATCTTGTGCGTTTTGGCCGGCATCAGGTGGTGCGCTGTCAGTTGTGAAGGGCATAAGGCGGTGCGCAAACGTCCAGACACAGGAACAGAGCCGTAGCACAATGCTGAAGACACTGACCAGTGGTGCAAGGATCAGGGGTTCAATCCCCCATCGTGCGCAAGGAAAAAGGCTGGCTAAGACATGAATTTTCATGGTTAAAACTGCTTTAGGAGGCATAATAATTTGGGGCGTCATTAGGCGTTGCGCTGTTAATTGTGGGCGGCAGTAATTAAGTTCGTGCGGCATTAGGCGTTGCGTTGTTAATTTTGCGCGCTGTCCATCTTGTGCGTTTTGGCCGGCATCAGGTGGTGCGCTGTCAGTTGTGAAGGGCATAAGGCGGTGCGCAAATGTTCAGACACAGGAACAGAGCCATAGCACAATGCTGAAAACACTGACCAATAGTGCTGGCATCATGGGTTCAATCCCGTGCTGTGCACAATGAATAAGGCTGATTGAGCCATTACCTGTTATGAGGAATAGCAATCTAGGAGGCATGTCACATTTTATTGTAATTTCTACTGTTAGCAAATGCACTATCAAAAAGCACTGTAATATAAGGTGATGCATAAGGCGCCCTACAATGTACCTTAAAGATCACATTTGAAGGTGCACTGTCCACCAAGGCACCCCACAATGTTGCGTATAGGGCGCTTTACAGGGTGACGTATGTGGCAGGGCAAGGTCGAAGCACTGTCTGTGCTGGCATCACTGTGCATTGTAACGCATCGAAATCGTAAGTAGGTGAGCAGACGTGCAAGAAGGAACAGCAGTGTAGCACAATGGTTAGGACAGTGACTGATGGTGCAGGCGTCATGGTGTTAGATGAGCAGTGATTACCGTTGGCTTAGGTAAGTCTGTCTACGTCATGCACCTGTACATCAATCTGTGCTGCCACCTAAACAGAAGCCCACCAGAGAGTATTGCACCTATCAGGGTGCACCAGAATGCACATCATAAACAACCACGTCAGCAAAGGTGATTTATAATGCTATCCATCGTCCATGTTCACATGTTGGCAACTCCCAGGGCAGCATAGTAGATCCCCCATAAACTGACTGAATGGAAGGTGTGCCATAAGATGCCCCAATCATGTATAGGTCAACCCAAAAACGTTTCCCAGAAGCACTAAGCTCCCCAAATGTGAGGGGCAGCAGAGGTATGTGGCAAACACAAATGTAACCTAAACACGTCACAGAGCTGAAAGGAAAGGCAATGCAGAAGTAAAACAAGAACAGAGATCACAGGTGCTCAATTACAAAAAGCAGCCCCAGTCCATGTGGCAGCTACACAAATGGACAAACATATTGGAGATAGGTGTAGCTATGTACAGAGTGATGGCAATGTACCATGCTGTAATGATAGTGTGTGACATAGGATGGGAAGATGTGTCCAGCACAGGAGGCTGAAATGGCAGGATAGGTGAAATATCTGGATGACAGTGGAGTAGCAGTGCTATGCACAGCACACACACGAGAGGCAACCATGGGGACATGAAATGCAGGAAGGTGTAGGAGTGCAGGACGTGTCGTAGCAGCATGCACATCAGGGTAGGATGGCACAACAGCTGGCAGACAGAAGATGGACAGAAGCATGGTTCACAACTCAGATGAGGGTACAATGTGCTCACAACACCAATCTGCTGACATATGACCGTAAAACAAATCGAAACCACATCTGCAGGACAAGCACACACATCCAAGGGAACAGAGAGGGATCACACCTACGACCACTACCACAAATGCAAATGGAAAAAACGCTAGGACACACCACCAACGTGAGCGCAGTAGCAAAGGCTGCATACAGAAATAGTCCAAGCCATCACACAAGATGCATGCTGGTTATAAGGACAGGAATCCCCCCAAGAAGAAACATGAACAAATGCACATGCAGATCTGGTGTTTACAGATCAGATCCCAGTCTGTATTTGGCTCCATGGACACATGCACACACACACAATGAGATGTTATGCAGTCGATAAAGCATGCAAAAGAGGAAAGAAACCAAACCCCAAGGGTAGCAGAGGATGCCTGGTGGAGCTGGGTAGCAATCTCGGGCATGACAGGAGACAACTCAACATGACGACAGCTCTAACACACACCACCAGAACCGCAACACAACAAAACCCCCAGGTGCACTGCACTGTAAAGACCATCACGAAAGAGACCTATGTAACAGATAATATATGATGGCTAGGGAGCACTGAGTGCACACCTTGCTGTACAATGACGACAGACAAGGGTGTGTGTATAGGTGATGAACCTGCTGCTTAATGATGGCTCAGTTATCATAATCGAAAAACTATAAATACAAATGTGGGGATAAAACCTGCAAACCAATGAGTTCAAACACATGCCTCCAAACACACCCACAAAGAACACAATGAGCACAAGGCAGAAGTAATAGTCCAAAGGGAGGGTCTGTATGGGAACGTATCATACCCAGTGATGTGCCAAACAGCAGACACATACACAGCTGCCATTGTACAAGGATGTGAGCACAGGTGGGCTGTGGACATGACCAGCAAATCAGTAGACACAAGTGTAAATGTGCACAAAGAGTGGAGGAGTAGCCTAGTGCGCACAAAGCTGTCTTGGACACAAACCAAACAGGCCTCATCTCACACTGGCACTACATGTGCCTTGTTCAAGTCACTGCAGGGACACCGTCAAGGAAACCATGGAGTCCCTGGGGCACAAGGAGTCATGATTGAATCAAAGGCACCCATTGTGTTGCATGATTGTCACCATGATCAAGTAGTAAAAGAGACAAATGTCTGTCAAATACACATATTTATTATGGTCGCTCCTCACACATACGTTAGACACTGCAATCATAATATCAAGGTGAGTCCCTCCATGGTGAAAGATGGAAACATATGTAGCAGGTTAAAAACCCACATGCTACATAAAGGTCACTGCCCTGAGCACACATGAAAGACATGAGACATAATGTGCATCAGGTGCATGCTATGCCCTGGGTAACAGGCCCACACACCCCACTTGTTGCAGCATGGCTCAATTGTGTGTCGCAGATATCAGTGCATGGAGACTGTAGGCGTTGCATGATGACGAAACGACAAAAATCACCGGACCCCCGAAACATAGCCATCACCCAACACAGGAGGCACACAAATGAAGAAAACAGATGCTGGGGCAATGTTGTAATGTGACAAAAAAAGCTCTGAACGTAATGTTCCAGAACCACATAATGGCTGATCCTCAAGACAGATATGCTACAATGCACACCCCAAATATCATCACAAGCAGAATGACCATATGCTAACAGGTAGCAGAGGCACATGAACACAGAGAGACTAGACATCAAAAACCCTTCAGAAAGCTACAGACATAATACCATGCAGGAGGTACACCCTGCATGTTTATGTGGGTAGACAGTGTCTAGACAATATAGCATGGTACATGGACTGCAGAAGTGCAGGAGGACAATGGACACCCACACTGACACACACCAAATGTAATGGTGCAATGAGATTGACGTTACTGCAGGGGACAAACAGGACTGTGC
This sequence comes from Ichthyophis bannanicus, assembly GCA_033557465.1. Taxonomy (NCBI): domain Eukaryota; kingdom Metazoa; phylum Chordata; class Amphibia; order Gymnophiona; family Ichthyophiidae; genus Ichthyophis; species Ichthyophis bannanicus. The sequence continues at coordinate 273,044,229 of CM066033.1, read as the reverse complement.
AGACGTGCAATGCAAGGTGTGTACACACATGCAGAGTGTCACGTCTGCACAGTAAACAAACACAATAACCAGCATGTTCATAAGCAAATGATGGCCAAACATCTTACAATGAACCACACAGAGGCCATAGATCCACATTCTGTGTCTCACAAACATAGTTAGTCACAAGCACAATCACCATTCGCACACAAACATGATACAGTGATGCCACACATGCATGTAATCACCCTTGCCCACCCCAAACATCAATCAAGGATGGTGGTGGCCATGAACATGTGGTTGTGTCAAAGCCTGTATCATGTCCAGGTGGAGGGCAATTGGACATAGACAAAAGGACTGCTCCATCTGTGCCTCTATGCCACAAACATGCCTGTATGCTTTAGTTAAAACAAACAGATGAGCGTATCTTGTGTGCCCTGTCACACACATGGCCAAAACCAATACACCAACCAACTGTGGAGAAATGTCCAAAATACATAGTGAATGTCAGTCCCTGATGCGCACAGTGTCCCAAAAGCAAGGTGTCTCTGCAATCCAACTGAGCAGTTCAAAACATCCCTTGCAAACATGGGAATGCATAATAAGGTGGCACATTCCAATATGACACGCTCCGTGAAAGGTCATCTGTGTCCCTGCAATCAGCATGACTCTCAGCCACAGCATGGCACAAACTGTGTGTTGTACAGGTCAGTCATGGCCAAACCAGCAGTCCAAGAGGAAAAATGTCCATCACAGGCCTGTTGTTCCACTCTCAAACGTCAAACATCCAATGGCAGATATCTCCAGAAACACGTACATGGTGGTCTGTCCCACAACAGGTGTTGGATGGCGAGCCCAGGTGCACCGGAGGAAATGGGTCCATTATGTCTCCTGTCCTGTGTCACAAGAGGATAAGTATGGTCTTATTAGACACTGTGCAAAAACACCACAAATTGCCAAAATCCAAAACGCACAAAATAGGGAATAAAGGGATGCAAAGGCAAACATTACAGGATATGGACATCAAATCTAAATCAGATTATAGCCATCAGTAAATGTCAATGCAGACACGGGTCTCACATGGCTATGGTTAGTTACAATTCCATGTCACACAGCCATTTCACAGCAACACACTATATGCATCTGTATGTGTCCACAGAGATGCAACATGACATGTCCATTAGATGAAACGAAACCCAACAACAGGTACAGCCAGATTTAATCCCCAAATAAGAAAGGTACAACATACCCCGTTTGTGCATCATGTGTATGTCATCAATTCCTTCAGCTACTCCATAGCCACATCTGGTCACAGTGAAGGGAGACAATGTCAGCCAAACATGTAGAATCAGCATGTAAAGTCACTCGTGATGCATCTCCACATTATGCCTATATATGAGAGAAAGAAAAGTTGTTCAACACTCGTCCCACCAAACACACAACAGAGTTCTGCTCACAGCCCACAACACATGTTGACCATGATGACAAGGTAAACAGCAGTACGGTAGAGGTAGCATACCCAACAATGCCCCCCGGGTACCCACACCCCTCAACGCACATGATAATGTACCATGCCAGGACACTGCATCACCACTTAGTTAACCCATAAACACATACCCACACAGTATGCGTAGGTCAGCGGGACAGCTGTAATACATGGCCTGTATGTGCACAAGTGCAACATTGTGCACATAACTGCCCAGTCACATGCATAGATACCCTATTGATGTCTGATCGAACTATGTTGCTGGAGGCAGCAAGTGTTGGATTCAGCAAACAAGATTAAACACACACACATGTAGCTCTGCTGTAAATATGGCTGAACAAGTTGTCCAGTGGATATACTGTACACAAACACATGGGGAGATGTGTGACAACAGCAAGATATGGGTCAGGGAGGCTCAAGGAAAATAAATGAACAACAACATCTGCACAATATGACACATCCCAGACGACATGTTCTCCCCCTGACCTCACACACATACAATGTAGCTGAAGATCCACATACCCTGGACCACAGCATCTTGGCTGATGTACCATCACGTGCAAATGCCACACAGGAACAGCATCCTCAGGAATGATGTCCTGTGGAGTGGACAAAACACCAGACAGAAACAATATGACATGTTCTAGCTGTGAATCCCACACTGCAAATCACTGTCCCCAGCTGTCAGACACCACAACATGGCCTGCCGAATGACTGTTCACTCTCACACTGTACTGATATCTCACATGGGAGGGCAGCATGTAGATGTCTGATGCTAAGTGAAGGTCCCCAGAATCCCACTTTCGCCTCCCCTCCCCCTCTGTTGTTCCGCGCACTGGTCCAAAGACGTGTCTGCACCCACCATGTTTGGGGCGCATCCCAAGGTGACACTATTTGACTGTGTCACCCATGTTGACACCAATACCCCATCTCCATGTGTAGTGTTCTCCAAATGTTGTGTGTCATCCCCGTCTAAATAGCTGTGACACCCGGAAATATGCATCAACACCTCCTGTATCCACTGTGCAAATGCATCTTCTGCAGTGTACATCTCCTACACCAAATAATACTGACAGTTGTGTGCTGCGCATGTGTTGACAAACATGACAATGTAAGCACAATGCCTGTCAAACAATACCCCCATGTCTGTTTGTCACCTGACCATGATGGCTACATCTCATCCCACTGTGTGACAGTGAGAATGTTAAACCATGGATAGGCTATATGTGCATCTGCTCTAAATAACTCCCATCTAGGTCGGTGTGTGTATGCGGACATAACATCCCTTGCTAGTGTCCACAAGGTATCTGTGGATGTGGACTGTGCTATCCTGCCCTACACACAACATGTCCCAGAGCCAGGAGGCAAATGTTGAGATAGTATCACCTACATATGCCATGCGGCAAATGAAAAAACTGCAAACCGCAAACATCACCCACACATGCAGTGTCACCGTTGGCTACAGTCATTCACCCCTTGGTGATCTGACCCGCTGAACCTCTGTATGTGTGGACATGTAAAATACTGCAATGAATGACTCATCTCCAAAAAAAACAGTATCAATGATATGGACCCCTGGCTCCACACTGCACATGTCCACATGACTCACCATATCCATGTCTGTGCTACGTGAGGAGGTATTCCGTACGGGACAATGTGTGTTTGCACCAACACCCGTCCCAAGTAAGCAATCACATCATGGGAACGTAGTCATGCGCATGTGTACTGGGCTATGTCTGACACGTTGCACCATACCTAACAAACATACACACATAGCCAGCGCACCGGAGCATAACACACACACAAGCACCTACAGATTGTAGGAGATGAACAAAGAGCCCGCAGGAAAGCTCTCCACAAACATGTGCCTCCCTCCCACAGTGAACCCCGTACCATATGCCTGACACCGTGCTCCACACACACAAGAAAAAGATATAACTGGGTTAGCACAGCAGTTGTTAACACAAACAGCCACTGACTGGTACTGTCAGCCCAAAAAGCTCCAAAAGGTGTATCCACACCAACCCACACAATACACCAACAGCTGCTGTTGTGCCCTGTGCACAGTGTCCATCACACACTCATGGCTATATGCTACCATTGGATGTTCAGTGTAATGACAATGCAGTGTTGCAGCAGATAGCTACATGGTCAGAAACATCACCCGTGATAACCATCACACGCACACAACAACACATATATGTGGGAATATATGCAATACATACCAGTGAATATCTCTGCAATCAACCTCCGCCTGACCGCTGTGCCTGCCTGTGTGTCACCACTGCCATGTACAGGGGGGCACGGTGGATCCTCCTCCAGATCCTCATTAATCTCTGCAGGAATATCATGCCTGAGAGCAATGTTGTGCAGGATGCAACAGGCTAGGATTATCTCTGCAACAGTCATTGGCTCATACTGTAAGGCCCCACCTGTCCTATCCAGACACCTGAAGCGACTTTTCAACACGCCAAAGGTGCGCTCTATGACAGAGCGGCTGGAGGCATGGGCCTCATTGTACCTCCGCTCTGCACGTGTCCGTGGCTGATGCACAGGGGTCAGCAGCCAGGGGCGACACCCATACCCTGCATCACCTGCAAAACGAAATGTTTCAGGTGAATACATGGATGCATGCCAGCACAAATTGACACAGGTATAGACGTGAGAAACAAATGCATAACACCTCATGACAGAAAGCTCTGACAGCAGAAATGTACATTTGCCAAAATAAGACCTCTGGTGATAGAAATGGAACAAAGGGCCTCTTGATTCTGTGCAGACATGCCAAACAACACCACAGTCCCATTTGTGCCTCCACAGATACGCTATGTGTAGCACATGCGTCTTGTTATGCAGTTAATGTTATAATCACTACCAGCACCAAGGTTAGACTAAACCACCAATACACAGATAACATGTGAAAAGTATATGTTAGCAAACTAAACACCACAATAATGTGTTGTGAGGCAATGTAGGTGCCAACACACAACATGTCTGACCTGGAGGTCTGACAAGATCAACACAAGCTCACCTCCACACCCCGTGTCCTGAAAGGTCTACATATCTACATATAGCAGCCTGACGCCATATGCTGTTGCTTGTTGACCACCAACCATGTTAGTAGACACCCTGCGCATTGTCCCCATCATGTTCCCATCCGTGTTGATCAGCGCTCCACAGAATTGCACACTGTAGCCCACATGAGCCTACCAATATCACAGTTACTGAGTTTGACTACATTCCTGTGTATGTGCTACCAATACCTCTCTGTATGGCCCCAAGTTGGCCCCTTGCCCTTGCTGTCACCCTTACCAAATGCTGAGTAACAGCAGGATAATCACATACAATGATGCCTACGTACCACACATCTGCAGTGGCCCAAAGTAATGCAAACCCTAGACTATTTGCCCCCCCTGCCATGGCACGGGCCTAAACCATTAACATTCCGATGCAAACATGTACTCCCATTTGCAAAGGTCAGGAACATACATCATACGTCTCACCCCCCCCCCCCATTAGCTAACATGAAATGGCTAACAACCACAGTACTGAGTGAGTGTGTTGCCGTCACACACACATGACAAGTGTTAGGTGCATTGATTGTCAAGGACATAAATGTTACAGGACATACCGCAGTTCTAATCCAAAGCCACGTATGCACAGCTGGGTGAGAAGGACACTAAACCCCCTCCCCCTCCCTGTGGCCACATGAAATACACACACAGGTAGCAAACTGCAACCAGGATACACATCTGCACAGGTGCATAGTTCCAACACCACCATCAGCACGTTTATCACAGATATTGTTTCAAAACTGATGTTACATGTCCAATCATGTCCCCTGTTACTCAACGTGTACAACCCCCTAAGGATGTAAACTCATAACATTCCTCTGTCTGCTGAATGTGAGTTCAATATCCAACTGCACATAGAGGAAACGGCGCACTATATGAGAGATGTTACTCAAACACACACATATATGCATGATGTCATGATATATTTGGAAATACTCACCCAGCAATATACAGTCCCCATACTGTCCCTCCTCAAATTGCTGAAATAGTGCTGAGCGATGCAGGATATAGGAGTCGTGGGTGGACCCTGCAAACCTTGGGACCACATTCAGAATATGCAGATTAGCATCACATACAACCTGAACATTCAGGGAATGGTAGTGTTTGCGGTTGCGGAACACCACCTCCCTGTCTCTGGGCGGGACCAGGGCAACATGTGTGCAATCAATAGCTCCCATCACGTGTGGTATCCCGGCTAATGCCGCAAAGGCTTGGTTCAGGGTCCCCCACTGTTGCCTATTGTGGGGAAGGCCTATGTAATTCCCCACCCGGCTGACCATGGCACGCAGTACCTGGTGGAGACAGCGTGAGAAGGTGGGGCGGCTCATGCCACCCACTGCGGCCACAGATGACTGGAAACAGCCAGAGGCAAAAAAATGTAAGGCAGCAAGGAGCTTGACTAAACCCGGTATGGCATGGGACCGGTCAGTCAGGGGCTCCAGGTCAGGTCTTAGATCCTCAGAGAGCCCCCTAATAGCCCTTGTGCTTAGTCGGTAAAGGGAGATGACCTGGTCCTCACGCATGCTCTGGAGCTGGGCCCTGGGCCTGTAGAGGCGAGTCTGCCGAGCCTGCACCTCGGCACGCCGTCTGCGCCGTCTACGCACAGCACATCTCTGTGCCGCCTCCACAGGAGCAGGTCTGATTTGCTGCGGGTCCACACCCATGCCCTGTGCCACAGCCACATGGACACCATATCCCCTGTCCAGCAACCGCAGCATCTGCCCACGTCTTCGGGCACATGCAACAACATATATCTCCGCCATCAATCCCTCCACTGTGGTCACACACACACACACACACACACACACCTCCCGAAACACTGGACACCTTACAAAACAATACAGACACTAGCCACACAACACCAGACACTACAGACAACACAACAAAGAACACTACAATGAGCACTACAATCACTACATACCACAATACAACACTACAAACGCTACAGAAACCACTACAATCAGCAGTACATGCACTACAAGCACAACAGACAACAGTAAAACACTACATACACTACAAACAACACTAGTAACAACACCTGCTCTCAGCTCTCTCTATCTCCCAAACAACACTCGCCGCGCCTACAAAACAACCCTCAATGTGGCCAAATGTTCGGCATCATTTTATATAGGTAAATGGATGTCCGTAGAGTGCGCATGCGCCGTTGTGCGACGGCGCCGCTTGTGCGCGGCGCCCCTGTACAACAGTTTGCGCATGTGCAATCCGTTACGCATGGGCGTTTGCCTGTGCGCACCGCACACGTTCAAATGATAGCGCATGTGCGTGTGGATGTGTGCGAGGCGCATGTGCAATTTGATGCTTATGTTTGTTGGTTTGTGCACGGCGCCCATGTGCATCTCGTTATGCCTGTCCGGATGCGTTGCCTGTGCGTGACGATGCACACACAAACGCACATGCGCAAAGAGTTGCACATGCGTGCCTCGCACACAACCAAACCCACCAACGAACGCCTATGCGTAAGTGCAGTTACGCACCGCGCACAAGCAGCACCGTCGCACAATGTCGCATGCGCAATGTAACCAACGTGCAAAAACAAATATAAAAACACTACACGCCTGGAAAACGTTGAGGGTTGTTGGAGGACGTATAGTTTTGTGAGAGATAGGTTGTGGAGGAATAGGTTGGTGAGGGTTCATAGTAGGAGGTGTGTTGTATCTGTAGCCAAATAGTTTGTTGTTGTCATTTGTCTCTGTAGTGTTGGGTGTATTGTTCCGTTTACTGTGTTGGTTTATTGCTATTGAGTATATAGCTGTTGTGTCTGTGTTGTACGTGGTGTAGGAGAGGCAGAAGGGATGATGTGCGGTGAGGAGGGGAGTGGGGAGCGGACATGTGAGAGGAGGGTGATGGATGAGCAGAGTGAAAGGGATAGAGAGAGGGATAGAGAGGGGGACAGAGAGAGGGAGAGGGGGAGGGATAGAGAGAGGGATAGAGAGAGGGAGAGAGAGAGGGGGAGAGGGAGGGATAGAGAGAGGGAGAGAGAGAGGGGGAGAGGGAGGGATAGAGAGAGGTATAGGGGGAGGGCGAGTTTGGGAGAGGGTGAGGGTGAGGAGGTGGGCCCACCAGTGCCACTGGGGCCAGGACCTGCAGGCCCTATGGAGGGTGAGCCATCAGCAAGGGGCCAGCCTGCTCCCAGCAGACACACTGGGAAAAGGAAGAGGGTCCCTGTGCCTGAAAGCCTGAGAAGGAGGGCCACACGGTTCACAGATGGGGAGAACCACAACCTCCTATCCATGGTGCTAGAGCAATACGAGGTTCTCTTTGGCAGGCTGAGCACACGGACATCAACAGCAGGGCGGAATGCGGCGTGGGAGGAGGTAAGCAGAAGTGTGGCTGAGGCAGGGGGACACCCGCGGGACATAGAGAGCCTCAAAAAGAGGCTCTCCGACATCAAAAGAGGTGTGCGCCAGCACATGTGTGAGGAAGAACAGCATGCACGTGGCACAGGTGGCGGCGGCCCCCTACCAACCATGCTCAGCCCCCTGGAGCAGCAGCTTGCACAGAGACTCGGTCCTGTCTACACATATGGGCTGCCTACGGCCCTGGACACCGCACACACACAGGCAGGTATGTATGCTACGCATATCCATTACGACTCATGACCCCCATGGGATCACCATTGTGTAGATAGTTATGTGAGTGCAGTTGGGATTGTCTGCTATCTGCCGAGACGCATCTACAGGTACAAGCAGGAATGAGCCATCACATATGTGACTGTCAGTACCGACAGAGCCTGCACGGGAATTCTGCCCAGCTAACGATCATAACGTATTTGGCAACATCCCTTGCGCCTGCGCGCTGAACTGCCTCCTTCTCCAGAGCCTCCCTTCAGTGTTTGAGGCCTCCATGGAGCCCAAAGGACGTCCTCCTGTCACCGCAGAAACCTTTGTGTGAAAATGATGTCAACACCTATCTCCCTTGTTATCGTGTGTGTGCGGCTGTATGTGCCACCGACACAGGTACCCCTGGGGGTGTATGTCCAGAATCGTGATAAACATTTTCCGCATCCTCATGTCCCAACCTCTTGGGGCACAAGGCCTCTGCATCATGGAGCCAACGTCACTGAGGGGATGCTATGACTGTGGAAACAACGTTTCCTGCTTAAACTCCATTTACTGTTGTCCAACCAGTATAGGTCATGACCATTTCCCGCCTGCATTGCCTTGTCCAAACACGGTGCTGGAAGCATGACGTCCTCAAGTCTCCCTCGATAACATTTGTCCCATGCCACATGGGGTACAAGCTGTCCCCACTCTACAGGATCAGGTAACCCACACAACGTCTCTGAGGACTAGTTAATGCTTGCGTGGTACGCCTCATGGCCAGCATGGGGATGGCTCCGTCCGTACCCTCAAACAAACATTGCCCTCACATAGGCTGCGGGAGCCACCTGGCCCCAAAGCATCAAAGGGGTTGCAGTTTGTTCCAGGGCCTCACCCCTCACAGAACATACCACAGCCATGCTTGCCGTAGATATCCGCTCCGAGCAGTACCGATATCGTGTCACTAGCAATGGTATGTAGTGCCTCTCCCTCCCCCGACGCATGTCATTGCATGTCCTTGTTACCGTCCAAAACAATGTATAACACTCAGACCGGGTTCTGTGTGTTGGCATTGCTGATACCGATGTCCGTACCATCAACGCATACTTCGATCGAGTCACCCTCTTAGATGCCTACTCCATGACCGATATGTACTCCTGAGGATTGGGTCACGATGTGTTTTGAAACTGCACATTGTTGTTTCAGGATACGCACGTCTACGGAGACTTGCTATGCCACGCCAGTTGTCCTGGTGCCGCTTCAGCAGCCCCCGATGACAACATCAAGGGCTGTACTATTGATACCCAGTGTGGAGTTGATACCCGGAGTGATCAATGCAGTACCTCCTGCATTGTCTCCTGATCGCAAGTGCCTCCACACCACCACTAGGTGTTGTGTTCATAATCAGTCTGCACCCTCTGGTGCTGAGGCTGCTACTGCAAACCTACCTTTGCCATGGATGTTTTCCCTTGGATGACCTTCGTCTCAGACATTCCACCTTGACATGGCAACCTATCTGGCTATTCCCATTCCTGACCTTCCGCTTACCACTGGCGCCACTGCAGGAACGGACAACCTAACGTCTCTTATAAATCCTTCTTTGCAGGTCTGCCTCCTGGAAATGTGGATATCACCTTGGAGGGCTCCTCCTCCCCCTGCCTCAGCAACTGATGCTCTGTATGAGGTGGCACCCTCTCCAGGATCTCATAATATCCGACCCCCCCACCATTCCTTGGTAGTGGAATCAGCAATGCGGAAGGTCAAACGTTAAACGGAGCAGTCATCCTGTCTGCCAGGTCGTGCTTCTAAAGCACATGATGCTTTTGGACGTCACAACGTCCAAACGTCTATGCTGCCATCCCGGATGATATCCCATATGTGTTATATGAGTCACGCCCTCCAGGAGGTCACACAAACCTGTCCCGTTTGAGGCCCTTCGTGGCAGAGTCAAAGGTAGCTGACTACTCATAACTTCTAAGTCCTAGGCATGGTATATCATAATTCTCTCACGTGCTTATGTTGACCCTTGTGGGTCTGTAGGAATATCCACTGGTATTCCCATTGTAGCACGTTGCAAGGGTTGGCTCGAGGTTGCAGGTCTGAATAGATGGCCTCAACCTACTGTGGCACAATCACCATGTACTGGAGAAAGCCTCATCAACAAGGAGGTTGTACGTCAATTTGCCCACTGTTCATCATCTGATGTCCCTAGGGCTACAGGCCATTCCAATCCACCATCAGTGTCAGGAGGTAGGAAATGTCCCACCTGACCTTCTTTCTTTTGGAAATGAGGAGTTGTCAGGTCTCCTGCCCATCATGCAGATGTAGCACAGCGAGGAACACCTCAGCATGGTCTGATGTTTACAAAGTCTAGGCAGCCGCAGCATTCACACAAATCTTAGGTGTCGGGGAACTGTAACATACAGTTAGTGTATTCTCATAGGTGCCGCACTGGTGTTCCCCAGGAGACTACACTGCATACCCTTTCTCAAGAGGTTAAGATGTCGGGATATCCTTGTTTCTGGGTTATAGATCTGTCTTCCTCTCATCACTGAGAGGAGGAGTTACAACTATCCCATAATAGTGTCTGTCACAACATGAGCACTGTGCCATCAGCTGATGTCCCCTATGGGTACGTCACCCCTCCGTTACCTACATTCCACACCCTGTCATCCAGGACTTTCCTAGGCTGAGGGTTACCTTACTAAGATGCTCCTTAGCCTCCTTTTCAGGGTATTGCTTGTCCTGCCATGAACATATGTGCTGGATAACTCAGTAGACAGGGACAGGACCATCCCCTGTCCTTTGTCCTCATTGCCCATGTCCGCCACCCATCTATTTCTACAGCTGCTGTGCCTGCAGGAGGCACAGTGATTGCCTTGCAGACACATCCCACATGTTCCAGTTTCTCTATCTCACAGTTCCTGTTCAACCGTAGTAGTGGTTCCAAGCTAGTCCATGGTTATTTTCACTCATTGTAGGCTGAACACCTCTTATCTCTGGACAACTCCTTCCAGGGGATATGGCACTGTATCTGCTTACAGACAGGTCATTCAAATTCAAACTCCATATGCTCTCTGCACTCTCAGAGAGCCCATCCACTATGAGGGCCCTGATATAGAGCGAACACCATCCTCATAGGGCAACGCTATATGGCTAGACAAGGTTTATGACCCCATCAGAGGTCTGTGTGGGTTTACTGCAACCTCTGGTTTTGTATTGTATAGAGGGTGGAACGTTCATGCATGACTATCCACGGCTACTGGGAACGCATAGTACCGCCATATCCCTCCAGTGTGTCCCCTTGGTATCCGTCGGCTGGATTTCTGTACCTTTGCCATGTTAGATATCTAACAGATGTTAGCCATGTCCGCACAGACTGGGCTTATCCCCTGTTGTCACGCAACCATCCTGGTGATTCGCTGTTTGCAATACTGCATCCCTGTATGCCATGGAGATTGATGATCATTGTATCTGTCAGGTGGGCTTGGCCTCCTGTTACGAATAGAATGTCTCACACTCACATACCCCATCCCAAACTAACTGTGGGGCTCAGTGGCAGACATGTGTCGTCAAGAATATAGTCATGTATGTGAATAGGTCCTCATAAATCTACATACATATGTCAATTTGCTGCCGGTGCATATTCATGGCCCACATATATATAGAGATAAATGTGTGTATATATAGATATAGATATAGATCTAGCTATACATAGATATATATGGATATAGAGATAGAGATAGAGAGAGATATAGATTGATAGATAGATAGATAGATGGATACATATAGATATGTGTTTTATTATGAACATTATATACAAACATATAAATATAGCTGCCTATGTATATATGTCCACACATGTCTCCAAACATATCCTGAAATACAGATATGTGCGTATATCTGTACCTAGATATGTGTCTGTGGGGATACCTCGTAGGGATTGATATATGTTACATACGTTCACCTCACTGTCCATGTAAGAGAGTGAACTGACTGACGTATCAGACAGTGTATATCCCCATCCGCACACTATTCTTCAGTATGAAGAGCCTGTTATGCACTATGATGCAGTATGATGCTATCAGCATCCATGTCTACTTAGGTTTCCCTACCCTTGAAGCTTCGTGCGTATATGTCTTTCATATCTCTTAGCAGCTTGGACAGACAGTGTACATGTATTCCCTTTTGATGACACATCTATGTTACTAGGGAATGCGGTTACCCCCAAAACCGCTCTCCCCGCAAGGACTGGGATAGGTGTCTCAGTCGGTCGGTCTGCGTCTGTCATACCTAATTATTTCGGAGGATGGGTCTCCAGAAGGTCCCAGCTGTGTCCCATAACGCTTGCCATTGGGGACGTGCCATCACAATCCAAACCAGTTGACACCTGGATCACCTGCTCGCTCCAGGTAGGCCCGTCATCCCCACTGCTGTGATGTCGCCGTGACAATCCCGTCACTACGTATCCAGCAGACCCCATCCTGCCCTCCACCCCTAAAATGCAGTCCGTAAACATTATATATGTGAGTTCATTTGATATGTGTAATGCACTTATCATGCATACTGCGGACTCCCCCCCCCCCCCCAGTAGTCCTTCGGTGAGTTGTTTGTCTTTCATTGAAGGTCCATTCATCCCAAATCCCACCCTCCATCCCACATGGGATGGTGGAGATACGTGAGGGACTGATGCCCACCTGTGCCTCGGCACTGCAAATCTCAGGGAGCTTCCCCTGGCCTCCATAGCTAGGGAGTCCACATATGTGAACACACATTCCTGCTTGTTTCCGGAGCTAGGTGTAACAGGTGATGTCTGTGAACAGCACGTAGTAGTCTGGACAACCCTCCCAGCTCCCCCATGAGTTTTATCCTTTCAGCTATCCTCCTATTCGCAACTCACCCTTGTCTCAGCTTGGGAACCCTAATGGAGAGAGGCTCTGGAGAGGGTGGGACGTCAGTGTACAGGCCCCAGGTATGCTGCCCAAGGCTTACTGTTTGGAAATGGGTAGGTATTCCTGTGCAGGCTCCATTGGTTGCCGATGTACCCATATGTGGAGACTGATTCCTGCTTTTCCCAGAGATCACCTTTTACAGGTATGTAACTGTGCTAGCATTTAACTATGCTGCTGTCAGAGGTGTGTGCTCTACACCTTCATACCCTGTTCTGTGAAACAGAAACAGAACACTCACAACCCAAAGGTTACATCAAGCCAATACCAGGAGGTGCAATACACAGGGGGACAGCTGAATAGTGTTCTCAAAGACATATGTCACGTAGACAACATAGGCTGGGTTGTGGTGTCAGCCACGGGGGCAATAGGTGTCCCTATAAGGTGCTCCTCCCCCTCCAAAATACCAGTGGGACTACACCTTGCCCACTAACGTTACACAGTGTGTGACAGGGTAGGTCACTCCACAATATGGAGCAGTTGGACACTGCAGATCTGGCAGGCGTAGAGGTCATGCACATCACACAATGCGTTAGATCTGTGACTGTGCTATCGCCGTCTGTCACCTCACAGTCACATGTGCACACGGCAAGCAAATGTGGACATATGTGACTGTTGGAAAGGACTGAGAGACCACAGTGTATGACATAAGGAGCGTATCTCAAGAGCAGTGCATGTACGCCTGGCATCACAGCAGGTACCGAGTGCAGCATGGTGTCTGGTAACCTTCCCTATCACATGTGTCTGACAATGACTTGTCAAGGTGCAGTGATACACGTATGCCCATGGGGTAAGGGCAGATGTGACATACAACACCTGACCCTGTGGGGACATGAAATATGGACTGTGTTGGGACGATGACATCTGTCCTGAGTTAAACATGTTGTACATCCTCAGAGCTGCAGACATCTGTGTATTGGCCTGTGTCACCATGTTCTGTTGCCATGTTCCAGGGACACATTCAGCATGTGTCCCTCATCCTATCAGTCCCCCAACCTGTCCCAGACATGTCTACGTCTAACAACCCCTTACCTCCACCCACAACACTGCCTCTCCTCAGCTGTCATATTGCAGTGGCCTGTGAGATGTGAATGTTTATGTGCCATACTATACGCACAGTGCTGCATGTGCCTGTCAATGGCCCAGTGTTGATTTACATTGGTAGCTACCTCCATTGTATGTTGGAGACAAACACATGGAGCACTGTGATGACAGTATGTCCCAATGTGATATGCCCTTCAAGATGGCAGGCACACCCACACCGGTGTATGCAATTACAGGTGTACCTGTCAGTTATGTGCATCCGTGTGTGCACATATGTTGGCCAGGTGGTTTGAGAAATGGGGTGGGGGCTAAATGCACAATTAGAGCAGACTCAGAGGCATGGCAAACACACAAGGTGTGCAGAGGGTACACACACACCTGTTTCCCTGGTACAGGTACATGTTGCAGAGAGACAGGTATGTGAGTGTGCAGGGGGCCCTGTCTGCAGCACACGTGTTGGGTCCCCACACCAGCAGGTATGTGTATTCTGCAACACACACATATACGTAGCTGTATTGCACAGTCATATGTGTGTTGTCATCTTGTGCCCACAATACAGGTGACTACAGTACAATGATGACACATGAGGAGGGGGGAGAGGAGGAGGAGGAGGAGCAGGAGGAGGTGGCGGAGGGGGCTGCGATGCGTGCGACACACATCATGGAGGATCCAGAGGTTGGTGTGTCTGGTGACAGCATAACCTCTGCCGAGGGGCCCGTGGAGGCAGACATGATGCGCCATACGACGATGGGGTTCTCATTCACCAGCCGCAAGACATCCAACAAGCCAGGAGGTGTGTGGGGAGGATGTGCTGCTGGCACAGCTGAGAGCACATGGCAGATCTGCACGTCAAGATGCAGAAGGTGGGTGCAAAACTTTGTTACCCCCAATGTTTTGTATGCTGAGTGTTCATACAATATCAGCTGTGCATTGTATGGGAGTATCTTATATGTGATCCACTCCACACAATGGCCGGCCTACCTACATGACATAACACTATACCACATGTCAGGATTCCGTATGTGCAACACAGTAACTTCACTGGGACATAACCTAGCACCTCTGCAATGCTGACATACAGCATAACATGTACAGTTTAACAAATATGTGTTGATGTTGATCTTAATCAGAGACACACATTCTGTGCACTCAGTCATAACGTGGTTATTAAGGCGTGCAAAGATGTGTCCCCACACACATGCGCACAGATGAGAGGCAACAGTGGTGACCAAGGTCTGGCACAACCACCACACACAAACCATTAGACCCTGTTTGGGGGTGTGTGGTGGATGTCAAAGAATACCATACACAGCTGTGACATGTCTGCCTACCGTAGACTGTAGACATATTGAACAACAGAACGGCACAGTGTATGTTAGCTCATCGCACTGTGCCGCACAACATAACACCTATGGTACATTCACACCTACAGATGCACACATAAGTGGAGATGTTGTTTATGTTGCAGCATGTTATGGGTCATAACCTCAATACGCCAATTGGAACAGCAACAGCCAGCCTCATCACAGCAGCACAGGTGTGTGCCAGGTGAAACAATGCCCAATGTCCCCTAGTCCATTGGGAATCCGACCTACCATATGCAAACCTGAACAGTGTGTGTACTGCTATGTCACAACGACCCCATACCCTACAGTCTGTGTTTCTGGTGCAAAACAATCATACGATGTTGCATTATCAGATCAATGTGTGTTGACACACATATTGCACAGTGTACAGAACTGACAGGGCGACTGGTCATGTAGGTATGGTTTGGGTGGCCTACAGGTCCTTGCAGACTCACTGTATGTACAATACAAAGGTATGCTGCTAGACATCCAGACAGGGCTATCCGCATGTGCCATTCCTCTCTAGATCTAACAATGTCTTTCACAATACCATGGGTTGGGACCCCACACACTGATCACACAGCTCAGCTCCTGGCCCCTTTTGTTCTTGGAATGAATATACACCACACAGGTGATACCCCTGCTGCCAACCTGGGTCACACATCCCCCCCCCCCAGCTCTGTCCCTAAGCACACATCCCTAGTGGCTATCATGTGCAGGTGTTTGCACATCATAACCATGTGTGTTCAATCGTGCCGTCTGTCCCCCTGTGCTGCATCATCTGGTGCTACCCATGCTCTGTCCACAACCTCCACAGGTGTATGGAGGTGTACGTGCATTGTTATGAGACCTTTTTCTCTGTTGGCCCTAGGTGCAAGTAAACCTCTGTATTCAGAGACACATGTGTCATCAGTGGACCTGGCCATGTAAGGCTGCTAATGCTGGTGCTGCCAGCGCATCTTGCAGAGTCACATCTGCTTGATTTGTGACCTGTCCATGCTGCACATATTAATACAAGTGTGGCGCCACCTGGCCTAGTTGTCCTCAAACAAACAGCATCACCAATGCAACTCCCCAGGTGTGGATGTTGTCCAGCGCACTTGCTGCACCCCCGTACAAAGTGGACATGTGTCTGCTATCTGTTCCTGGGCCTATTGTAAAGTACGCATTTATGTGGGCGTTTTTGCGCATCAGTGTATACCTGTTGTTCACCCCACATCACACAACTGAGCAATGTGCTGTGTGTGGCTGGGACAGTATACTTGCTGACAAGGTTTTCTGCTAATATGTCCATGTATTCAATATGGAATGTCCAATCACAAGGAGAATGTGGTGCTACATACGTAACATTGTTGTATGTGATGGTTGTTTACTCGGGATGTGTCTCATGGCCACCCTTTGTTCCACCCACAGGCAATCGTCAGGCAGCTGCAGCTATTTGCAATTCTGTGGACCTGTTACGGCAGGAACTTAGGGGATTGCGTGATGATGTGAGAGCCATGCCGTCAGAACGAATTGCTGTGGCCCTGGAGAGCATCGATGGTTTGCTGCAACGCTCTGAACCCCCTCCACCACCACCACATGCACAGCAGGGGCGTGCCCCAACAGGGGAGGGGGAACTGGGACGGCCCAGACGTGGGAGGCCACGGCGGAAAAAGTAAATCTGTGTGAATAAATGTATATGATTACATAGCTGCAACGTGTGCATACAATCATTGTCCCTGTCTCCCCTATGTAGTGTGTGCATGCATGTTTTGCTGCTGAACATCTGACCAGCACCCAAGCAGTTTCCTGTTGTCCTGTTTGCAGTGGCAGGTACATCTACACAGATGGCACCACTTGTCGTGTGTCACCTGCACAGAGTGTGTTTCATTGGCCCTTGGCTGTAGCATGCCCCGTTACACACCCCCCGAGATGTGGTGGCTGGGGAACTTCTCAGGGTTTGCATGATGACTACTCACACCCATCAGTATTTGCATACCCTTATACACCATACATTGATCGCATATGTGTGACCATTGCCCCTGGCTGGAACCTGATAACATGGCTGCGCAAACAACACCATGGCATGCATGTGGCATTGACAGACATGGGTGGCATGCATATGTGTTTGCCATATGACCACTGACAGATCTGTGGATGTCACGCCCACCCATGTGACATGGATGTTCCCGGGAATCCTTCCGACGCAACAACGCATACGCCTACCAAGGTGTCACACACCCGCACACATGGATAGGACCCCATGAATGCATTAGAGCAAGTCCACATATGACATCCATGTCAACTGTCAATGCATATCCTGTTCCACATACATATCCCATGCTTACATCCATGGTGAGTGTGTAAGGGAAACACATGACCATTGTGTCCAGAAAAACAACGTCCACCTTTAATTGGAGTAACGTAAAAACAAAATGGCAACATGCCATACAACAAACACCCACAGCCTGTATGTTTGTGTAACACAGCACAGCACAGGCCACATGTGGCAGTCACAGGTGCCATCAATGCTGCCTGTGACGGTCTCCAGACAGATGAACGTTGATGTTGCAGCTGTGCAACATCAGCGTTCACCTGCTGGACAGCCCCCGTCAGACACTGCAGTGCATGAAACACCAAACGGATGTCGCGTCTCACGTCATCCACTGCCACCAACACATCGTGCATACACCTGCCAGCACACAGACAAACAGTCTCGGTGGTCTGTGTGCTGGCATGTGCATTCGATATGTTGGTGGCAGTGGATGGCGCGGTGACACTACGATGTCTGTCCCATGTTCCTGCCTGTGGTGTCTGACGGGGGTCCACAGAGGACCTGTGCTGTGCTGTGTTCCCCCAAAACCCCCCGCCCTGCATGTTCCACCCCCCCAAACTCCCCCCCAATACCCCCTCCACCCATGCTACACCCCGCAGGGACATCCCCACCATGCCCCCCACCCATCCCTCCCCCGCATCCCCACACCTTGCACAACCATGCCATCCGCTGGTGAATGGTGGCCCACATTCCCCTCCTCCCCAATCTTCCCCCTCCACGTCAGAGTCCTGCACCAGCACCACATCGTCCTCATTTGGGCCCCTCCTCCTCATCTGCATCCTCTGACCCTCCACATCCTCTGTCTGCAGATCCGACACCTGCGCCTCCACCTCTTCCTCCTCCTCCTCCTGCACCTCCGCCACCTCTCTCTCCCGTCCACGGCGTGTGGGTGGGCCGTCTGAGGGTGGGTGGGGAGTCTCCGGGTCCCATCACTGCTGTGGTCTATATATGGGAAAGATTACATACATACAGGCCATCCCATGTGTGTCACATAACACCTGTACACATATGCAGGTAACACACCGGCGTGGTAGGTCCAAGTGACATTTGTTGATGAAAGTTATTCCTGGGATAACTCACCATCTTGGTGTTGTCCCGGCCCCCTGCTGAAACGCTCAAGATACTCCGGGTGGTACAGCCTCAGTTCACGGGCTTCTTCCTCAGGTCCTCCACCTGTGGATATGCAAACATAGGTTGGGGGAAACAACATTCCGGCCTAAACACGTGATTGCACGACATGGAAATAGAATATTGTGACCACCATCTGTCCCTGCTGCCTATCACCTGCTGTGTGTTGTGAAGCTCACAGACCCATAGACTGTAGAGATGTGTAGACTATCCACATAGCTGATATATAGTGTGACAGACATACCTCCGTTACAGTCCGCTTTCCAGCCCATGGTTGTTGTGTGTCCTACAGCACCTTAGCAGGGAAATGCATCATCTACGAAGGTCTTTTAAATGACAACCATACACAGGTGACAGGACTCCTGTATAAGGGGAGAATGGATTAAACAGCAAAGGCACACTCCACCAATCACCAGGGTGGGTGAGGGCCCCCTTTGAAGGCTTCTCTGTACTCCTGGGGATAGGAGGATGGGTTAAACAACATTAGCACACATTCCCATATCTCCAGGGTGACAGATGGCCCCCTTTGAGGGCTTCTCTGTACTCCTGGGGATAAGGGGGATGGGTTAGACAACAGTATTTGACATTCCCATATCTACAGGATGACACAGGGCTCAGTGTGAGGGCCTCTCTGTACTCCTGGGGATGGGGATGTGGGGTTAAACAGCATTAGTAAACATTCCCATATCTACAGGATGACAGGGGGCCCCCTTTGAGGGCTTCTCTGTACTCCTGGGGATAAGGGGGATGGGTTAAACAACAGTATTTGACATTCCCATATCTACAGGATGACACAGGGCTCAGTTTGAGGGCTTCTCTGTACTCCTGGGGATGGGGAGGATGGGTTAAACAACATTATTTGACATTCCCATATCTACAGGATGACACAGGGCCCAGTTTGAAGGCTTCTCTGTACTCCTGGGGATTGGGAGGATGGGTTAAACAACAGTATTTGACATTCCCATATCTACAGGATGACACAGGGCCCAGTTTGAAGGCTTCTCTGTACGCCTGGGGGGTGGGAGGATGGGTTTAAACAACAGTATTTGACATTCCCATATCTACAGGATGACACAGGGCCCAGTTTGAAGGCTTCTCTGTACTCCTGGGGATTGGGAGGATGGGTTTTAAACAACAGTATTTGACATTCCCATATCTACAGGATGACACAGGGGCCCAGTTTGAAGGCTTCTCTGTACTCCTGGGGATTGGGAGGATGGGTTAAACAACAGTATTTGACATTCCCATATCTACAGGATGACACAGGGCCCAGTTTGAAGGCTTCTCTGTACTCCTGGGGATTGGGAGGATGGGTTAAACAACAGTAGTTGACATTCCCATATCTACAGGATGACACAGGGCCCAGTTTGAAGGCTTCTCTGTACTCCTGGGGATTGGGAGGATGGTGTTAACAACGGGGTTTGACATTCCCATATCTACAGGATGTCACAGGACCCAGTTTGAAGGCGTCTCTGTACTGCTGGGGATTGGGAGGATGGGTTAAACAACAGTATTTGACATTCCCATATCTACAGGATGACACAGGGCCCAGTTTGAAGGCTTCTCTGTACTCCTGGGGATTGGGAGGATGGGTTAAACAACAGTATTTGACATTCCCATATCTACAGGATGACACAGGGCCCAGTTTGAAGGCTTCTCTGTACTCCTGGGGATTGGGAGGATGGGTTAAACAACAGTATTTGACATTCCCATATCTACAGGATGACACAGGGCCCAGTTTGAAGGCTTCTCTGTACTCCTGGGGATAAGGAGGATGGGTTAAACAACAGTATTTGACATTCCCATATCTACAGGATGACACAGGGCCCAGTTTGAAGGCTTCTCTGTACTCCTGGGGATTGGGAGGAGGTGTCAAACAACAGTATTTGACATTCCCATATCTACAGGATGACACAGGGCCCAGTTTGAAGGCTTCTCTGTACTCCTGGGGATTGGGAGGATGGGTTAAACAACAGTATTTGACATTCCCATATCTACAGGATGACACAGGGCACAGTTTGAGGGCATCTCTGTACTCCTGGGGATGGGGAGGAGGGGTTAAACAACAGTATTTGACATTCCCATATCTACAGGATGACACAGGGCCCAGTTTGAAGGCTTCTCTGTACTCCTGGGGATTGGGAGATGGGTTAAACAACAGTATTTGACATTCCCATATCTACAGGATGACACAGGGCCCAGTTTGAAGGCTTCTCTGTACTCCTGGGGATTGGGAGGATGGGTTAAACAACAGTATTTGACATTCCCATATCTACAGGATGACAGGGGGCCCCCTTTGAGGGCTTCTCTGTACTCCTGGGGATAAGGGGGATGGGTTAAACAACAGTATTTGACATTCCCATATCTACAGGATGACACAGGGCCCAGTTTGAAGGCCTCTCTGTACTCCTGGGGATTGGGAGGATGGGTTAAACAACAGTATTTGACATTCCCATATCTACAGGATGACACAGGGCCCAGTTTGAAGGCTTCTCTGTACTCCTGGGGATTGGGAGGATGGGTTAAACAACAGTATTTGACATTCCCATATCTACAGGATGACACAGGGCCCAGTTTGAAGGCTTCTCTGTACTCCTGGGGATTGGGAGGATGGGTTAAACAACAGTATTTGACATTCCCATATCTACAGGATGACACAGGGCCCAGTTTGAAGGCTTCTCTGTACTCCTGGGGATGGGGATGGTGGTTTAAACAACATTAGCAAACATCCCCATATCTGCAGGGTGAGTGTGAGTGTACTTTGAAGGGTTCTCTGTACTCCAGGGGATAGGGGCGATGGCTTAAGCAACATTAGTGGGGATCCCCATAGCTCCAGGGTGATTGAGGGCCAACTCTGATGGCCTCTCATGGCTCCTGTGAATAGGCTAGTTGCGTTTGACAACATTGGCGCAGAACCCCTGGGCTGCATGGTGTAAGACAGACCATGTGATGCAGATTTCGCTAGCACTAAGGATTGGCCATATGTGTTAGCCTGCAGATGCAGCCCCAGCATCAGCACATGATGTTTCCGGAGACTATTTAGCAAGATCTCTGGCCTAGCTGTGTTACAATATGTTTTATCTGTTCAACAGAGGCAGATTGCATGACTGCAGGATTGCATCATGCCCTATGTGACCATATCCAGCAACACCTGCATACATGGAATACTACTCAGATGTGATACATAGAGATATCTACATGCGGTTGTAGCTGCTGTACATTTCTGCTGTAAACCACCTACACACAGCTGCATGGTCACCTACAATCACCCCAGTGTTTGTATATGGCTATTGTTATATGCTGCCATACCCTTACCTCACGTTTGTTTTCAGCCACACGGTTGAAACGCCGTGTGATGCGTTCCCAGGCCCTCAGCACCTTTGCAGTGTCGCTTCCCCTGGAGGCTCCTGGGAAGAGCTTATCCTGTTTTGGCCCTATTAGTATTGCCAGCTCACGGACCTCTCTTCTAGAGAAGGCAGGCTTCCTTGTGCGGGGCGCCATTTTCTTTTTTGCACGTGTAGCAGCCGTGCCGCACACAACTCATCTTCCGCATTTGCGCACATCGTTTGCCGAACATGCGTGGCGCATGGCTACGCGACCGAGATAGGCGCATAGCAACGTTCCGCATGGCTGCGTGCGGGGAATATGCACATTGAACATGCACGCTGCTTTCATACACAGTGGGTAGTGTGTGAACAACTGTATGTCTATTGACCTCTGCAGCCACAGATAGCACCGATGTATTTCTCATGTTGAAATGAACACTTTTAGGGATGTGTTGATAAACACCTAATATGTGCGGGTCCCCATTACTGGGCATGTGGCATATGAGGTGTGGTCAGTTCAGGTAGGTAACACACAAAACACCGAGAATAAGCGGCCGGACTTGTGCGCGGCGATGTGCGCTGCC
This sequence comes from Ichthyophis bannanicus, assembly GCA_033557465.1. Lineage (NCBI taxonomy): Eukaryota > Metazoa > Chordata > Amphibia > Gymnophiona > Ichthyophiidae > Ichthyophis > Ichthyophis bannanicus. The sequence continues at coordinate 273,021,436 of CM066033.1, read as the reverse complement.
TACATTATCGCGTGGAAAGGCTAGGTGGCACGCTGCTGGCCGTGCAAAACAACAGAGCCGTGGTACAACGGTGATGACACTGAGCAATGGTCCAGGGGCCATGGGTTCGATTCCCCATTGTGTGCAACGGAAATGCCCAGCTGTAGCAACACCTTTGATGGGTATATGTTTTACGAGACATATTAGCATTTGGACGACATAGGGCAGCGCACTGTACATTTTGTGCGTTTTGGACGGCGCACTGTTATTATGGGTGTCATTGGGCGGCGTACTGTTAATTATGTGCGTTTTGTGCGGCATAAGGGGTCTCGCTGATATCCACGCACAGGAACAGAGCCACAGCACAATGTTTGAAACAGTGACCACTGGTGCAGGGATCAGCGGTTCAATACCTCACAGTGCCCAGTGAACACGGCTGGCTAAAACAGTATGTATTATGTTGTGTTGTGGTGTAGGTGGCTTTTTTTCTTTTTGTATCACTACTAGCAAACGCACTCTCACAGCATGTTAACATAAGGCGGCCCATAGGGCACATGTTACAGTGCACTGTCCGCCAACGCACCCTAGAATGTCCCCTATAGGGCACCATATATGTTGCCACACAGGATAATGTATAGTGCACACTGTATGGATGGCAACCATGAGGTGGCCTATAGGGCGCCCTATAAAGCACCCTCAGACACACCTTATGGGTACAGTATGCCGCGGGTGTTTTATCATGCATAAAAATAGGTGGATTTGAGATGGATAATGCTGTGGACAAGCCTATCACATTACCACACTGTGGTTTTGAACCCATATTCTCTGGCTACACAGGCAGTGACATAACCTTTGGACTACAGCACTATAGCTGTTAGCAAAAGCCATGGCTGGCTGCAGAAAGCCTGCACGTCACCTCACAGACAGTCTGCTGTTGTGAGGTGTATAGGGTTTGGCCACCCGTGCCCATGATGCACTGCACATGCAAATCACCAGTCCACAGATGCACACAGGATGGGGACTGCAACCTGACAGCTCCAGGCCTGGTATGGGGATGTGCCGTGTGCACCCACACATCAACTCGGCCTGGTAGGGTGTACTGAGTGGGTGTTGTACTGGCACAGAGTAGCTACACACCGTCACATTGTGCGGGTACTGTGCTCACCCTAAGGGTGCGATGAGGCACCCAGGACCAGGTCCACAACACCCTCCACGGCAAATTTAGGCCATGGCAGAGCTCCAATGCACTATTACTCTGTGAGATAGGTTCTTTCTGCAGAAACAACTTGGATATCTCTGTCGGTCTGAGTCTGGGGAACCCCTTATGGATACCTAGGTGGGTTAGGTACCACCATTTGTCCCCCTCCTCCCCCCCCCCCCCCTGTTTGCAATGCAGGGTCTCCTCTCTAAATGCTACCTCCCTGCAATGGTGGCAGCAAAGTAGACCATCAACCCCAGTCCTACTGTGAAAGAGACACCCTACAGGCCAGTCATGGCAGCTGTATACACATCCATAACACAATATCTGACAGACATTAGGCCTGTATGTGCTCGGTTGCACCCCACCACTATCTGATATTGTCCTGCAGCAAGCCATCAGCCACTGCACCCTGCAAGGCGCTCCATCAGGACACAGACCAGCTGCGGACAATCTGCTAGTTAGTCCTGTTAGACATGCACATCCCTGACATAATATCTGACAGACAGTATGCCGTGATATGCTACGTTGGGCCCCACCACTATCTGATATTCTCCCGCAGCAAGCCATCACCCGCTGCACAGCACTCCATCAGGACACAAACCAACTGAGGACAGTCTGCTAGTTGGTCCTGTTGGAAATGCATGCACCCAGAACTAGGATGGCCGTGCACACCAGCAGATAGGTCAGTGACTGGGCCCCAAACCACAACCCATATATATCACATGACAGAGATACTATCTATCACTATGGGGGTGCCTAGCCATGCTGTCGTCACTGCACAGTCAGGGTGTTGTACAACCCCAGCAGCACATACAGAGGCCACCCTGTCTGTGTGGGTGGTGGCCAGCCACTACAGTGTCCCAGCCAGTGCCCTCTGCCCTGTGCAGATGCATCCTGGCCATCCCACCCTGTCTGATCTATACCCATGGTACCTTGCTGCTCATTATGCACATTGGCAGGCCAATACTGGCAACAGTGCTGGCAGTGTGGGCTGTGGAAGGTGTTTGCAGCCAACACACACTGTATAGACAGACACACACTCACACACGTATGCCAGCATTGTGCTACTATAGAGGCGTTTGTCAACATTGGCCACCACACCAGTCCTGGGCACAGTACAGGCATGGATATGGTACGCAATACCGTTGGGTGTCACTCCCCAGGGTGGTAAACACTGTCTGAGACCAGACCTGATGCACCCACTGCAGACAACAGAATGATTGTCATGATGGAGCTCACAGAGCATAATTTGCGTAACGTAGGGTTATCTATCTGCCAGTACTCATAGCAAGCATTTGACAGCTGTGTACCGTATACCCTGGTGTAGGGTGACATTGCTAAGGAATGCACATGCTAGTATTGTGAGATGCACGCAGGGCCCAATGTCGTGCCTCTCCAGGAGGCATTGGCAAATGTGGCCTGTGGGTGTGGGTGTGGGTGTGTCTGCCCCTGTTGGTTGCTGCTTTACAGCAGAGGTTCCCAGATGTAGGCCAGGATTACAACACACTGTTCTGGTTTTCCTGCTGTCCCTCATGAATATGCATGTGCTACATCTAAATGCCATGGCGGTGGTGCAGGATATGACACACAAACATTTCTATACGTGGCAGCATGGAACAGGAATGGTGTGTGGTCCGCCAGGACTGCATTTGTGAGACTCTGCTGTAGGTCGTGCCCCTGGTCATGGTGTCCGTGATCAGTGGGGTGAACGATAGGTGTATGACCAATGCATATGTCCCCAGCAATAAAGGATTATCCTTACTATCACATTTTCGTTGTGGAAACAATATGTGGGCAGGATTGGCAGGGCTTTGAACCTGTGACCTTCTGTTCTTGCACACACTGTCTGTGTGCAGTGCACCCCTGTGCTGCCACAGATTGGCTGGATTTTCTGGGATGTCCATGACTGTACATCCGACAGGGCCTATCTGTTGCAGTGGACGGTGCCAGCCTGCACATGGCTAGGCCACTGTCTTCTGTGGCTATCAGGCACTGCCCCCTTCACCACCTGTACCCTTCCGGCAACATGCTGCCATGTGCTTATCTTGGAAAAGCTGATGACATGTGTGCGTTGTAGCACTCCAGGAATGCATTTTGGAGACTCTGCTCTAGGTAATGGCCATTGTTATGGTGTGTGTGCAGTGTTGGGTACAAAATGTGTGTGTGCACCATTCTTATATTCTCTGCAATAAATGTATGTCTTTACTCTCTCTGTTTAGCGGTGGGTAAAATATGGGGACTGGGTTGGCAGGAGCCCCAGATGGGATTTGAAACTGTGACCCTCAGAAACTAGAGGTACTGGCTTTGTCCACTGCACCACACTGTGGCCACAGAGACAATGCAGTCCCTGTGGATGGCAGACCTGACCAACAGAGTCAACATGCCTGCTATGCACATTTGTGATGTGGGGTCTTTCACCTTGTCTGGTGACAAGGGTGCAAATAACTCCCCCAACTGACCTCGACAAAGGGGGAATGAATGTAACCAAGCAGAGCAACAGTGATGTTTATGGACAACCATAACAGACACTCCCAGGACAGCTGAGACACACGGAAGTGAATTTTGGTCAGGTCTCCGCTCCATAGCCCCTTCCACAGCTCCTGTCCTTCTACTGGGGCTTTCCTGGGTGTGTTTTTAGTTTTTGCCCATCAATAGTATCAGTGTTCCCTAGCTGTATTAGTATTTTGTTCTGATGTTGCTCAGAGAGCAAACAGTGCTTCATGTAGGAATGTCTATCTACCATTACTCCTAGCAAACATTTGAGGGCTGTGTACCGTGTACCCAGGTATAGGGTGGCATTGCTAAGGTATGCAGGTGCTGGTAATGGGAGATGCATGCAGGGCCCAATGTCCTGCCTCTCCAGTGGGCATTGGCCAATGGGGCATGTGGGTGTGGGTGTGGGTGTGTCTGCCCCTCTTGGCTGCTGCTTTACAGCAGGGGTTCCCAACCCCAGTCCTGGTATGCCACACACTATTCGTATTTTAGTGCTGTCCCTCATGAATATGTATGAGCTACATCTACATGCCATGGGGGTGTTTCATAGATATGCAGCACTGGCATTTGTATTAGGGGCAGCATGGAACCAGAATGGTGTGTGGCCCTCCAGGACTGCATTTGGGAGACTCTGCTCTGGGTAATGCACCAGTTCATGGTGTCTGTGCTCAGGGGGGTAAAATAGAGGGGTATTACCAATGCGTAGCATATGTCCTCACTACCACGGTGTGGGTGTGTGATAAATATGTGGAGAGGATTGTCGGTTACTCCAGCTGGGCATTGAACCGGTGACGTTCTGTTCTTGCATACACTGTCTGTGTGCACTGCACCACCGTGTTGCCATGGATAGGCTGTATTCCCTGGGCAGACCATGACTGTACATCCCACAGGGCCTGTTTGTTACAGTGGACAGTGTCAGCCTGCACATGGCTAGGCCACTGTCTTCTGTGGCTAGCACCCACTACCCCCTCCACCACCTGTCCTCGTCCGCCAACATGCTGGCATGTCCTTCTCTCAGGGACAGCATATGACCTGCTTGCGTTGTGGCACTCCGGGACTGCATTTGTGGGACTGGGCTGTAGGTATGGCTCATTGTTATGGGGGGTGTGCAGTGTAGGGCAAAATGTGGGTGTTTGCACTATGCTTATGTTCCCTGCAATACAGGAGTGTCTGTGCTATCTCTGCTTGGTGGTGGGTAAAATATAGGGACTGGGCTGGCAGGTGCCCCAGCTGGGATTTGAACCTCTGCCCTCTGGTCCTAGAGGTACTGGCTCTGTCTGCTGCACCACACTGTGGCCACGGAGACTGTGCAGTCCCTGGAGATAGTTAACCTTGCAGGATGGAGTCTCAACCCCTGCTCTGCACATTTTGACTGTGGGCTCATTCACCCTGTCTGGTGACACACGTGCAAATAAACCCCGCAATTGACCACAAGAGAGGGGGATGACATATAACCATGCTGGGCAACAGTGATATTGATGGCCAACCATATAAAACACTCCCAGGACAACTCCAAACAACGGACATGTTTTTTGGAAAGGTCTCCGCTCCGTTGACCCTTCCGACATTCATTTCCTGTTTCTGGGACCTTCCTGGGTGTATTTGTTATATTTGCCCATGGCTATCACTGTTCCCCAGCTGACTTACTGTTTTTAATATTTTTGTGCTGGTCATTTTCTAGTTTTAATAGCACTTTTGTGCTGTGCACATGTATCACACTGCTCACGTTTTACAGGTTTCCCCGGTTTTGCTCTACATTGCTGACGTAAATGGTTTCTCTTCCCTTTAAATGCCCTCTACCGCGAGTGTTTCACTCGCGCTATTTTTTACTTGGAAATTCGGCCCCGCAACTGTGCGAGGGGCCTCTCCCCTCCCCTTCCCCGCCCATTAACCCCGTCTCTCCGCCCCTCGGGGGCCTTCCTCCGCCCTCAGTTAGCCTTTCCACGCCTCTATCGGACATTTGCGGGCCCGTACTTGTGCGGGGCCTGTTAGTGTGTCGCGCACATGCACGGGGCTTCATCGCACATGTCCGGGGCATTTAAGAGCGTTTAAGAGCGTTTAGGTGCCGCGTTTCCGTGCGCTATTGTGCGGCGCGCACCTTTGCGGTTTTTAGTAAACATCCCCCTTAGTCTCATACTCAGCAAGTTCAACTACTACTTCTTTGGAAAAAAACAGACATTTTAGACAAAGAAGATTGAAGGGATAATTCAGTTCTTGTAACAACTTCCCATCCATCTTTAAGGGAAATATCTTTAGCAGGCTGAGGTTTTCCCACAGATGCAGTATATTCAATAAGAGTGGGCAAAAAACATGTCAGCCTGCATAAGGAAGAGACATTTTTACCAAGGGAGTCAACCCAGAGGGAAGACTGGACGTCCAAATGGCAGATGAAATTTAATATGGGCAAGGGCAGTTACGCACCTAGAAAAGAACAACTCAAACTATAGTTACACAATGCAAAGTTCCACATTGGGAACCACTACCCAGGAAAAAATTAGGTGTCATCGTGGATAATACATTGAAACCCTCCACCCAGTGTGCAGCAACAACCAAGAAAGCGCAGACACTGACATTGCCAAAGCATGGGTCTGGGAATCCAATCAGATAACTGCCAGCGGTTTCAAGGAAGGAAAGGTGTCCTTGGCTTCCCACGGCAAGGCAAGCTGTAAAATAGCCCTGCTTGTTGATGTCAGATGCTAACATGCCTCAGCGTGGATCCAGGGATCCAATCAGATGACATACAGCAGTAGCAAGGAAGGAAAGGTGTCCTCCGATCAAGGTCTTTAATGAGATCCTGGAATACCGGGTTTTGCCTCCTTCCTTCTTGCAGGCTGCTATTTTGGTCATCCCAAAAGAATGGTGAGATAATTTATATACCAATATCCCTCCTCATTATCAACTATAAAATTTTTGCTAAAGTACTGTGTGCCCAGCTCATTATGTATATGAACTCTTGATCCAAATGGATCAGACTGGTTTCATGAAGAGTCCTTTTGAGTTTGAGAACATTCACTGGTTGGTGGATATTCTCCAGAACTCGGAAGTGCCTCATGCTGTCCTGTCCCTGGATGTCAAAAAAGACTTTGACAAGGTGGAGTGGCTATATTTATTGGTTGTGTTGCGCCACTTCAGCTTTGGACCCTCCTTTTGCGGGTAGATAGCAGCCATATATGCGCAGCCAGAAGCCTCTGTACTCATTAATGGGTTTAAATCCCCCTCATTATGACTTGGGCAGGGAATTAGGCAAGACTGTCTGCTTTTGCCACTTCTCTCCATGCTGGCTATCGAGTCCTTAGTTGTGCACATTAGAGCGCACCAGAGTGAGCTAAGGGTCATTGTGGTCCACCAACCATGTGATATCCTTGTATGCTGATGACACCCTGATATCTCTGTGGGAGCTGGCTGTTTCCTTTCCTAAGGTTGTTAATATTATCACTCACTATGGGCAGGTATTGGGGATCTTGATGAACTGGCACAAATCAGCATTAATGTTATTCCATATCCGAGCGTGGACAGACTTGTAGGGGTTGCAAGTTCCGGGTTCTCCTTGGTTGACCAGTTCAAGTATCTGGGGGATCATCATCCCCAGCGATCTGTCCCACCTGTACGCTGCTAATTATGGGAAGTTACTAGCAAGCATCCGAGGAAATCTGCAGTCATAAAAAAGATTGCATGGTCACATTGGGGAGAATTAAAATTCTTAGGATGTTAATACTGTCCAAAAGTCTTTTTCTGTTGATATAGCTCCCAATTCACATCCGCAGAAGTTTTTTTTCAAGAGTTTGCAAGAATTCACTAGCTTTATATGGCAGCAGCGAAGACCTAGAGTGGGTTAGGTCACACTTACCACTCTCAAGGAAAGAGGGGGTCTGGGGATCCCCAGTATCTCAGTGTGCAATTGGTGTGCATGCCTGCAGGCAGCTGATGTTGATACAACAGAGGGGAAGTGGACTGGGTGTGATTAGATGAGTGGTAGTTATCCCCCCCCCCCCCGCCTGTGGTACTTTTTCTAGAGGAACTGGTTGACACACAGAGAGTCCTGGCCCACTCCTTTCTGGGACCTCTCTGGAGAGTGTGGCGGATGCTCAGTAAAGGTTTGTGGCCCTCCCCTCATTTTACCCCTCATACAACGGTTTCTGCATTTGCCTTTATTAGGGATATGGAGCAGGGGGTGTTTGCTGCACCAGAGGCTCATAAAACCACAGTAGGAAAATAAGGAGTCCAGGGAGCAGAGATAAAAGTGCCAAATCTATTCAGCCCCAACACTGCCATTTTTTCAGCACAGAGCACCTGCATCAGGGGTTGAGATCAACTTATGACATGTAGCCTGAAACATGTTCATTATATCACAAAGTACCTTGTGATACTCATAAACCACTAACATATGATCACTTGATACACCTATGGTAAATTCATCAACAGTGCAGAAAGCCCTTATTTAGCAGCTTGATTTCTTGCTGTAGTATTTCAAATCTACTTCCAGAGGTCAGGGCTTCCATTTTGAACCCAGGCCAACAATGGGTCAGGAGTCTCCAATGATCGCTCCTGCCCAACCACTAACTAACCAGTGAAACCCCCAATACATTCTTTTTGTGGGGAGGGAATTGGGGGCTGGGAAGGGGGTTGAGTGCCTTTTTGGGGGCTAGGGACAGGGGTAATGCTGATATGGATCAGGAATGATTGAGGAGGAGATGTTGGTACCGATTAGGGGGTTGGAAGTGATGCTGCTTGCAGGGCATCTGCCATTTTTTTCCTGCTACAGGTACAGTATGTGCATGCCAATAGTGTGGGTACATTTACCATCTCCTCTATAGGAGGTAAGTGCACCCGCAATGTCTGTATCGGTGACAGGGCATAATAACTTACCATGCACTAACAAGCACCATTCCCCTTTTCCTGACTGCTGGGGCAAGCAGTTTCCATGTGAATTAGCACATGGTGAGTGCTGCATCTGTGCACTGTTACCTTGTGTTAATTTGTACAGTAACTGTTTGCTACAGTGTAGTAAAAGGACCTCTAAATTTTCTAAGTGTTCTAGTCAAACTAATTCCACTATGTTCTAGGTAATTAAATTCCCTTCTCTCCACAACCTAACTTGAGCAGTTCTTGGAAAGATCTTCTACATATCTTCAAAATCTAGAAATATACTCCAATGTAGGCTGACCTTGTTTCATGTTCATAATTCTAGTTTGGGACAGTTGTGCTATATTTGATTTCCTAAAGGTTTAGGACATGGTCACCAGAAACTATTCCAAGTGGTTCAGGAGAGCATGCTTTGCTGCAAGACGAGCAAGACTCATGATAGAACATCCTTCATTAGTACAATGACATGATTGATCTTAATCATCTCTGCAAAAGCTACAGGTTGGAAGCAAAACAGTAGGAAGCTTCAGTTCAAAAACCCTCAAAATTCTGGTAGTGGCCTACAGGAATCTAGTCAAATGAGTGCTTTCCTATGAACTGTGCCAGCTGAAGTAGACCTCGGAAGGGTTCACCTGTTTATATTTATGTTTATTTCATTTGATATATCACCCTTTAAAACATCAGGGCGGTGTACAATCATCAAACAATCCAGAGAGACCGGAGGCTGGAAAAAAGAAAGGAACTACAATGTGTTAAATGAAAGAGAAGATTAGTCGAGTGGACAATTCAGGAGAAACATAACTATAGTGTTAGCACATTGGGAGTCAGGGTCAAAGGCAGAGAACAGAAGGTTTTTAAGGAGAGATTTGAATTTGGTATAATTCTGTTCTAATCTAAGGGGAGTAGGAAGAGAATTCCAAAAGGCGGGGCCAAGGAAAAAGAAAGCCGAGTATCGGGTGGACTGTAGGTGAGCTTGGGCTGGAGAGGGGAGGTGAAGGTGGTTAATGTGTGCTGATTGAAGGTGGCGGCTGGGAGTGTGGAATTGGAGAAGGTCTGTCAAATATTGTGGGGTGTGAGTATAGATGGCTTGATGGACTGTGTTAAGAACTTTGTATTGAATATGATATTCCAGAGGGAGCCAGTGAAGTTGAAAGAGAAGAGGAGTAACATGCTCTCGGTGGGTGGAATGGATAATGATACGAGCTGCTGTGTTGCAGTCAGTGAAAAAATTGTTCTTACATTGGTTAGAAATTTTACATTAAAGAGTTCAATATAGAAACAATTTTTCCAGTTTACTTTAAGAGTTACCTGGATAAATCATTTTCTTTCAGAATCATAGCTCTCTACTCTGCATTTAAAGCTGCTCTGGTTCCATCTAGACCAATGAGGCAACAGTTGAAGAGTTCTCAGTTATTATCAGGAAAGATGAATTTACCAGGAAGATGTATTATATAGATTTTGCCTTGGTACTCACTTGTTAGTTTGCCAGTTCAAGATGAACTGGGCCTGACATGCACATAGACAGTAATTGCAAAGTTCTCACCATAAGCATACAGTATATTGAACTTGCGCTGTTTTACTTGGAAGAAACTTTGAAATTGTGGGAAACTTGCAGTCCAGCTCATTTGTTGTACCCGGGTTTCCCTTTCAAAAAGAAAGTGTAGTTACATCACAGGTGTAGTAGTACCTATGAACTTTGAACCTGTTTCATCAGGAACAATGTTCGTAGTTGAAATCACCCTGGGATTTCAAAAGAAAATCCCTTCCCATGGTCAGCTGGCTCTTATCTCTCCCACTCCTGCAGCCATCTCTTTCCAACATAGGTAAAATGGTCCACATTGCATTAGTGTTCAAATTTGTATAAAATTGTCATGCGCCATATATAAAACTCTCAACATAGTAACATAGTAAATGATGTCAGATAAAGACCAGCATGGTCCATCCAGTCTGCCCAGCAAGATGGCAAGAGTAGGTGCACCTGTCGCTCTGTGCAGGCCACCCTTCCCCATGTTTTTGTTTAGGGGTGAACCCACCACTCCATGTAGGACACCCCTATTTGTTGAGACGTTAGATGGTTCGAAAGTTAGATGGTACCGTTTATTTTGGTTTTATCCTGTTGCTGTAAAGGGATCCACTGTGTTTGTCCCATGCCGTTTTGATAAAATTTCTAAAAATTAACACATCAAATGAAAAAGGTTTCAATTCACTTTCTAGCTAATGTATAGGATCTCCAGGTTGGAACTAAGGTAAACACATTTACCAAAGCATCCCAATTTTCTGAATGCTTTGATTTTTGAGTCCAGGAAGATGAAGATTATTCTTCAGCAATATCATACATTGACTTAATCAGCAACCTATTAAAGAGCTATTTAGAAAGTAGTTCATCAATGCATTTAATTTGTTCCTTTGTAGCAGTTTCATTTTTTGCTTTTAACCGTTGATCTTGGCTGAAGAGAGGAAAAACATTAAAGGGCCATTTAGGTGCCATCTGGGATGTCCAAATCAAAATGTCCAAACTTCTGTGGGAGGTGCAGCGGAGAAGGTGGAGAAGGGTAAATACCTACTAAAATCGAGCTACTTCCACCCAAAAGATAAACATCTCGATAAAATAAGAAGGAAACAGAGATGTAGAATAAAGCTCCAGACCCGTGCAGAAGACCATCTGATTTTAGAAATATAGATGTAGAAATCATGGATGTTAGTTGTCCAGCAAGATACACGTGTCTGCACCGGTATTTTTGAGCATGTATATGTTGCCATATGTACATGTCTTATCCTGCTATTTTGCAAACGGTGATGTGCAGTGCTGTGGCACTTTTCAAAGAGGCCCTAATTGTCACCTGCTTTCCTTCTTTGAGGGGGAGGAAAACATTGTGACAATAAGAGGCAATAGCCCTGTCATCATGAGTGTTGAAAATTGGCTAAAACACTTTCCAAATTCCTATTTGCGCAAAGGAGCAGGTCTAGACGTGGACGTGTGCATTAGCAGTTTACACGTGTGACACCATTCAGAAATCATACATATATCTTTTCTGGAAGGCCCTGGACATGCTTCCGCCTCACCCTTGTGTGACATGGACATGATCGTGTCGGATATGTGTATATTTGAGCCTTTTTAAAATGGGATGTGGATATGATCTACACTTCTGAATGGGTGTTTTCAGACATGCAAATCATGAGTAGGGCTTTTAGAATGATCCCCTAAATCAACTTTGTTAATCTCAGAGGGGTTTACTTTTCCTGCTTTCTTTCGGTTTTGCTTTTGTGCTATCCAGGACAAATTAGCATTTTGAACGTCTAAATATTGCCATGTTGCAGCTCTTATTTCTCTCTGTCATAGGAAGTACAAAAATGCCATCTGCAGCTAGCCCGACAAACTCCAAGTATAAACAGCTTCGGCACAGCAGTTTTCTTTAGCGCCGATGCTACATACATATTAAACAGGGGCAGAAGAAAACCATTTCTATTGTATATACCACCTGCAGGATGAAAAATACCACTGAAAAGGATGTGGGTAATCATTCTTTACTTTATTTTCCTATATACTGGAAATGCTTTATTACTTATGGAAGAAGTGATATTTAGATTTGCTTTGCAACATGCCTCATGAGAGATCTTTTTTTCAGTGATGATGATGACGCCTATGATATTGTTTTCTTGTTAGTAAAAATGCTCTCTTCTCCCTCATGCAAGCTGCTAAGTAGATCAGGTATCAAAAACAGGGTCAAACTTTCTGTCTGCAAGGTTGCTGTATGCATGCATGCTTCTAAAACTGTAAACAAATTGGGATTCAGTATAGAACAAGAATGCTTTATATTGGCAAAATACCATTAGCAAAATCAATTTAATAATCAGCATTTATTCTTTATTAACAATATAACAGCTGCCACTTCTCAGTATGAGAATTGGGCATTAAAGGACAGCTGATTGCTAAGATTATGTATCAGATGAAAAGTGCTATCTACAGTGTATCTGTGGGACCCCATGGGTAGCCATCACAATCCATAGTAATTTCATTAAATGTCCTCTAACTGTTGCGCCTTCTCCGGTCAGGTCTGGTATTGTCCATCTTTAGGTCCAGGATGCAGGCATCTGGTGGTTCTTTAGCCCTCTTGACTCAATCTGCTCACAAGAAGAGCCTGGATTCCACACCTTTGTGGTCTCCCCCGTGCAGGGAGGTCTATCTCCGGGATTCCCCTATACATTAGGGTGAGTAACCCAACAGGCCCAAGGTCCACATTTGATTGGGTCCCTTTGCATGCTGGGGTCTGCTTTCCCCTCTGTGGGGCAACTGTCCCCTCCTCTGATCCAAAGTAGCCCTTACCAGAGTCTTTCTTGGCAACACAAATGTAGACAATACATAAATCAAGTAGGAAGTACGCAAATTAAGTCTTCCCAACGTCCTTCAATTCAAGTAAACATACACATCAAATCTTACCATAAACTCATCCCCCCTTAAATCCTTGGTTCAAGCGGAATGCGTCCCAGATGTTGAATTACCTGGACGCCATGCAGCTTCTTGTTGTTATATCAACCCCAAGTCTGGCAGACTGTCTACTGGTTGAGTATCCATGGGGATCGCCTTAAGGTTTTATTGTTCCTCAACCCCATGGTCCATCTCCTTCTCCTCCTGGGTGTGTCCTATTTCCTCCCCAAGGGGGTCCACCTCCATGTGGGTTTGGGCTAGTCTTCCACCTCCCTCCCCTTCTGATTCTCAACCCTAGTGTGGTTGGGGCATAGGGGACAGGAGTTTGGACCCTACCCTGGTCCCGGCTATCTTTCTCTGCTGTTCTAAGGGGATCTTCCCTAATGGGCCTGTACCCCAAGAGCAGAGACTGGCTGGGGTCCATTTGGACTCCGGCTCTGATGGGAGGTATACCCCATCATACTGACAAATACCCATCACTTATGAGCAAGTAATAATGAAAGAAAATAATAAAAGCATTTATTTTTTGCATGCGAGAAATGCACATAAACAATTACATATCCAAACTGTAGAACCAATCAAAATGTTTCATTCATAGACATTTTTATTGTTAGAATTATTATTTTGCTATGACAGTGTGCTAGCATACAGTAACTGCAGATGCCATTCAAACTACAGAACAATGCAGCATGCCTTATAGCATATGTGATATTAGCATTCATCCATAATCAGCTAGATAACTTTTGAACAGGTCAGGTGAATACAAGGCCCACTGCTAGATTATGATCAGGGAAAGAAACCGGAACAGGACAAAACCCAAAAACAAATGCGGTCTTTCTTGAATAGAAATAAAATAATACTATTGAGCTCAAAGGGCTCCATCCTTTGCCATGGAATAACATTGAACCTGATATACTGTAAGACATAATGTCAGGGAGACAGCCAGACATAATGTGGAAAAACCCTTTCTCATTCTAATAGGCATTTGGTGACACAAGTAAAACATCTACTACTTATTAATATTATTTTAGCTTAGAATAGGGGTGAAGAGATGGGACCAATTACCTCAGTAAATCTGACAGGCGACTTTAAATGGGGAAAGGCTTTTCCAGTTTTGATCATTTGCATCACTATGAATAATGATGAAATTGCTTTCAAGAGGTGCCATTGGCAATTCAGCAACCTTGCAGGCCTGAAGAATTAGCAAGGAAGTAACCTAAGTAGAAAAGCATAATGGAGAGGCAGTGTGCTCATATTTTATTTTTCTAGGAATAGTAGATACAAGATTGGTTCTTTTGTTTGTAATTGCATCAACTGAATTCACATGCACTGTACACAGAAAACCGTTTCAGTTCAGTCCCCCATTCCGTTCATTTTTGGACTGAGATATTCAGATCATTTGGGTTCATCAGTAAGGTTTTCTATCCATTTTTAATCAAAATTGCTTAAAACATGCTGAGAGGAATGTGACACAGAGATTGCTGCACTCCAAGACATCAAAAGTGGCAAGAGGACCCGACAGCACCAAACAAAGGGTAACAGGCACTAATGGTGGCATAAAGAAAAAAAGCCACCATGAAAGAGACAAAGCGGAACAAATTGTATAATGAAGATCTCAAGGTATGAGGTGAAGGCAAAGCAGTACCAACATTGGTTTGGAGACTACAAGGCACAGGGAGGGGATGAAGAAGCAGAAGAAATGAAGGAAGACAAAGAACATGTGGCCTAGCCAATTTGCCTATCCATAAGAGCTTTTTTTTTTACTACAAATCTCTTCTTCTCCCTCAGAGCTTCTCTGTGTTTGTCCCATGCTTTCTTGAACACAGATACAGTTCTTGTCTCTACCACCTTCACTGGGAGGCTGTTCCATGCATCTATCACCCTTTCCATAAAGAAATATTTCTTCAGATTACTCCTGAGTCTAACTCCGTTCACTTTCATTCTATGACCCCCTCATTCTCAAGCTTCCTTTCAATGGGAAGAGGGCCACCTCCTATGTATTTATATCACAGAGGTATTTAAATGTCTCTATCATATCTTCCCTCTCCTTCCTTTCCTCCAAAGTATCCATATTAAGATCTTTAAATCTATCCCCATATGTCTTATGACAAAGATCACTTTATTAGCAGCCCTCTGTTTATATCCTTTTGAAAGTATGGTCTCTAGAATTGTATATAGTACACCAAATGAGGTCTCACTAGAGACTTATAAAGGCACTATCACCTCCTTTTCCCTGTTGGAAATTCCTCTCCCTTTGAACCCATGCATTCTTCCAGCATTTTCTGGCACATTTTCTACCTGTTTTGCCACTTTAAGATTATTTCATGCGATTACTCTCAGGACCTGCTCTTCTTTCATGCATTGAAGTACTCCACCCGCTATCCTGTACCGCCCCCTAGGGAATATGCAGCCCAAATGCATGGCCTTGCATTTTTTTAGTATTACATTTTAGCTTCAAAATTATTGACTATTATTCCAGCTCCACTAGATTTCCCCTCATATAATCCACACATTCCAGGGTGTCTACCCTGTACAGAGTTTGGTATCATCTGCAGACATATCTTTCCTGACAGACCTTTCACAATGTTGCTTATAAAAAATGTTAAAAAGAACAGGACCAAGGACTGATCCCTGCAGTGCACCACCAGTAATGCCCTTATCTTCAGAGTGAACTCCTGATTCCATGGGGAGCAGATGTGCCTAGTAGGGCTCTGATTTCTGGCTCTCCAGTTCTGCAGTGGTTGGGAGAGTTCCAGTTAGCATGCAGGAGCCTGGGGGAAACCTCTCTATCCCAGACCAAGGCTTCTTGGTTCGGGATAGAGAGTGACGTGGGAGAGTTCTCCTCTCCACTTGAAGTACCTGTAGGACTCCAGCGAGGAGTTCTGCAAGGATCCCAGATAAGTTGTGGGGAGGGAAGGGGTGTTATGCCTTCAAAATCTCTGTGGAGGGGAAGATTTTTGGATGACAGCAAACCCCCTGCCTTTGCAGTTTCTTGACTCTCTTCTTATGAGGAACAAGATTGCCAGCATGCAAAAAAAAAAAAGAGGTACAAGAAGAAAACTGCTGTGAAGGGCTCTTAGGAGCCTCCAAGATTGAGAACTTCATCTTCCATTACACATGATAGGAAGGGGAGCTTTCTCTGAATTGGGGTTGAACAAGCTTGTTAAAGTGACTGCTACCTCTAGCTTGCTAGACCTGGATTCTTTGCTTTCTAGTTTCATTGAGAACAGCTCTGAAGAAACTGAAACCTTGGATTCCTCTGTGGACTAGTATAAATCTGTGGCTAGAATGCCTGAAGAAGTAGTAGATGCTTTGAGGCATCCATGGAAACATGACATGGAGGCTGAGAAACTTCAAATAATTCAGACTTTACATACTATGACATTAGTATGTAAAGGAAACTTCACTAAGGAACTGTGTTCCCTGAAAAGCAACTTGCTTTGAAATTAGATCATATTGGCTTCCAAGAGGAATTTGGCTGTGGGGCAATTAGTGAAATATTTCATCATCAGCAATGTTTGAAGGTGAGTATTCCTTCCTCTCTGAAAGCTTCCAAGATGGCTACCACTTCAGAGAGTTTACCTTCATCAGTTATGCTTCCTTCTACCCAAAAGACTGCTATGAGTTCTCAGGAACTGTGTAACCCAAGTCACTCCTCCCTGTGTCGAAAATGTGCTATCTGGCTAGCCCTCAAAAACAGACATAAAGATGATCTACAGCTATATCAATTTCTACTTTCTACTAGTTACCTAGTCCTAGATGACACTGTTTCTCCCCTTCCTGGGGCTGTAGTGACCTTGTGGTGCTTTTTTTCCAACCCCTGGGAACTGTAGCCTTAACTGCCTTCAATCCTGGCATCTACTGCTCTGCAAAATAAAGAATCTGTATTAACTGATATTCATTTGCCATCTAGAATAATATCAGAGCATTTGCACTTACTAGCTCTAGGATGAGGATGGATAATACAGTGGATATGTTTTCTTCTCAAAATGCTGTCTCCCAGATGGCTGCTGAGCTTCTAAGTCTCAATTTAATATCTGGCCTCACTATTTCTGACTTCACTACTTCTACAGATAGTCCCAAGATATCTTCAGTCTTGGAATATTTATTAGCTGGCATTAGTTTGCCATCTGGGAAAGAATCGGAACATTATGGGGATGGATAATGAAACTCATGGTTTCTTCTCAAAAGGCTGCCTCTAAAACTGATGAATAAGATGGGCTTCCCAGCCTCGATCTGATGTCAAGGTTTGACCTTACTGCTTCTATCGCTTCAGGCCTGGCATCTGCTGCTCTGCAAAATAAAGAATCTTTATTAACTGACATTCGTTTGCCATCTGGAAAAGAAGCAGAACATTTGCACTTACCTAGTTCCAGGATGGGGATGGATAGTGAAACTGATGTGTTTTCTTCGCAAGGTGCTGCGACATCACTGCTTCTGTTGCCATGACTGACAGTTTCAAATAGCAAAGGATGGAGCTTCAGATCAAGCCTGGTACTGTTGTGGAAATATTAATGAATGAATCACCATCCAGATCATTCCCTTTGTTAATTAATGATCCTGCTAATACTGCCATTTTCAGTGATTCCCATTCACAATTTGCTGTGGAGGTTTGGTCTCTCTCTCCCCCCCCCCCCACCCCCTTGAGATTCAAACCCAGCATTAGAGGGAATTAAGACAGTGGTTGCTAAAGCAGACTTTGCTGATACAGTTTCTCTTGTGCAAGATTCTAAGAACTGCCCTTCTGCTGAAGACCTGACTGCCTAGCCAGTGCAAAAAAGGGAGGGGTTATGGTAACAACATTGGAATTCCCCATCATTGATAATGATGATAAGGTGATTTGTGACAGACAGGGGTATTACTGTGGCTCCTGCTGGTCTTCAAAAAGATGCTTTTTCATTGAGTACACCTCCTAGAACTGAAGCTTTAATGCACTATCTGCCATATGCCAAAGTGCCTTCTTCCAGAATTGAGAGTGCATCGATGTAGCGCTCCTTTGCTGCACAATGAAAGGAACACTGCTCCAGGTGCAGGTGGGAGGGGAACACTAGCAATAAAGATTTGCGACGACGAGGAAAGGGAGGGAATGCCTGTGTTTTGAAATGGAGGGAATGTAGTGCAATTGCAGTGGGTGGAGAGTGCTCTCCCCCTCATAGAGATGCGCCTTTGAAATTTGTGCTACAACTAGACTTTCTTCCAGAGGATCTCTTTGCCTGCATGTGCCCTGGTGCTGCGGTGAGTATGATATGAGTTTTCTGACCAGGAGAGGCTTGGAAATCATTTGGCACAGTGGGCTAATTTTTTTGGCTCTTCCCGTTACTAAGCTAGATATGGTCCTAGTTACTATTTTAGTCAGGAACAAATCTGTCTCTGTCATGGACCTCACATATTGGCTTTTACGATACGCTGACATTCCCACTCCTCTAGCAAAAATCTTTGACTCCTGGGGGAGGGGGGCTGGGAATACTGCGTGCCACATTCCTTCTGCTGCATACATCATCAGTAAATGCATACAGTGTTTTCACCCCGGCCAGCACAGACAATGCCACTGCTGTGCCTCATTCCAACATTTTAATATGTCATATAGGGAAAACTCTACATGCTGTGAGGAACCTAATGATAATATCAGTGAGTGCTATGATATTAGATGCAATCTATGTGGCCTTTTGGGACATACGTTTTGTAAATGTCTATAGACCATACAATAATGTGATGTCCTCTGCTACCCCTCCTCTCCCCATTGCTGTCCCTCCTCCCTTTACTGCTGCCCATCCTTCAGCACCTTCTTCTTCAAGGATGCAGATCCCACCTGAACCTCCACTAGTCCTTGGAGAAACCTGATTCTCAGCAGATGACTGAGGAACCAATTATAACTACTGTAGTGCACACAGACACACCTAAGGTTTGTCAGGGGGCTGGGTCCCTCATGCTCCCTCCCCAATGAGGGAGCCAATGAAGGAAAAATAGTCCAACAAGGAAAAAAAGCATCTTATCTTGCTGTAAGTGAAGTACAGGATGCTCCTTTACACAGAATAGGTTTCACGTTTTAGGGGAGGAAGATGATAGGGGGACTTTGGGAAAGGGTGTTTCCCTTCCACACCTAATACTCAGCAGTAAGATGCTCCCAAACTCGGCATAATGTTAAATCTGATCAGAGTTGAGTAGTCAGACCAGGTTTGTTCTGCTGCCCCTCCTTCTTCCTCTTTCTCTGACGTTCTTGCTGTCCCCATACCTTCTAGCTATACTCCTGGCATTCCTCCTCCTTCCATCTCTGATTCCACTATTATGTTAGCACTGCAGATTGGGCATCTTCCCTCACAGATCCTCCCCTCACAGATGGTACTAACCATAAAATTGGGTGACTGAAAGATATATTGTAGGAAGACACTGAATAGAGTGTCTCCCATACCCATTAAATTGTTTGGGTTAATCCAGATGGAACTGTCCCTGTAGGGGAATCAGCTAAGTGGGAGGGTGGGCGTAGAACCTTTGTCTGAAGAAGAGTCAAATTAAACAGCTTGGCCATTCTCCTTTTCCTTTGCCATGGTAAATGTGGTACAATATTCATAATGATAGGGTCTGGTTCTTATCTTATGATTATGTCTCCCATCTTGATGATTATGTTATTCTTTTACAAGAGACTACAACTACCTTACTGACATCTTTATGTGTGGCTAAAAAGCAGTAGATCCAGGAACCCTCTTTTTGGTCCATGGCTCATGAACTTTATGGGTCATGGCAATTATTTTTTCATCTTATGAAAATGTGTCTTAGAATTGCATCCTAGATGGGCCCTTTTGTCCGATCAGATGCAAGCATGGCATCAATTCCACCTCCTTAATGTGTATGGGCTTCAATCCAGGTGGGCCCAAAAGTAACTCTTCTGCCTCATTCGCCCTTTCCTCCATACTTCTAGGTTACTCATTTTGTGTGGGGACTTTAACACAGTCACTTAAGCAAGAGATTGTGGTAGTACCTCTGTACCTATAAAGCATGATGGTAACTTTCTGGCCTCTGTGACCAGAGGCTGGGTTGGTTTATGTTTACAGTTATTGTGTACCTACTTTTTCTGGGCTTACTTTTTTTTCATGCAAAGTAAGAGTAGTCTTGATAGGTCATACCAGCTGTTACATAAAACCTATCTCCCTCCCCAGCTTAAAGCCTTGGCGTTCTCTGCTCACAATCTACCCCTGGTTGGTATTGAGGTAAGGGGTGGGACTGTGCATTGAAAATGAATGTACGGCTTTTTAAAGATGAGTACCCTTTTTCGAGTTTTTTGCTGATCAGCTGTTATGTGTCACCACTGATGGGTAGGAATTGTTTTTCAGCATCAGAGTGAACTGAAGTGTTGGAAATTTCAATTATTTATGATAGATTGAGGAGGCTTCTGTATAGACTGGTTTCTAGGGGTGCTGATATATTTGGTTCAAGTCCTCTGCCTCTCAGTTTCAGTGGTAAATGATAATCACATGTTGAAAATGCTCAGCTGTTTGTGAGGGCTCTCACACAAACACCTCCAAAGCCCAGGAAACCTCTGGTGCTTGAGGACCTCCTGCAACAAGAGTTGCTCCTCAACATGACAGAAGTTGTCTTTCCTGATGAGTTGCTTTCATTTGGATTGCATAATATTGTCAAATTCAGTACAAATCATGGTGATTCTAAAATGGCTCGCCACACAAATATGTTCTAGTTTTATAAACATACATGGGGCAGGATGTCTTTTTACATGTGGTTCTTTCAGAAATGAGCTACAGGGGGGTACATGTAGGGAATATAAATGTGTGCAATGCACATTTTAGAAACGAGGGAAAGGTCATGTACTATAGATAGCCTATACATTCCCGATTGCAAAGTTGCTGCAATTGGACTAATACCTCCACTGCCTCAGTTGGTCCACAATTTAGCTGTAAGAATTAGGTGAGAAAACAGGCTCTGGCAAGGGCTCACATGTCTAAGTTATGCTATGTGCTGGTTTATCACATGAATGAGACTCATCTGAAGCTACCTCTTTCACGTTAGGTGGCTGTGTGGTGCAGAAAAGACAAGAGGTGTTTTCTAAGAGAGCTGTGTGTGTTCCGTTGTTGAAAGCTACTGTATATGCTAACCATGGTTTGTTTTCTCTGCAGATGGTATGAATTGACTGGGGAGAGAGGGCCTATAGGGAGGAGCAAGAAGGAGGGGTAAGAAAGAGTTTTTATGTGCTTTTATCATTGTATATATATGCTCACCAATATGGGAGAAATTGAAGAGCACAGCTGAATATTTTCTAGTCCTGGCCTTATTCTACGTTTCACCTGGAATAATGGGGACATCCATGGGGATATTGCAACACATACATGGGTCTTTCTGGAATATGCTATGCACGTCTCTGTGGCTGACCATGCCCCCATTCTGGGCATGTACTGAGATCCCCATGCTAGCACCATGGACATGCATGACAGCAGTGTTTCAGAATACAGTTGGGGACATTTTCAGCACATAAACATTCCTGCCGCATATACACACCTCTTATTGGTGATCTGGAATGACCTCCATAGGCACTATATATCTTTATAAAATAGGACCTAAATAGGCACCTAATTGTTCTCTCAAACATTTTTCCAGGTAAACCCTGTTTATCCTGTGGAAGAGGGCTTTTATACAATTGTCCCAGAGGTTACACATGTATAAAGGTGACACAAAGAATATTCATTCCTACTTTTATGTGACCCATGTAGATATGCTCGAGGGAGGAGTTTGGATGGAGCCC
Source organism: Ichthyophis bannanicus (assembly GCA_033557465.1). NCBI lineage: Eukaryota > Metazoa > Chordata > Amphibia > Gymnophiona > Ichthyophiidae > Ichthyophis > Ichthyophis bannanicus. Next base: position 272,999,725 of record CM066033.1, on the reverse strand, counting down.
AGGTGGAGTTGTGAAGTGAACATATATTTTAAAGAAAATGCATGTATGTGTGTACTTCACATGAGGAAATTTGCATCAATTCCTGCATAGAAATAAATGTTTGCAGGTGCATTCTGTGATTCTAGCAGGTTTTTCTAGGTCATTTTATATAGATTGTGTTGTCTTTATAAAATAGCTTTAAAGTAGACACCTACCTGGACTTCCTACACAGGTGATTTGTGATAAAAAATTATCCTTATGGAGTGTACTTACTGCCCTATAATATAAACTATCACCACCCTTCAAGTCATAGTCTACAGGTTCTGATAGGTTAGAGGAGTCTAGAGCATACTCTCAGCAGTTTCCACATCCAAAAGATTGAACCTGATAAGTTTAAGCTCTATACTGCTACTGTAAGTCTGGACTGCCATATTCTTGTTTTCCTTTGTTAATGTTGTTGCTTTTTATATGATTACCTTACCAGGATCTTGGGGGTGTCATGTGGTCAAAAGACCTGAAGGTATAAAACATGGGGGATTTGTTGAGTTCTTTCGTAGCAGTAAATACCAGGGTGCTCATCTTCTCTAAACCTTTTGGATATCTAATACATTTTCTCAAGCTAGATGACAGGTCCCTGAGAAAATGGTCAACAATCAGAATCTTTTCTCAAGTTTCACATTCGACATAGTCATACTCCTTCTACAATATTGCCATGTGTGGTAATGTTGGGATCATATGTCACTAGACACAGTACTTTCAAGGAACTCTAGTTTAAACAGATTGTAGTCAGTTTTTTCCAAATTCTATAAGCATAGAGATTGTCTAGTGAAAGTTAATTATAATAGTTGTTTACTTATTTACATAGAAACATAGAAAAATGATAACAGAAAAAGACCACATGGCCTATCTAGTCTGTCCTTCGATATCAACAACTACAACAGTCCCATTTTTTCCTTTAGAGATCCTCTGTGTTTGTCCCATGCTTTTTTGAATTCAGATACTGTCCTCATCTCTACCACCTCCATTGGGAGACAATTCCATGGATCCACCGCTCTTTCCGTAAAGAAATATTTCTGCATATCATACCTGAATCTATCCCCTTTCACCCTCATCCCATGTGCCCTCTTAGCAGAACTTGCTTTCAATCGAAAGAGGCTCTCCTCCTGTGCATTTATGCCATGGAGGTATTTAAACATCTCAATCATATCACCTCTATCCCGCCTTTCTTCTAAGGTGTACATATTAAGATCCTTAAGTCTGCCCTCATATGCTTTATAATGAAGACCACTAACCATTTTAGTAGCAACCCTCTGTACTGACTCCATCCTGTTTATATCCTTTTGAAGGTGCAGTCTCCAGAATTGCACAAAATACTCCAAATGAGGTTGCACCAAAGACTTATACAGAGGCACTATCACCTCCTTTTTTCTGCTAGCCAATCCTCTCCGAATGCACCCAAGCATCCTTCTAGCTTTTGCTATCGCCTTTTTACCTGTATAGCTACTTTAAGATCATCAGACATAACCATGCCTAGGTCCCACTCTTCTCTAGTGGACGCAAGTACTTTGCCCCCTATACTATATCGCTCCCTTGGATTGCTGCAGCCCAAATGCATGACCTGGAATTTTCTAGCTTTAAATCCCAGCTGCCAATTTCTAGACCATTCTTCAAGCTTAGCTAGATCCCTCCTCCTTTTATCTACACCTTCCTGGGTGTCTACTCTATTGCAGATTTTGGTATCACCCGACAGCCCTTCCACTATATCACTAACAAAGATGTTAAAAAGAATCAGACCAAGGACAGATCCCTGGGGCACTCCACTGGTAACTTCCTTCTCCTCAGAGTGAGCTCCATTTACCTGTACACTTTGTCACCTCCCAATCAACCAATTTCTAACCCAAGCAGTAACGTTAGGGTCCATCCATAGGGTGCTAAGTTTGTTTATAAGTCACCTGTGAGGAACAGTGTCAAAGGCTTTTCTGAAATCTAAATACACCACATCTAGGGCTCTCCCTCAGTCCAACTCCATGGTCACCCTTTCAAAGAAATCAATCAGATTTGTCTGACAAGACCTGCCTCTGGTGAATCCCTGCTACCTCAGATCCTATAATCTGCTGAACTCCAGAAGCCTCACTATTTTCTCTTTCAGCAGCATTTCCAATAATTTACTCACCACTGAAGTTAAACTAACCGGCCTGTAGTTTTCAACCACATCCTTACTTCTGCTTTTGGGTACAGGCACCACATGAGCCTCTCTCCAGTCCTTTGGCACCACTCCCAACTCCAACGAGGCATTGAAAAGGTCAGTCAGTGGAGCTGCTAGAACGTCCCCAAGTTCTCTCAGTATTCTAGGGTGTATCACATCCGGTCCCATCGCTTTGTCTACTTTAAGTTTAGCTAGTTTCTCACAAACACAGTCTTCTGAAAATTGTTCAAGATGCCCCTCGCTTCTTTTCCTGTTTGTGGGTGTTTTCTGAGGTCCTGTTTCTGGTTCTTCACCTGTGAACACAGAACAGAAATATTTGTTAAGCAATTCCACTTTATCCTCAAGAGCTTCTACATATTCCTCCCCTTCACCCTTGAGTCTGAGAATACCAATTTTGCCCTTCCTCTTCTCACTAACATATCTGAAAAATGTCTTAGCCCCCCATTTTATTGCATTGGCTATTTCCTCCTCTTTCTGAATCTTTGCTTTCCAGACTACTTTGCTAGGTTCTGTAAGTTTTTCCAAATATAGATGCCTGTCTTCCTCTCTCTGTGATCTCTTGTATTTCATGAAGGCCTCCCTCTTTTTCTTCACCTTTTTAGCCACTTCGAAAGCCATAGTGTTCTCCTTTTCCTTTTACCTTTATTTACCATTTTAACAAAATGGTTGGTTGCCCTTAAAATATCCCCTTTCAATTTTGCCCACTGTTTTTCTACATCCCCCAGCTGTTCCCATCCCACTAATGAATCCCTGAGATATTGGCCCATCTTGGCAAAGTTAGTTTTCCTAAAGTCTACGACCCTCACTTTTGAATGGATTCTAACAGCCCTAGTCCTAATACTGAACCACACCATCTAGTGATCACTGGATGCAAAATGATCTCCCACTATAACATCAGAAACACTTTCACCATTGGTAAGCACCATGTCTCTTATGGTCCCTTCACGTGTGGGGTCTGTTACCAATTTCCTGAATAGTTCTCCCTGTAGAGAATCCATGATCTCCTTACTTCTAGATGATACTGCAGCAGGAATGTGCCAATCAACATCTGGCATATTGAAATCCCCTATCAGTAGCACTTCCCCTTTCCTAGCAATACTGCATATTTTTTCAACTAATTCTCTGTCCACCTCTTCCTCTTGTGAGGGAGGTCTGCATATCACGCCAATGCAAATAGATTTATCTTTCCCTCTTTCTAGTTTAACCAACAGTGCCTCCTCTCTCCCTTTGAAGCTCTGTAATTTCAAAGATTTAATATTATTTTTTACATATAGTGCCACTCCTCCTCCCCTTCTTCCTACCCTGTCCTTTCTGAATAAAGTATAGCCTGGTATGATCAGATATTGTGTGTAACAATTGTTTATTTATTTAACTTGTAGTCTACCTTTCCAATGATGCTTAAGGCAACTCTCAACATAATTAAAAACCATAAAATATAATAAATCCCATTATAAAACGATGAATCAGAAAACATCAAACTTTGATTGTATAACACTCAAATAACACTACTTCTCTATTCACCGGCCAGCCCAGGCGAATTCCTTGGCCACACACAATAGGGTAGATACGAAGAATGGCCCCCTCCCTCATTGCCATAATTGGCTGCTACCTCCTCTCCGGATGGCTCAGAAGCATTACGGCCTTATCTCCTACCCTCAAGCACATACCAATCCTACGGAGCCATGGGAGGAGATGGTCAAGTGCTCCCTACTACAAGACAAAGGAAGATTTATTTTATTTATTTATTTATTTAACAAGCACTTATATACCGCAGCTTCCGGAGATCAACTGCGGTTCACAAATAACAACAGTCAACAAAGCATAGTTTGTCTTACATGTAACGTCATAATAACTATAAACAATGTAAATTTAACAGAAAATGTTAAACAGATTAGCGCGAAACAGTGCAACACTATATACATTATATACATATACATTTAATGTAGGGTATAATCGTAATGAGTAGTTCAGATTTAGATGGGGAGGGTTTTCTTTTTCAGTTATAGTAAGATGTTAACCAGAAACTGATTAGCCTTTATCTAATTCTTTTGAGGGCTGGTCTATGTTATTGTAGTGTATTGTAAAAAGGTGGGTTTTCAATTTTTTGCGGAATTCATTAATCTCTGTTAACATTCTTAGTTCAACTGGGAGGGAATTCCAGGCTATTGGGGCTGCATGTGAGAACGCTCTGTTGTTTGTTGATTTATTTGTTTTTATGAAGTCTTTGGGGGTTTTGAGTTTATTTAATTGACCTTTTCTTTGAGTAGGTTTTGAATGTTCTTTAGTAATTAAGTTACTTAATGTGCAAGGTGCCATATCAAATAGTGTTTTAAATGCAGTTATTAGTGTTTTGTATGTTATCCGGCTTTGAATTGGCAGCCAGTGAAGGGATGCTAGTATTGGTGTTATATGTTGATGTGAGTGTGTTTTCGTTATAATCCTAGCTGCTGAATTTTGTGCAAGTTGAAGTCTTTTAATGTTTTGTTTTGATGTACCTAATAATATAAGATTAGAAAAGTCAAAGTGGGGGGGTTATGGTGGCTTGAATTATACTGATGAAATCATGTATGTATACAAGAGCTCTAAGTTGTTTAAGTATTTTGAGTTTGAAATAAATTTTCTTTGTGGTGTTTCTGATATGGGTATCTAATGTGAGATGTTTATCAATGATAACTCCTAAGTATCTCACTTCATTTTTTATTTTAATTTCCTGGTTTTGAAGTGTTATATGTGTTGGAGGGGTATAATCATGATTTTTAGTGACAATTAGCACTTCAGTTTTTGAATGGTTTATTTGGAGATTGGGGGCATTTAGCCATAAAGTTATTTCATAAAGAAGATACCCGCACGCTCCACCCCCACTTACTACATGTCGCACTTCAACATACTAAGAAAGCCAAACAAGAAGAAAGCGCCCTCCCCCAAAACCTAAAATGTGCCCTCATAAATGCTCGCTCAATCCACAAGAAATGGCCAGTTATCTCAGACCTGATATCACTCCATGACCTCGACATACTCCTGATCACAGAGACATGGCTATCCAGTGATGACAATGTCCTCCTCAACCAACTCCTACCCACCGATTTCTCAATACACACTTGTCATAGAGACAACAAAAGAGGGAGAGGAGTACTCGTCATCACCAAGACAGACCTCCATTTCCACCTGATTAACGCCACTTGCACAACACACCTCAATACAATCACTATAGCAAACAAGCACTGCTCCATCAACCTTCTCTACAGAGCCCCATCAACCTCCCCTGATGACCTCACAACAATAATTGATCTCGCCTCCAATGTCCGGAGCCCTTGCATACCAAGCTGGGTACTAGGCGACTTCAATCTGCCAGCCCTGCAAGATACTCAGGCATCAGCCTTCCTCGAAGCCCTGGAGGAACTAGGATACAAGCAACTAGTCAGTGAACCTACCCACGTGAAAGGAAACATATTAGACCTGGTATTCGCCCCAAAGACATTTAACTCAACCCACATCCCCATGCTGTCCATTACTGCAGTACCCTGGTCGGACCACAAACTAATCATATTCCAAGTACCCTTACCCAACAACCGCCAGAAGAATGCCAGAAGTCAGAGCAGCACCACCAGGGCACCACCTTGAAGGTTCCGACCATTCAACAAAGACTTTATTCTGAGTAAAACCCGCCCACTCCTCACCTCGACAGCACCCAACCTCGATGTTCTGGTCTCTGACTGAAATAATAACCTCAGTGCCGCTTTGACCCGGTGAAAAGCGGGATATAAATACAGCTAAATAAATAAATAAGTGCCATTGCCCAACGTCCACCATCTAACAAACCTCCAAGGAAATGAGCCACCGCAGCCTGGTACTCCACTGATCTGCAATCATCACTCACCCTCCTAAGGAAGCTGGAAAAACACTGGCGTCGATCTCACTCCGCAGAAGATCAGAGGGCATATAACCTTCATCTGATAAAACACCGTGAAGCAATAACGGAGAAAATCAGACAATTCCACATGGACACCCTAAAACAATCACTAAACAAACCGCATGACTTGTTTAATCTAGTCAAGAACCTAACAAAGGAGCCAGCCCCTGACCAACCAAGCGAGATCCACCCTCAAGAATTTGCGAACTACCTGCAATCAAAGCTATGCCAGACCAATAAGCCCTCAGCACCCACCACCATACACGAACAAACCTACCTAACTCCCCTGACCATCTTCTCCACTCCACCCAAGAAGTACATCGAAGACACTATCGCTGCGATCAACACCACTATGGCACAAACCGACCCCTGCCCTGCCTTCTGGATAAAAGAGCTACGCTGCGATTTCAGCCCGTTCATAACCAGGCTCATGGAACTATCCTTCACAACAGGCTCGTTCCCCCAATGCCTCAAACATACGTCCATCAGGCCTCTGCTGAAAAACAACAAGCTCGACCCCCAGAAGATGGACTCGTACAGACCTATATCCAGTATACCACTTCTGGCCAAGATAATAGAACAAGAAGTCCAAAGACAAATACAAGAGCACATCGAAACCGCCACTCCGTTGGACCCCTGCCAACATGGATTTAGAGAGTCCCATGGTGTCGAAACACTCCTCACCACCCTCTTCAGTAACCTAATTGCTGGAATTGATAACATCCGTCAAGGGTTTGTCCTCATCTTCATGGATATAGCTGCTGCTTTTGACTCATTAAGCCACAAGCTTCTCCTGGGATGCCTCAAGGAGAAGGGTATCCATGACACAGCACTAGAATGGTGCAAGTCATACTTGTCTGACAGATGGCAGCATGTACGATCCGGGGCCTCAACATCAAAACCATTCCACCAGAGGCAAGGCGTGCCACAAGGATACTCCCTCTCTGCCCTGATGTTCAACATATACATGCAGCCCATCTGTAACCTCATCCGATCATTCAATGTCAACTGCTTGATATATGCAGATGATGTACTAATCTACATGCCATTCTCAACAGAGCAGCTGGACCTCTCCCCACTGACAGACTGCTTTGACGCAGTATCCAACTGGCTCAAATCTCAAAACCTCCGAATACAGCACAAGAAAACAGAGGTCCTTTTCATTACGAGGAACCAAAACTTCACCCCGCCACCCCACTTAAAGGTTAAGGAAGCAGAGCTACAAACCAAATCCACAATCCGATACCTTGGAGTCACGTTAGACCAATGACTGGACTGCACATAAGCAACATAGCAAGAGCAATTTACCACAAAATCTGAACACTCAGGCACTTACGCTTCCTACTAGAGCCGGACGACTTCCGGACAATCTATCAAGCGTTGATTATACCGCACTTTGATTACGCTAATGCAATCCTTATAATTGAACCTAAGCTGCCTCTTTAAATTTGTATAAATGTAAAATATGTAGTAAGTTGTAAATACTTCCAAATTTGATATCCTACCTGTATATAGTTATTTAAAGTTCTATGTATCTGTTATAATTCTATAGTTGCACATTGTTCCATGTACTTTTTTGACATTGTTTGATGTAAACCGTCACTGATCTTGGGAAGTAGCAGTATATACAAGTTTTTCAAATAAATAAATAAATAAATCCTACAAGGGCTCCCACAATCCACCCTGAACCCGCTCCAACTCGTGATGAATGCCGCGGCGAGAGTTTTACATGGGGCTTCTAGGAGCGATCATGTTACGCCCATCCTGAAGCACCTCCACTGGCTCCCTGTACATGGCAGACTCACTTTCAAAACCCTACTGCTGACTTTCAAGGCCATCAATGTTCTCTCCTCCACATCACTAGCAGAGCTTATCCAAACCATGCCCCCCAATAGGTCCAGAAGATCTGCAGCAGTCAACACACTGGTAATCCCAAAGGAAATAACCCAATGCACCCATGCAACAGCAAAAAGGGCTTTCAGATTCTATGCACCCAGATGCTGGAACACCCTACCACCCAGCATCCGGGCAATCCCTGACCTAACCCAGTTTAGGAAGGCATTGAAGCACCACCACTTCCTCAAATACTACCCAGAAGACAGCGCTCCATTAGCCCCCTCCCCCATCTAGTACAGCCACAGCAACTTAACCAATAGCCCACTCCGCATCTAGTACAACCACAGCAACATACCCCACAAGCCATCCATGACTACAATTACTTTTGACACAACATAATGTGTTGCCTAGATGTAAATAGTTACCCCAGTTTTATCCAAGTTGTAGTACCTGTTCTTTGTAAACACAGATCAGCTTGCTGCACTGTGCTAGTCATTCTGTTTCATGTAAACCGCACTGATGTTGAATAGCGCGGTATAAAAGAGACTGTAAATAAATAAATAATAATAAATAAATGAAAAGATAATCATACATAATAACAAAAGGCCATAAAACCTCTATAATAATTGTTTAACAGAATTTGGCTCAGTCCCATTGGCTGTGCATCTCTATTTAGCATGTTGTTGTTATGTGCCATTGAGACAATATTGTCTGCTGGTGATCCTCTGGCTAGTTTTCCACATTGTGACTGGCCTGCTTAGCTTCTGAGATCAGACAAGAATGGGCACATTCAGGGTGGTGTGGCCATATTCTATGTAGTATAGGCCATTCCAATTGCTATATTTGGAGAAATTGTAACTGATGTGTCCAAAACAGATTTATTCTTGCATGTAAGTACAATTATTGCATATGAATCTGTTTCTGATATTTTACCATTCCCACTGTTTTCACATGGAAAAGAAAAGAACATATTGGGGCTCTTTTACTAAAGCGTATTAAAAAGATAGCACACAGGGGGGCGGAGCCTGATGTCCAGCGGGATAGTCGCATAGCGCTGAGGCTCCCGAGAGGCCTACCAAGACTCCTGAATTTTGAACCGTTTTAATTCTGAATATTGCTTTGACTCTACCGGGGTACCTTGGGGTGATGGCGGGGATCAAACCAGCACGTCTAGATTTCGGGACCCCAACGAATTCCCATGGTAAACGCTCCAAAACCGAGCCCCCGTCTCCGCTGAAGCAGCCCGCACCTCGGGAAGGTCCCGAGATGCAGCAGGAGATCCTCACTGAAATACGAGGGGTAAAAGACCTTGTGCAATCCAACGGGGAGTCACTCCGAGCGCTGCGTGAAGATTTCGGCATACTGCAAAGCAAACTTGAAGGGCTTTCCCTACGACAAGACAAAATGGAAGGCATACTGGACTCACACACGGTCCGGTTGGCGAAACTTGACAAAGTAGAGCGCCAGATACGGGCCCTTCAGAAAGAAGTGGAAGATGGCAACAATCGGGCCCGCCGCAATAACATACGGCTCGTGGGCATACCGGAGGGAGCTGAGTCTGGAGACATGAAGGAGTTTCTTTGTAAGGCGCTTCCTTCCCTACTTCGGATCACATTTGCTAAAGACCTGGAGATTGACCGGGCTCATCGAGTGCCCTCAAATATGGCGCTCAATCGGAAGACCCCGCGGCCTATTATCTTTCGGCTCTTAAGATACCAACATGTTGAGCAAATTCTGAATGCCGCTCGCGCAAAAGGCCCCATCGAGTTTGAGGGCCACCGGATATCCTTCTTTCCTGATTTGGCTAAGCCCACGGTTGATCGTAGAAAGCGATTCCTGGAATTTCGACCGAGGCTACAACAACTGCAAGCTCGCTATGGCCTGATGTACCCGGCTAAACTCAGGGTAACGCTGCACAACCAGACCAGAACATTTGATGATCCTGAATTACTTGCGGAATTTTTGGAGTCCAAAGAGGCAGATCAGATGCGTTGATCCAAGGAACACTTAGCTAATTGATCTTATATTGGTAAAACCCGCCATATTGTTTTCGGACGCTCTCTACCTTAGAGACTGCCTTGGCAATTCACAGCCTTGGCTTTCACTAGCCTTGATGGCCCTGCTCTATCATGCCCACAGCTACTTCGGTGGAGATCGGAGACTATAATAACAGAAGGGTTCAAATATTACAATCGCACTCTCTTGGGCCTCCTCCCGCAGACATATGGTCGCCATTTATATTTGGGGTTATGCTTCTTCTCTGGGGCACTTCGGTGCTTGTTTTCTCATATGGGGTGTATCTGGTATCTTAATTGATGTGTATGATATAGATCTACAGATGTGGTATATATTCCATACTCGCCTGCGCTTTTACTTCAAATGTATGACAATGTCTTATGGCCCTATGTAAGGTTTTTTCATTGAACGTAAAGGGAATCAACAACCCGATTAAAAGAAAGAAAATCCTTAGTTATTTGAGTCATGAAAAGGCGGATCTGGTTTTTCTTCAGGAAACGCACTTAAATTCTACCGAAACTCTGAAACTCAATATTAAACCTTACATGGTAGCTGCCTACTCTCCGGCTGTTTCTAAGAAATGTGGGGTAGCTATTCTGGTGAGGAAATCCTTGCCTGTCACCATTATTGCCACTAGCTCTGACACGGAGGGCAGATGGTCCCGCGTCCATCTTAAAATTGGACACCTTGAACTAACATGTATATGTATATATGCCCCCAATGTGGATAATCCTGCCTTTTTTGCTACCATTGCTCAGGTTGCGCAGGCCTCTGCTAGCACCTCACTGATAATAGGTGGCGACTTTAATCAAGTCGTCGATCCTCTGATAGACAGGCAACCGCCTAGAACGAGTGGCCTGCCCAAGAGCTCCCTCACACTCACCTCCTTGATCAAAGATCTCGCTTTAGTGGATCTTTGGAGATTGTTGCATCCTGCTGAACTGGAATTTACTTTCTATTCTCCCCCCCATCTATCACAGTCCAGTGCTGCTAAAGTGCTGGTATCTCAGGTAGACACAGCGATGATTCACCCATTACATATCTCAGACCATGCTGCCATTTCCTTCCAGTTGCACGCTAACCTGCCCAGTGGGAATCCGGGAAATTGGTTTTTTGATAGGAACCTGCTAGAGCAACAAGAGTTTCAGTTAGACATTCGGGCCGCCATTCAGGACTATTTCCATTTTAACTTACCACATGATACCATGGGCTGGGCTTGGTGGGAGGGCTTTAAAGCTGCCATTCGCGCAACCATTACTAGCTATCAAATTCGCTTGGGGAAACAGCGTAAGCAACAGTTATTAATATTAGAGCAACAAATTAAAACTGGGGAACGGTTTCTTACTTCCCGCACTGATCCTTGTGTGTTGTTACGATTGCAACGCCTACGCTTTCAATATAACTCAATCCTGTCTGCTGCAGCTTCTAAAAATATCGCATCGCAGCAAGGGATGTACTATCGGGAAAGCAACCGTGCTGGTAGACTCTTAGCTAATGCCTTGAAAGGTCAAAAAGAAGCCAAACGGGTAGCGGCTCTCCGAAACCCGGTAGGAGGGGACATAGTGACAAATAATACAGAGATAGTAGAGCTTTTCCGGGATTTTTATACTCGTCTTTATAAATCAGAATGTGACTTCACGTCAGAGGCTTTTGAGCGATTATTATCCGGAATCCAACGGCCGACCCTCTCTGAAGAGGATAGGGTTGCGATGGATAAACCCTTCTCTACTAATGAAATTCACTCTGCCCTTAAACGTGTGGCCTCGGGACGCGCCGCAGGCCCTGACGGTCTTCCGGCCGAATTTTATAAAACGTTCAGTGCTGATCTAGCCCCCCACCTAAAACTCTATTTCACTGCTCTGGCTGAAGACACATCTTGCTTGGGATCCTTTTCGGCGGCGAATGTGGTAGTATTTGAAAAAGAAGGGAGGGATCCGCTGTTAACAGCTAACTACCGCCCAATCTCCCTTCTTAACGCAGACTATAAAATTTTTGCGACTATCTTAGCCTCTCGACTATCTGACCAAATGTCTACACTAATCCACCCTGATCAATGTGGTTTTATACCCGGAAGATCCACTGCCGACAACGCTAGGACTTTATGTCATGTTTTGACTAATGCTGCAAGCCTAGATCTACCACTAGTTGGCCTCTCCCTAGACGCCGAGAAAGCCTTCGACCGTCTAGAATGGCCCTTCTTATTTGCTGTTCTCCGTTGGTACGGCTTTGGGGAGGGCTTTCTCCGGTTTCTTCAAGTCATGTATGCCGAACCCACAGCCAGTATATGTGTGAATGCTATCAAATCTCAGCCATTCAGCCTTCAAAGAGGTACACGCCAAGGGTGCCCCCTATCTCCTCTGCTCTTTGACTTAGCGCTCGAACCTCTAGCCCTGTTACTTAGGCAGTCCGCAGACATCCGAGGTGCCCCCTTTAGACACAGAGAGATCAAACTCTCCGCTTATGCAGATGATCTTATGCTTTTTATAACTTTGGACTTGGTCCCAGTAGTCTTAGAATTACTAGACAGGTATTCGCAGCTCTCGGGCTATAAGATCAACTGGACCAAATCGGTTGCTTTCCCACTTAACCACCGGGTACATGCAGCCGACATGCAAGCCTTTCCCTTTCTCTGGCAGCATAGTATGGTGAAATATCTCGGGGTCTATTATTGCTATCCTTTAGAGGACACTATTAGTTTCAACGCCAAGGCGATAATCTCCAAAGTCCGTGAACTTACCAATCGGTGGTCCCCACTAACCCTTACATGGTGGGGCCGCTTGGAAACAGTGAAAATGATGATAGTTCCTAAAGTGAACTACATTCTCGAAATGCTACCATGTTTACTGCCCCGACACATCTACAAAGATATAGAAGGCCTTCTTATCCGTTATTTATGGCAGGGTAAAACACCCAGGATAGCTAAACAACACTTGCAATCTGATAAAGCGAGAGGAGGAGCTAGATTTCCAGATTTTCTCAAATATCATAAAGCCTTCCTCTTAAAGCAAGGTGCCCGTTGGTTGGATACCCCGGCAGCAGGCCTCCCGGTGTGGCTAGATATCGAAGAAGAGCTTAGTGGACCAGTTCCGCTGGCCTACTTCCCCGGAATGTGCCATCATTCAGACTCCCGCCATTCACCAATGGTTGTAGACACTCTAGTGGCCTTTAATGCCCTCATTCAATCTCTGGGTCCGCAGGCGTGCCCCCTGGACCATCTCCCGATATGGCATAACTCTCGATTTCAAATTAACAAAAAAACGATAGCATGGAGACCCTGGTACTCCAGGGGGATTTGGACACCTAAGCAGCTGTTTGCTGGGGATCGCTGGAAAACCTTTAATGCTTTACAAACGGAATTTGGTCTACCAGCGAAATATTACTTTCAATGGGTGCAGCTCCAACATTGCCTTAAAGGCGCTCGGGTCATTCCGCGCTCTGATACTAGCGCGGAAGGGCTGTCAGAGGTGATTCGTTGTATCGGGAGTCTACCAGGGGTGGCATCTAACTTTTATAAAATACTCACTCATAGTCCAGGCAGGGACACCCCTAGGGCCCAGCAGGCATGGGAGCGCGAATTGCACATCACTTTAACTCCCCAGCAATGGAAGATAGTCTGGAGCAAAGTGGTGCGGGTCTCTAGATCCGCCTCTGTCACTCAAACGCTCTTCTATTTTGCCCACAGATGCTTTTATACTCCTGAGAAGATGGCCAAATGGAATGTCAATACAAGCTATCGATGTTGGTCATGCCATACAGCGGTGGGTACCTTCGCCCATGTTATCTTTGAATGTCCAGCACTACAGCAATATTGGGGGCGGGTTTGGGACCGGATACAAAGTATCCTACACTTCCGGGAGCCCCTTTCTTGGAAGATTGTGGGACTCCGCTCTGTGGCGGGGATCCCCTCTCTTCCCAGGACAGGCCGCTTCCTCCTAGATTTTATGTTGGGTATGGCTGTATGCTTAGTCACGAAAAATTGGAAGAATGGCTCCCGCCTAACTTTTACCGAATGGTGGAATTCTGTCTGCTTATATAGTACATATGAGCAGATACCTCGTCGGATGGCATTCCAGGTTCAGGACTGCTCTCACTTGTCTAAGTGGCAGATGCTTAATGACTATGTTCAGATTGCCAGATGCTCCAATATAGCCGTATAGCTACACTCATCATGTTGCAGATAATTATATTATCTCGAAAGATAATAATGTGTATATACACCCGATACTGGATTGTTACGTATCCCAGAGAAGAAGCAGGGGGGGAGGGGGGTGGTGGGGGTTTACTGTCCGTGATTGTATAATATTATTTGTTCATGTCTTCTATTCTGTATGTCCTTTTGTTTCGATGTTCCAAAATGAAAATAAAAGTTAAAAAAAAAAAAAAGATAGCACACAACTTAGCATGCTGTTAGCACATGCCCATGCAACAGTCAACAAAGCAACTTGACACTAAGGGGTATGTTTACTAAACGTGAATAACGCGTGTAGTATGATGTTAACGACCGTAAGTGCAGTGTAACGCGCGTAAACACGCGCCAACGACCGTTAACGTCGTACTACGCGCGGTAACCGCGTTTAACGATCGTAAAGCCCCACGGCGCGTTAAAACAGCGCAGAAGGTGGAGAGTGGGCGGAGAGAAGGAGTCAATGGGCGGAGAGTGGGCGGGGAGAGGCTCCCCTCACACTAACGCGCTGAATTTCTGAGCTCAATTCCAACGCGAATGAAAACCTGCCGTTAAAGGCATTTAAAGGGAAGAGAAACCATTTCCGTCAGCAATGTATAGAAAAACCGGGGAAACCCACAAAACGTGAGCAGTGTGATACATGTGCACTGAACAAAATAACACATAAAACGTTAAAAATGACCACAGGAAACATTTTAAAAAGCATAATACAGCTGGGCAACAGTGATAGCAATGGGCAACAAGGAACAACACTGCCTGGAAAGCACCAAATAAAAATGAAATGATGTGTGGAAGGGTCTACGCTTCACAGACCCTTTTAAATATCATTTCATTGTAATGGATTGTCCTGGGAGTGTTGTGTAATGTTTCCCAATGATATCATTGTTGCCCAGCTTGGTTATGGGTGTGTGCCCCTTTTGTGAGGTATTCTCTGAGGTTTATGTGCACCGTTGTCTGCATACAAGGTAAATGAGGTCACAATAAACCTGTTGCAGAGCAGGGTTTCTGACTCGTCAGGCCGGTTTAACTAACTCCAGGGACTGCACTGTCTCTGTGGCTACAGTGTGGTGCAACAGACACAGCCAGTGCCTGTAAGACCAGAGGGTCACAGGTTCAAATCCCAGCTGGGGCTCTTGGCAACCCAGACCCCATAGCTTTACCCACTACTAAACATTGATAGTAAAGACACACCTTTATAGCAGAGAACATACGCATGGCCTATATTTTACCACACCAGAAACAGGCACATTACCGTAAAGCAGAGTTTCGCAAATGTAGTCCTGGAGGGCCCCACAACATTCCGGTTTCATGCTGCCTCCAATAAAGATGCCTGTGCTGCATAGCTATGCACTACCCCCATGTTATGCAGATGTAGCTCATGCATATTTATGAGGGACAGCATGAAAACCCGAACAGTGTTTGGAACACCAGGACTGGAGTTGGGGAACTCTGCCGTAAAGCAGCAGCCAACAGGGCCACACACCCACCCACAGGCCCCATTGGCCAATGCCACCTGGAGAGGCAAGAAATTGGGTCCTGCCTGTATCTCCCAATACTAGCAGTTGCATACCTTAGCAATGCCACCCTACACCTGGGTATATGGTACACAGCTATCAAACGTTTGCTATGAGAACTGGCAGATATCAATTCCTCTGTTAAGCACATTTTGCTCATTGAGCTCCACCATAACAATCATTCTGATGTCTGCGGTGTGTGCTGCAGGTCTGGTCTCTGACAGTGTTCACCACCCTGGGGAGTGACCCCCCAACAGTCTTGTGTACCATATCCATGCCTGTACCATGCCCAGGACTGGTGTGGTGTGTATGGCTGCTGACCACCTCTATAGTAGCACAATGGTGACATCGGTGTGGGGGTGGTTGTCTGTCTATCCAGTGTGTGGTGGCTGCAAACACCTTCCACAGGCCACACTGCCAGCAATGTTGCCAGTATTGGGCTGCCAATGTGCATAATGAGGAGCAAGGTACCATGGGTAGAGGCCGGACAGGGTGGCCTGGCCAGGGCGCATCTGCACAGGGCATAGGGCAATGACAGGCACATTGTAGTGGCCGGCCACCACCTACACAGACAGGGTGACCTCAGTATGTGCTGCTGAGAGATCACTCTCACCCTGACTGTGCAGTGACCACAGCATGGCTAGGCACCCCCATAGTGCTATCTAGTATTTCTCTCATGTGATATATATGGGTTGCCTTATGGGGCCCTGTCACTGATTTAACTGTGTATGCTGACATCCCAGTTCTGGGTGCAGGCATCTCCACTGGGCACTAGCAGACTGTTTGCAGCTGGTATGTGTTGTGATGGAGTGGCTTGCAGGGTGCAGTGGCTGATGGCTTGCACCAGGGGAATATCAGATAGTGGTGGGGTGCAGCATGCCATATCTAGGCCTAATGTCTGTCTGCTATTGTGTTCTGGATGTGTACAGAGCTGCATTGACTGCTCTGTGGGGTGTGTGTCCCTCAGCAGGACTGGGGTTGATGTTCCCCTCTATGTCCACCTTGCAGGGAGGTAGATGTTGTATCTTTTGATAGGAGACCCTGTTTGCCGCCCTGGGGGAGGGAGTGGTGGTGCATGGGCCCTCCTGGGGGGTCCATGGGGGCTACACCTGACTGATACAGACAGAGATGTCCAAGGTGTTACTGCAGAAACTACCTGTCTCACACTATAACACTGCTGTGGACCTGCACCATGGCCTCTTTCAGCCATGGACGTTGCTGTGGACCTGGTGCTTGGCGCCTCACTGCACCCTCAGGGTAAGCACAGTACCCGCACGCTGTGACGGTGTGTGGCCACCCTGTGCCAGTACAACACACGGTCAGTACCCCCTTACAGGCCGAGGTGCTGTGGGGGTGCACATGGTCGCTTCCCCCCTACCAGGCCGAGGTGCTGTGGGTGTGCATTCCCCATCTTGTGTTTATCTGTGGACAGCTGAGTTGCATGTGCAGTGCATCATGGGTGTGACTGGCGCAACCCAACCCTGGGGGAATCCAGCGCCTGCTCACAGGCTTTGATAACCCATAGGCCATCCCACGTACATCTGTTAGCATTGTGCATAGGTGCAGGACACCCTACCGAGTCTGTCATATATGATACCCACACAGGTAAAAACACACATACCCACGCACGATTGTACGCGTGACGCTACGCGCGACGCTACGCACACCCCAACGTACATTGTTACACACACTGCGAGGGTCTCTTTCTGTATGGAGTACGCGACGTAAAGGAAAACATGCCCTCTCACAGAACACTGGGGACTCGAACCCATGCTGCCTGTATCAGTGGTCAGTACACTAACCATTGTGCTATAGCTCTGTGTTAGTGCTCTGTCTCTGTACATCTTCCTATGATGTACGTCCGCAGCAACGCACGCACGTACGCCCACAGCAACGCACGTGGCCACGCCCCCAGCAACGCACGTGGCTACGCACCGAGCAACGCACGTGGCTGAGCAGCAAAGGCATTTGGAAGAAATGGCATCTATGTCGAGGAAGCCTCCCTTCAGCCAGCGTGACATATACCTGCTGACAGAGCTGTTCTGCCTCCGCCAGCAGAGGCTCTTCCCTGGCTCATCCAGGAGGCAGAACCTGGCAAGGGTCAGGAGGGCCTGGGAGCGCCTGGCCCATAGGTTCAACAGGAGCTCAGACTACCCACGTGAGGTAAGTGCATGGGGACAAGTCCCCCAAATGATGAGACAAAACAAAACACACCCAGTAACGTCAGCACAAATACACAATGCACTGACAGGGAATAGCAGGTGCTGACACATCCTGCGGCTAGCAAAGTCTGCCACACACCCCTGAAAAAGGCACCCCTGCCCCAAGGGGGTAGCTGCAACCATGGCAGAGCAGCACCACAGATCACAGAGGTATGGTATAGGGTGCCTTTGCAGGCCAGGGATGTCCCCCATCCACAAGACACCCCAGTCCCACCTCTCAGGCCAACAGGAAAGGAAAGGGGTCTGCACCATGTCTCCTTTAACCATCACATTTGCAAAATGCATCCTCTGATGCTGCAAGGCCCAAATGAGGGCATCTCTCCCCCACCCTGCCCACTGTCTGCTGGTGCCTTCTGTGATCACAAAACACAAACCCCAGCTCCAAGCAGATATAGGCCCCACATGAGGGCAACTCCCCTCCACCCTGCCCACTGTCTGCTGGTGCACTGTGTGATTAAACAATACAAACCCCAGCTCCAAGCAGATGTAGGCCCCAAATGAGGGAATCCCCCCTCCACCCTGCCCACTGTCTGCTGGTGCCTTCTGTGAGCACAAAACACAAACCCCAGCTCCAAGCAGATGTAGGCCCCTAAAGGGGTCCCCAGCACCGACCCTGTTCCCTGGGAAACAGGCCCTGTATGGGATCACAAAGGAAAAACCACAGCCTAAGGGCATCCTAGTGAGGACTGTAGGTGACAACCTCCCACCCAAAAGGTGGCTGATTGGCACATGCAGATGTGTGTAGGTGGCACACACAGCTGTGATGTGTTATGTACGTGGGCCACACATACAGTGCACATGGTGCACCGACCAGGGTGATGTGTGTGTGGCCCACACATGGGGCTGTCACACGTTAACGCAAGGGGGCATGAGCGCCCACCCAATAGGGGCAGGCGCTTGTTGTATGCAATGAGAGTGGTAGATGCAGAGGCAGGGACCCACCACGTGTCCCCACGGTAGCTAAGGGCAATGTTCGTTGTCACCCCTACAGGTGGAGGACCTTCGAAAGAAGGCTCGCGAGCTGAGGGCCCGGTACCCCCGCTTCATTGCCAGGGTGCAGCGCGAGAGGATGGCACAGCAGAATGGTGAGTACCGCGACATGGACATGTAGGGGAACGAGTGGTGGAACCACAGGTCCACAGTGACAGGGGAAGAGGATGTTTCCCCAGGGGATGACATGTGTTATCTCTCCCACAGCTGATGCACGTGCAGCCAACGTGGACGAGGGGCCGGAGGAGCCCCCAGACGTTGCGGCCCGGGAGGGAGATCAGGAGCAGCACGAGGATGAGGATGGCGGACCAGAGCGGGGAGCCGAGGATGGGAATGAGCGCGCATCCCCACGCCATGATGAGGGGGAGGAGGGGGGTGATGATGGGGGCCAGATGGGAGGGAATGTGGGGGATGCTAGGGAAATGGGGACTGATGGTGTGGAGCCTGGGGAGCAGGATGAGGAGGGGGGGGATGTGAGTGGAAGGGAAGAGGAATGGGGGGAGGTGGGTGGCAGAGAGAGGGAGGGGGAGGCAGGGGGGCGGGGGATGGGGGTGTGGGGAGGGTGTTGGAGGCAGGGGGGAGGGAGGGGATGTCCAGCGGAGGGGGTGGGGCGAGGGCAGTTCCCCAATGGCACGCTCCGCCACAGGGCACTGGGGGCACCAGCCACCTGCCCCATGATCAGGGCGCGGCAGGCCCTCTGGACGTGTGCCTGCCACACATGGCCGCAGGCAGGTCTGCTGTCCATGCAGCCACACAGACACGGGGAGATGTGTGTCTGTGCGGCTGCATGTGCGGCCTGCGCCTGGCTGCAGCTGTGCATGCCCAGGCACAAGCCCAGAGGCAGTTCGCCCTAATCCAGGGCCAGGTGCTGGCAACCCTGTCCATGGTGGCTGACCGTCTGCGGGAGCGGGATGACCGCCCTGGCCGTTCCGCAGACGGTCAGCCACCATCCAACAGGGGTCCCCAGGGTGTGTAATGTGTGGGGACACATGGCACACCCACCCTGTGATGCACCGTGCCATTGAATGTCCACCACATTGGCCACAGGGATGGGAGCGGACACTGCAATTTGCAGTGGCATGCGTGTTTGGCCATGCCGGCCATCAACTGACAGCATGGGCCATGTCAGCCGGATGTCACGTGTCTGTGTAACTGTAAATAATGTAAATATGTTTTAAAAAAGAGTTATAAATGTTGGTTGAAACATATGTACCTGTTGGTCAGATGTCCCTCATTGCCTGATGACAGTGGTGTGCGAGTGATGGGTGTGGCAGTGGGCACTACTGGGGCCAAGGGTGGACGTCGAACAGGTAAGGTATGTGGCGTGGGCACCCCCCACAGACATGTCACAGCTACGTTGCTGTGTGGGTGGCCCACCAAGAGGGGTGGGGAGTGGCGTGCCTGACTGACGTGCAACAGCATGTGTGTTGGTAGGTGCGGGGCAGACAGCACAGAGTGACAATGGGACATATGGCGGGGGGAAGTGGATGGCCTGTGTATCCTATCCAGCCGTGTCCCATATTGGTGGCCTGTGGTGGCAAGGGAAGGGCGGCTGAGGTGTGTATGTACCGGTGGGGTTAGGGGGGAAACACAGAGGGTGCACCCAGGGCCGGCCCGTCCATTGAGCAGGAATGTGTTTTGCACAGGGCCCAGCGTTTCGGGGGGCCCCGCGCAAAGAACTTTCTTCCCTTTCGTAATTGGTAGAAATAAAATAAAAGTGGCCGCTGCTGCCGCGGCGGCGGTATGGTGTGTCCCGCGGGGCTCCCTCTGCCCGGCGGGACTCTCCCGGCGCGGCTCAGCCACTCTCTGCCGGCTTGCAGATACGCGAAGGGAGAGAGTCTCCCTTGCGTCTGTTAAGCCCGCAGGGGCAGATGGAAGATCTCCCATCAGCACCTGCGGGCTTAGCAGAGACGCGAGGGTGACTCTCTCTCCCTTCGCGTATCTGCAAGCCGGCAGAGAGGGGCTGAGCTGCGCCGGGAGAGTCCCACCGGGCAGAGGGAGCCCCGCGGGACACTTCATGCCGCCACCGTGGCAGTGGCAAGCGTTATTTGGTTTTTAAATTGCCATCAGCCGAGGGGGGGGGGGGCCGGTAGGACTGGCAAAGGGCTAGGGAGGGAGGGGGGTTGAGACTGGCAATGGGCGAGGGAGGGAGGGAGGGAGGGAGGTTAGGACTGGCAATGAGGGAGGGAGGGAGGGGGTTAAGACAGGCAATGGGCTGGGGGGGGTTAAGACTGGCAGTGGGCTGATGGGGGGGTAGGACTGATAATGGGTTATAGGGGGGCTAGGACAGAAAATGGGCTGATGGGGAGGGGTTGGGACCTGAGGTGGGCTGATGTGGTCAGGACTGGTAATGGGTTATAGGGGGGGCTTCAACTGAAAATGGGGTGATGGGGGTTAAGACTGGGAGGTGATTGATGGGGGGCTAGGACTGGTAATGGGTTGGGGGGTTGCTAGGACTGGAAATGGGCTGATGGAACAGCTAGGATAGGACTGGTAATGGGCTGAGTGGAGGGGAGCTATGCCTTGACATGGGCTGATGGTGGGGCTAGGAAATGACTAGAAATGGGCTGATGGGGGGGGGCTAGGATTGACAATGAGCTGTGGCACCAGTAGTCATGGGTTCAGACCCACAATGGACCCCTTTTATAGGGGTGTCTGCCGCATTATATCTTTTACATACGCAGGACTACTACCAGCGACAGCCTCTCAAGCATGATATTACCGTAATGAGCGTCATAGGGTGCGCCATGTGTCACCTTATCTGGCTCCCTTTATGTTCCCTTATGGACTGCTCTATGGGGGACATTTTGATGTGCCTCTGTGGACACTCCACTTTATAGTGTGGCCTATGTTGTGCGTTATGGAGTGCCTTCTGCAGCAACTTTGTGGACACCACTGTGTGGGTGTGTTTGCTAGCAACCTTGCAGCACATACATGAAAAATAATATAGGGCCCCTCACTCACTATCTGATGTGTGGGTGTGTTTGCTTGCACCCCTCCAAAAGGAAACAAATAAATGCCCCTTCCCTCACTGTATCATATACAGGCTACTATATCAGCCAGCCTTCTGCATCTGGCACCCTGGGGACTCGAACCCATGCTGCCCGTATCAGCAGTCACTGCAGTAACCATTATGCTACAGCTCTGTATGGGTCAGGTATGTCTATGAGGCTTCTTATGCTTAACGCGCGGTGACTCCTCTAACGCGCCACGTAGCGCTCGTTAGTTCTGTACCGCGCGTTAGATCTTCTGTTGTCCCGCCCATCTCCTTATTTGGGGGTTTGTCTTATTAACGCGAATACTAACGCGAACTGCACTAACGCGATTTAGTAAACATCCCCCTAAGGCCATGTTTACTAAACATCAACGCATGCGCTCTGCCACCATGCCCATAGGAATAACATGGGTGCTTCTGCAGATAGCATGTGCTAATGTTTAGTACACATCGCCTATAGAGTATGCACATACCTTGTTAACTGAGAAATGCAGAATGGGGTAGGGAATGGATAGGAACAGCAGCTTACACTTAATGCATAGTACGATACAGCATGTTAACTACTGTTGAAGTAGAAAGCACAGAACATTTAATGCCACCTCAGTAGGTGATGTTAAGTGCACCTGCATTATCTGCAGTGCTCTTAATATGCATTATAGGAGTTATTTTAGAAACCTTATTCATGATTTCTATGTGTAAAATCAGGCATTTACAAGTGGAAATGGCATCCATATGGAATTGGCAATTTTAGAAAGCGCTCACGTTACATATGGATGTTCTGTTGGGATGAAGCAGGTTGAAGCCCACTTCATACCATATCCTAAAGCAATCCTGTGGCCTAACAGAGTGACCGGAAGTAGACCTGTAGCAAAAGCCTAACTAAATGTGTCCATTGTCTTGTTGCTGGACAGATTTCAGAGAACAGAGAACTGCAGAAAACCCATGGCAGTGGGTCAGGTACAGGACAAGTATAAACAGGAAATATTTCCACCACAAACTAGACAGGGGGATATAAAATGGGGGTAGAAACAAAGTAAAGACAAGCTGGTAGGGAAGTGATAACACAAACTCCAGTTATTTGCGGAAGTCTGAAAAGTCTGAAAGTGCTTGCACAGGAAACAGAGCTAGATCAACCAATAAGAATATAGTACAGTAAAAAGTCCCCAACCACAACTAGATAATGTATATAAGAATGCCATTCAGTATCAGTTGTGGGGGGAGAAGACAAACAGGATCCATACAGAGAGTCTGTGATTAGTAGCTCAGCTTCTGTTCTTTTTGTCCCCTAATTTCCCAGCACTCAGGCAAACTGTATTGTTTATGAAAATAATGCTGCATTTTGCTTTTTGGCTAAGATTGTAACTGATTGGGCATAATAAAGATCTCATTTCCTTCTAAGTGTCTGAGTCTGTTTGGAGCAGATCGAGGTTAATCTTTTATCTTTGGGTTACAAAAACAGCAGCCTTAGTCCACCATAGAAGTTGCAAGAGGGAGTGATGGTAGTGTGGTTAGGGAGTAGCCTGGGCAGGTCAAAAATCTGCATATATATTCTCCATTGATATATGGAATACCAAAATTGTCTAAGTCAGGATTTATTTCGACCAACCCTTTGCAGGTGGGATTGAGAGGGCTATCCTCCTTAATCCCTCATTGTTGATTTCTCTTCCCAAATTCTAATTAACTGAAGATAGCACCACTGTAGTTAATTGGCAGAAATGACAAGAATAGGTTTCTAAAATGGCCCGCATACAAATGGAAGTGCTAGCACTTATGCATGTAGGTTGTCAAGTATCCTCCGCTGGTTTTCCTCACGTGTAAATTTCTAAAATGGCTCCTTCGGCACCACATATCGGTACATACATGTCCACTCCTGCACTTCCTTATTTGTGTTTTAGAAAAGGCTCTGTATTTGGCAGAGCCTTTCTTAACATACCACCAAAATTGTGTACATCACAATCTCAACGTCTCAATTTTGATCTCCACGTGCTATCTAAAATGTATTACATGTATTATCTCTGCTTTAATTGCATGGACAGATGCTAGTGATGCCCCCAACAGTTAATGCAGGGGCTTTGCAGTTACCACATGGTAATTTTGGCAATGCCGGTGCAGTAACTGCAAAAATTTACCACACGCAAGTAAAAGACCCCCATGGTCTCCATCACCCCAGGTACTAATCATCATTCCAGTTACCTTACGATAAGAAAAAAAAATGAAGGCAACATTTCCCAGCATGAGTCTTTCTAAAGAGACAGTGCTTTCCCCAGAGTTCCACAGAAATAGGCATCTCACTTCCTCTCACCATCATCTTGATGTGTGTTTTTGCTATTAGCTTCTTCCTCATAAGAATGTTCCATAGCTGCCCTATGTATGGCCATCTGGCATGCCCAGGAGTTGTCCACTGCCACTCATACTGCTTCAGGTTTCTTTTAGACCAGTGAATAATTTGGTTTGGATAGAAAGTAGCAAAGAAAGGGTTTTTCTTTCACTGCCAAGGCTATAAACTGCATCCAAACGAATAAAAATAAACACATTGCACAATCTGCCCCTCTATACACTTTCTATGTAAGAAACACAACAAACAAAATTTTGATTCACATTGTGTTGTCTGCTAAGATATCAAGGTTTAAGACTCATAAGCAAGCCCTGAAAAATACCCCCCAAACCAGCCTTACCATACCTCACTCCAGCTGCTCTTCCTTAGTTCATCCATTTTGGTGAGAAATCACACTTCTTTTCCAAGCTGTCTTCCAGAAGCTTATAGGTACTGCTGATTATGGAGGCAGCAGTTTTCATTAGCACTAAAGTCATGATGTACCAAAACATTCTCCTGAATTTCATATATACAAGAGGGAAGATTATGCAACTTGTAGTTCCTAATGGGCCGGATTCTGAAGGAGGAACGTCCTGTCTGCCCAAATGTCCAGGATCTGGACGGACCAGTCTAGTCCCTGATTCTGAGCCCGTGAGAACTAAGCATTCCAACGGGATCAGAATCAGGTCTAGACAGCTGGCCTATGCATGGACATCCCATCATTTCCATGCACAGGCTTGCCCCGGCTCCTGCATGGAGACACAGTGCCATTGTGTCCTGTTGCCATGGCACCGCGGCTGCCATGATCCCCGGCCTCTGCCACAAAGTTCATTTCCCACAGCCCGACCCCCGATGTGGCCTTTCAAAGGCAGGCTTGGGCTGCGGGGAAGCTCCTGCACCCTCTCGCCCTACTGACTTGGCCCTGGGCCGATGTCCCCTGATGTCCAGGGGGACTTATTCCACCTCTGAGGTGGAATAAGTCCCCGTCCATGTTGGCAACCTCAGGATCGGCCCTGTATGTCTGGGGTCATATCCTCACCCACCGCCCCTCTCACTCTTCCCTCGGCCCTCTCCCGCCCCTGTCCAGAGTTCCCTGTACATCTCCTATGTATGTGCGGGGAGCTTTGGGCAGGGGATATGGTCCTGGTGTTTAGTGGGAATGGACGTCCAACTCAGACGTTCATCCCCACTAAACGCATCTTGGAATGACCCCTAATGTGTTTAGGTTTTTGTTTGTCAGCAGAATTTTTCTGTTATGCTATTTCACATCTCTCCTTTATGTGGCTATAACCAAATTATATAAATGTGGATTTTGTTTGTGTTTGTAGTTCTTGACCCTACCAAATTTGTTTTATCCTAGACCATTTGGCCATTGAATTTGGAAATGTAAACCGCTATGAAGGCTACTATTGTGTACGAAATGGTATATCAAATAACTTTTAAATAATAAAATGAATTTTGTTTCTATGGGCAAATGCTTACTAACTTGGTCCCTAAATCATGTATCAGACTCCCTCAGGGAAGACAGTCTCTCTTCTAGTTTGCAACTGATACATCTTTACTGGACTAATCTCTTACTGTAAGTTACCCAGTACTGACATACTCACTCAAAAACACTTGCACTGCTTGCTACAGATACTTAATACTATGAAAGGGCTGAAGCCACTGAAAGCAAAAACTTAGAAAAAAAACGCTGTTCCTTACAAAGCAGCTAATGTGCAGAAGATGCAGTTCCCTTGCAGAGCAGCTAGAGGGAGCAGGCATGAACCTACAGAGGCTGAGCTAACACACCTGGGTACTGATTGTGCAGGAGCTAATCAGTTCCACCTGAGAGGTAGCCCGGGGAACTCAAAAGTAAAAGGCCTTTATAAGCAGAGGACCTACTCAGAAGAAGGGGAAGAGGAAGGAACCTCGGAAGGGAGCTCAGAAGGAAGCTCAGAAGGGAGCTCAGAGGAGAGCTCTGAAAGAGAGAGAGAAAGAAGCAGACCCAAAAGAGCCGGAGGGAGAGACCGACCGGAAAGAGATCCGCTTGGAAGAAATCCCAAAGGCAGAGAGCTCAGAAGGAGAGAGCCCAGCCGGGAGAGAGGCCTCCGCTCACCTGGAGGGTCTGAAACAGGATTAAAAGGTACTGGGAGAAAAGGTCCTGTTAGGAGATTGACTTATACTAAGAAGCCAAGAAGCCTGGATTCTTTACAGGGTCTTCCCAAGCTGCAGAGAGGACAGACAGTATCCAGGAGGCTTCCAGAGGGAGTCTGCAAAGGAGACCATGGCCAGAGAGCGGTGCCTGAGTGGGCAAGTAAGAGACACCCTGACTTCACGAAGCCAAGGTACAGTGTCTATTTTTTCCCAAAGAAAGACCCAGCTCCTAGAACATCTTTAAAACCAGATAACCAGTCTGAGAGAAAAGGAAGCGGGCAGGAGTTCTTTAAGCCATCACGTAGGGGCATAGGGACAAACCCTGCTATTTACCTGAAAGCCCTAGAACAGCCTAGTTGGAAGCTAGGGAGAAGAAGTACGGACTTTCAAACCAAAGCAGCCAGGGAAAGATCAAGTACAGAGGGAGGCACAAATGAACCAGAGCCCATGCAGGTAGAGCCTGTAGACGCAGTTACATTGTCCCAGGAAGAAGTAATGGACTGCTCGGTTTGTGTCGCAGGGAGTTTTGAGTCACTCCCCGAGCTGTAACTTATTTAGACAAGCCCTGATATTGTTTTTGTTCATGTTGAGCGAAAGAGAAAAAGCTCACTAATTTTACTTTGCTCCAAAGTTTGTAAAATCCTGTGTTGTTTTTGCAAGAAGCTGTGAAGTATGTAACAGTTCACTTGTTTAACTATGCTTTGGTAAAAACCCTGACAAAGAAGGAGAACACTTTATTTTCTGTTACCTAGCGAACCTCAGTGCTTAAAAGGGGAAATAAAAGCCTTATTTACCCTCCATTCTGGTCTACACAACTTATTCCTATAAGGAGGAGGACTACAACGACCAGGGTGCACCTGGCCTCAAAGAGTCTTTTACCTCTATAAATAATAAATATGCTCAACCTGCTCTTGCAGCCACTGGCCACCAGGGGGGGTTGATGACAATACCTAAATATCTTTCTATACATTTTATAAGACCAATAGGATCAATGCAAAACACATCAGTGGGTATTAAATAACATATAAGCTGATACCAAGAATAATAAACAAATATGACATTCAAAAGGATTTATGATTCTCTTTTGTTCTATAATGTGCATCAGTTAAAAGCATAATTTTTGTGTAGATGATACCATTGTGGGGTCTATCTATAAATATTAAGAGTATACTGGGAAGTGAAGTTACAGGCAAGTTGGGTAATGACATCAATTTTATATGCCTTTTCCATATTTCATGTGTTTTTGTACTCCCCTAAGAATTAATTAGATTAACGGAATATAAAGATATGTCAATAAATAAATAAAAATGCAGAAAACAGTGTAAACTGTTAGGCCAATGAAATAGCAGGCCTAGCTTATGCGTATGAGCAGTGATGGCTTAGCACATATGCATGTACGGTATTCAGTGATGCCCCTTAAGCATCAGATGCTGTTACGTATAAGCAGAAAGTTAAGTGCTGATGCTGATACTTAACTTTGAAAAAATACAAAATTCAAAACTCCAAACTAAGCATAAAAATACACCCATTGATGTTTCTTTGAACCAGTTTTGATTGTTGTGGCATTCTTTGTCCATCGACTGGTTTCCTCCATACTGTTTGTGGTTGGAGGATGGCTGAGGTCTTTTTTCCTCTATAAACATAATTTTGGTATTTTCAGTTCCAAGATTAGTGGAGTTTTCTTTTTTCCTTTCTTTTTTTCTTTTTTGCTTTCACATGGTGTTTTTTATTTTTTATTTTCTTTTTGGGTTTATTTTTTATGCTTAGTTTGGAGGTTTGAATTTGTTATTTTTTTTTGGGGGGGGGGGTTGGCTCCTTGGAGGTTATTTTTTTTATATAGTGTTACTATGGAACCTGTTACTCCCATATGGCGAGAAACTTTGACCTTTTCAGTAGATAAAGTTCAAGAGTTGTTAAAGGAACACACTTGCTTAGACCCAGTTAAAAGCTCAGATGGTCATGCTTCCTGGCTTGCATTGCATCAACTTTGGAAGTGTCAAGTTCGTGCTGAATTACATCACGCTACTTTGCTAGAATACATCCATCGACAGCAGATATCATGTGGATTTCATGTGAAGAAGGAACCACAGTTATTTGTAGAAGATGATGGTTTTGTTGAAAACTGGAACAAAATTCTTAACAAATCTTCACTTGACCTGATGGTCTTGACGGTCAATGCTACTAAATCATTTAATGAGATTTAAAGCCGTGGAGCATGAAGATGTTTTTGCTTCCCAATTACAACGTTTGCAACCTCAATTGGACTCATTTCGTCAGGATATCAAACGTTTCAAGTTATCCAAGTTGCATAGAGACAATACTGATTATAAAACTGGTTTTGTATATGTTTGGATGCAACCGGAACGAAGGAAGCCGCATCATGTATGTTTTGAATATTCAGATGATTCTGCTCTCTCCGATCAGCCTGCTTCTGGTCCGGAAGATTTTTTTAGAATGTGGCAAGGGTACTTGCAAGGGCAAAGGTCGTGGCCGCGGACGAGGCAAACAGAACGACGGCCAAGCGTCGTCTCACCGCCTATGGACCAGGTCACAGCCAGTGGTGGATCCCAAAGGCTTGTAGTGAACCTATCTTCCTGGGCACTTACACCTTTGCAGTTGGAAGTGTTAGAGAAAGGTCTCACTTTCGTTCCACATACTTGTTATGATGGTTTTCAGGGACGTTTAGAAAATGAGCAACTGTTGTACAAATTACATTTGAAAGCTTTTTTTGGAGGAAGTTTGTTTGATTCACCAACATCTACAGATGCTTCTTCCAATGATCCATCTGATATACTTTGTCTTCCAATATGTTCTACATGGACTCCACTGGGTCCTTTACCCCCAACGTTACAGGTATTTCGTGAGCTTATACTGAAAGATATTCTTCAGTTGGAAGTAACTTCTCGTCGGAGGGTACATCACAGTTTATCATATGCCGAACGACAAGCATTGTCGGATTTGCAGAGTTTTCATGATATTATTATACATAGGGCTGATAAAGGCGGAGCCATAGTTATACTGGATGTTGCACAGTACACGACTGAGGTCCACCGACAACTTGCTGATAATTCCACCTATGTGCGGTTACCTGCTGATCCTACATCTGTTCTTCAGGTTCTTATTAAAGAACATGTTTCTGTGGCTTTGGAGCAGGAGCTTGTGACCAAAAAAGAAGCCAAGTTCCTTTGTGCCTTATACCCATGTACACCTCATTTTTAAATTCTTCCAAAGATACATAAGGATTTACGGTACCCTCCAGGTAGGCCCATTGTTTCTTTGAGAGGCTGTATTTTGGAACCATTATCCATTTTTGTGGCTTCGTTCTTATGTCTGCTAGTATTCCAGATACCATCTTATTTACGTGACACTATGCATTTTTTGCAATTGTTGGTGACAGGCTATGATAAGGATCTGCCTACTGGATTACGTATGGTAACTATGGATGTTTCTTCACTATAAAAAAAGGGGACTGTTGTAGTTGTTGATATGGAAGGACAGACTAGATAGGCCATGTGGTCTTTTTCTGTTGTCATATTTCTATGTTTCTATTCTAAAGGTAAAAAGGGGACTGTTGTAGTTGTTGATATGAAAGGACAGACTAGATAGGCCATGTGGTCTTTTTCTGTTGTCATATTTCTATGTTTCTATTCTATGTTTCTATATACCAGCATTCCGCAGAATGAAGACTTGGAGGTGGGTCGTGTGACTCTTTTGACTCGTGAAGATTTGAGCACAGCCAAGATGGATTTTATTGTTCAGCTGATGATACTGGCTATGACTAAGAACTTTTTTGTTTTGATGGGGTCTTTTATCAACAAATTAAAGGGGTGGCCATGGGAGCTAACATGGCCCCATCGATTGCAAATCTTTACATGGCACAGTTTGAGAGTCGATGGCTTACGGAGGGTCCACTTCAATTACACATTCGTTTGCGGGTGCGTTACATTGATGATGTATTTCTGTTGTGGGTAGGCTCAGTGGATCCATTATTGTCTTTTCATCAATGGCTTAATCGCTGTGATGTGAACCTTTCTTTTTCTTTGGAATACAGTGCGACATTTATTTATTTTCTGGATGTCTCCTTGTCATGTCAAGGAGACTGATTAATAGCTATGGTGTACTCCAAACCCACTCATTAAATGGCATTTCTTCATTTCACTAGTGCTCATCCTCAACGTCTTAAAGAGAGTCTGCCTTTTGCTCAATTTCTTCATTATCGTCGTAATTGTTCTTTGGTATCTGATTATAAGTTGTCTTCTCAGAGTCTGGAAGAATCTTTTTTGACACGAGGTTATCCACCTCAGTTGGTCCATCAGGCTTGGACACGTGCATGTTTCAATGATAGAACATGGTTACTTACCCCTCGTGACTTTTCTGCGTCTTCAGATGCTGATTTTGTTCACTATGTGTCACGATTTAATCCTTTGAGTTATCAACTGACTAAGATTGTTCATCTCCACTCCCACCTGATTAGTCTAACTCCTGGTTTAAGTCAACAACAGATAAGATCCGTGTATACTAAGAGTTTTAATTTGAAGGATCTTTTATGCCCATCTGTGTACACGAGCATGGCATTTACACATTCTGTCACAGCAGGTCATCGTTGCTGTGGGGACTGTTCCGTGTGCTTTATGATGGAATATTGTCACTCATTTTATTATAATCATCAGACATATCAATTACGTCACTCTTCCACTTGTGGCAATGTGGGGGTGGTGTACTTACTTTGATGTCCTTGTGGTTTGTGGTATGTTGGGAACACCAAGTGAGCTCTATGGATATGTCTTGTGGAACATAGAAGCCGACTTCGCCATATGATGGAGGGTGCCCCTTTGGTTCTACATTGTCAATGTTTTAGTCATCGTTTTGAAGACTTGCAGTGCCTAGTGATTACATAATGCTTACCTTCCATGTATGGCGGGGATTGGAACAAGACTCTCATTCGTTTAGAACGACGTTGGATTTTTCGCCTTGGTACAGTGACACCAGGAGGCCTCAATGACTCCATTGAATGGAAGACATGTTTTTGATATCCTGTTTTTTGACATCTTATGGGTTTGATATCCTGGGTTTTTGTTGTTTTTTGTTGCTTGGGTGGGCTGGGTGGTTATTCCTCTTGCTTTTATTTATTTTTTCATTGGCGTGTATTATTTTAATTTTACATTGTCTGTTGGCTGAGATGTGCTGTTTTTCATACGGCTGATGTCTCAGTATGGAGCTGTTTTCTGTTTTCCCTGGGGGTGTTTTTTCATTGGCCCCATCAGCTTGCCAGAGTTCAGAGGGTTTTTTTTTCCTCTGACATCATCGGGTGTGCCTTTTTATTCGTGCATGCCCGATATATTCTCTCTTGGCATTTTCTGGATGTTTCAACTGGCTTTGTTCACAGCGATGTTTCTAAACTCCTTCTGTGGTAATTCTCTGCCTTTTGTAAATTGATGGTTCCTGTTTATTGATTTTTCCTCTGTTCTTTTCTACTGTTTGTTTTGATTTTGTTTTTTGTTCCCATATGAAAGTTTTTGTTTTGCTTTATATGCTTTAGGCTCCTTGGACGTTATTTTTTTTATATAGTGATACTTAACTTTGGGCATGTTTATTGAAGTGTGCTAAAGTTTGGCACCTTAGCACACATAAAATTACTGTGTGGGTATGTCCAACCTGCGTTAACTCTTGGGGGTCTTTGCAGCATGTCCCCATGCAGTTGCTTGGGTAGAAACAACCCAACATGCTAAAGCTGCTACCACAATTGACATGGGTGCAGTCCATATTAACCAAAATGTGAAGTCAATGCCCATCCTACCCCAAGCCCACTCAGCCTCTTCCCTGTCACACGCTATGCACTTAGCGCAGGATCTTTACTAAACAATTGTAGTGCATAGTAACGATTACCACAGTCCTGTGCTGTTTGCCATACACTAAAGGCTGCAATTTACTCCATCAAAAAGTAAAAAGACTAGGGGACAAGCAATGAAGCTACAATGTAACCCATTTAAGAGAAAATATTTTTTCACTCAATGTGTAATCAAACTCTGAAATTCATTATCGGAGAATGTAGTAAAAGCTGTTAGTGTAGCTGGGTTTAAAAAAGATTTGGACAAGTTCCTGGAGGAAAGGGCCATAAACCCTTATTAAAGAAGAAATCCACTGCTTACCCTGGGACAAGCATTATGAAAACTTTGTACCTTTTTGGAAGCCAGACAGGTACTTGTGACTTGAATGGGCTACTGTTGGAAACAGGATACTGGGCTTAAACCTGGTCTGACCCAGTGTGGCATTTGTTATGTCCTTATGTTCTAAGTAACCTTTAGTGTTCTTTAGTAAACATTAGGGGTATCAGGCACAAACATTTTGTTTTGTTTAGTTTCCTGTGTCATTTGCAGGTTTGTTTTATTTTAATACATTTTCATTTTCTATTGTTTTGTTTTTATACATTTTCATTTCAGGGCAATTTTGTTAATTAAAGGGGCAGGTGTGGTTTCTGCCCAAAGGAAAAACAGCTGAAAGGCTACTAGAGGGTCCTGGGAAATAAAAAGTCCAACTGGATTTTTTTCGCAGAGCCAGAGGCTGGCCTTCAAAGAGCAATCTTTGGATTAGAAGGCAGGCATCTTGCAGGAAGAGGCTATTGCTAGACAGCCTTCTCTTAACCGTATCTTGTTTTTGTTGTTGTTGTTGTTGTTGTTTTTTAATAATTTTAACTTTTATTCAAATAATAAAGTAGGAAATAATTACAAACAGTCCCCATCACGGGGGAAGCACTTCCAAAATTACAGGTCATAGCAAGGAAAATAAAACCTCAGAAAAAAAAGAAAAACAAACGACTCTAAAACTACAGAACGGATATATCCAACGAATCCCAAATGAAACTGTACCCTTTTAAACTTAAATAAGGAAGCAACAAAATACATTATCCCAAATCAAACCTACAAAAATTTCCCGGCCTGAAACGCTTCCAATTGGGCTGGATAAAAAAAAAAAAACATATTTATCGTTTTGATAATTAACAAGACACTTACAAGGATATTTTAAATAAAAAGAAGCCCCTAGGGCTAAGATATGTGGCTTAAGGTTCAAGAATGCCTTATGGCATTTCTGTGTACATTTACAAACATTGGGGGGGGGGGGGGTACTTGAATCACCTTACCACAAAAGGGAACCTCCTTTTTAGAAAAATACAGATGCAATACCATATTTTTATCTAAGGAAGAAATAAAATAAACTACCAAAGTAGCATATGTTGAAATCACTTCTTGTGAAGATTCCAAAAAAAGCAGACACATCAAGAGTCTCAAGACACATCAAGAGTATCAGTATCTTGTATTGTTGATGATCTTCGTTCTGGTTTCCTGATTGGCCCAAAGTTTGCTTGTTCAGGAGCTATGTGCAAAACTCTTCCTGGATTTTTTGCCTTATGCATCTATTAACTCCTATTCTTCTATAAACTTACTCCAAAGAATTTTCTTTTGCCATGCTTGCTTAATGTCTCTGATAGCATACTTAAACACGGTTTAACAGAATTTCTGGCACAAGAACATGTCAAAAGAAAAATCTTTGGAATAAGTCTATAACAGAGCAGGTGTCAAGACAAAAAAATCTCGGAAGGAGTGGCAGAAACCCTTGGGCTGGCCCTGCTCAAAGGTCACTGGTTTGAGGCCAGCTTGCCTGTGATGACACTGGAGAAGACAGAATTTTGGATTTTTTAATGTTTTGTATTAAAAATTATATGACACATGTTGATATTTACCATGTAATTTCAAATAAATTCACATCCCTAGCAAACGCGCCCCTTTATGTATTAGATGGGTTGACCGAATATCAGTCTCATGATATTAAACAAATCAAATGCAAAAATAATATTTGAAAGTATTATAAAGAGAATATCAGATAGTTGGTGAAACCTAGTTCCACCAATTTTAAATGTTCATATGCAAGAAAAAATGTTAGAAGTTGATACTGATAAAGACATAGGGCCCGATTCCGAGTCACAGATTGCGGGGTTGCATGTCCCGGCAGGATGTGCAGCCCTGCAAGTTGTGTGGACCCTATTCGCCATCCTGCTCTCCCCGTGTGGTTAGAACTGCAGGACGGGGAGAGCCGGTGGGGGGTGGGAGGGGTCGGGGTCTGGATGGAGCGGGGGCAGGGTGAGCCGGCAGGATGTACAGGGCTGATTCTGGACACGTACCTGTACATCCTGCAGGATCAGAGGGGACGTGCTACTTATTTCACCTCGAAGGGCTGGGGGCCTGGGCTGGATGCAGGGGGGTCCCTGCTACCCGATCCCAGCCCCAGTTAGCCATCCATAGGTCAGGCAGTGGGGAAGAGCGGGATCTAAGCCACAGGAGTTGGGGGAGCCTGTGGGGTAGACATCCCTGCGGGCAGGCAGGGGTACGCAGGGCCATCCTCGGGCCCTATTCTGTGTGCGGTGGGAACATTTTGTTCCTGCCATACAGAATCAGGTCCTAACAGGCCCATCTTTTATGAGGCCATCCAGATGGCCCAGATGTGCCCCTTTTGGAATTGGGCTCATAGCCACACTTATTGAAATAGACAAACTACCAGCAGCCCACAGCCAATAGCCCACTGCCAAACTATTGCAGAATCTATATCTTGAGCCTTATGAAAATAGATTTAAAGTCACAAGTAGACATGGAGCCCAATTCAGAAAGGGGCACGTCCACCTTATCCGGACATCCCCGCGCAGGACAAGCCCATTAAGACTCAATTCTGTAACATGGGAGTGAAACATTCCCACGGCATACAGAATCGGGCCCGAGGATGGCGGATGGCCTGGTGTGCCCCAGCATGGCCAGCATGATGTCCACCCCGCAGGCCTGTAGTGCCCTAGCACTTACCCTGCCACCCAACCCCCAGTGGAAGCTGTCAGAGCAAGAATCAGGCGGCGGAACACAGCTCCGGTGGCCTGCTGCTCCAGTGGTGGGCTGCCATACTCCCGCAGGGGGCTGCCAGGTGGGATCAGGGGGGTGGCCTGCTGCTCCGGTGGTGGGCTGCCATACTCCCGCAGGGGGCTGCCAGGTGGGATCAGGGGGGTGGCCTGCTCTTATTCCACCTCCGAGATGGAATAACCAGACCATCCCCCCAGTGACCCCAGACGTACAGGGCTGTCAATGGAATCGGCCCTTTTTGTCTGGGGGCCAGGCTGCCTATACCCCACCCCAGTCATGCCCATGTCAACCGCTGCACATGTGAACCAACCCGCCGTATGTTACATTGAAAGAGAAGAACTTCCTTTGTTTTCAATTTCCAAAAGTACCGTTTTTTTACACAGTACCCAAGATACATAAATCTATTAGCCATCCTCCTGGTAGTCCTATTGTCTCATGAAGGGGTTTGATATTGGAACCATTATCACAATTTTGTGATATTTTTCTGAAGCAGGAAGATGTTTTGGTAAAATCGTTTATTAAGGATTCCTTTGATTTCCTTTCTCAGTTGGAGGCTTTGGATCACCAGATGGAGGAAATATGGTTGGTTACATTGGATGTTTCTTCTTTATACACTTATATCGATCAACGGGAAGCCATGTTTTTGTTATCCACTCTTTTAAGCTTTGCACCATCATGGTTACCTAAACAATTTTTGTTGGATTTGATGGAACTTGTTCTTATGCATAACTATTTCCTTTTTGAAGGGGAATATTTTTTGCAGGTTTTTGGCATAGCTATGGGGGCTACAGTGGCGCCATCATTAGCTACATTATATCTGGCTGATATGGAAGAGAGTTTTATATACCCTTTCTTGTTTTTTCAACACGTGCTCTTTTGGCGCAGATTTCTAGATGACATCTTTTTTATATGGCTATCAACCCATGATGAATTGCTCAAATTTCTTGTTTGACTTAATACTATTAAGACAAATATCCAATTCACTCCCCATGTTCATTTCCAGCATATTGATTTTTTCGATATTACCATCTATAAAAATGCTGGAAGGTTATCCTCCACGTTGTTTCGAAAGCCTATCCAACGAAACAGTCGTTTACGTTTTCACAGTTGCCATCCAGGATCTCTCCGAAGAGGCCTTCCTTTTGGTCGATTCTTAAGGATACAGAGATCATGTTCCTCGGTGGAACAATTCCAAATTTGTGCTAAAGATTTATGTTTTCATCTACAAGCTAGGGGTTATCCTTCTGATGTTATTAAGAAGGCCTATAAGAGGGCCTTCTTAATAACATGTTCAAAGAGAGCGGTTACTGTTGGAACAACGCTCTAACCGGCAGACAAACAAATATTCAACCAATACTAACATGTATCAAAACAATTATTCAAAGGTTTCTACTACTCATGAATTGGAGTCTGTTGTGGGGGTGTTACCCTTCATGTATAATACTTTTCGAGTGGTCAAGTTGCTATGAAAGCACTGGTCAATATTGAGCCTTCATCCTTTTTTGCCAAACCACTGACCATTGCTTATTCTAGAGGTTCTAATTTAGGGGACATTTTAGTGAATTCAGCCTCACTGATGGATCGACCTCTCCAATTTTCAGGGGAATCTTCTTGTCATGTGCCATGCGGTCAATGTACATATTGTGCTTTAATACTTTCGGACACACACCTTGAAACTCTTCTGCGGGATCATTCTCTTAAGCGTTATGGCACACCACATGTACTTCTGAGTTTGTGGTTTATCTTTTGGCTTGCCCATGTCAATTACTTTACATTGCACAATTTGATCTGCCAAGACCCATTTAGGTAAGCACTTTTCACATATTCGATCACAGATTCATACTATCTATCTATCTATCTATCTATCTATTTAACATTTATAAAGCACTTCAAACGTACGAAGCACTGTACATACATGAAGAAAAGACAGTCCCTGCTCATCAGAGCTCACAATCTAGTCAAGAAGATCACAAAATAAAAATACAATCAAGTAAGACAAAGTATAAAATAAACAAGAAGAGCAAAAACAAGAATCAAGAACAGAAAGCAATAGAGATGAGATGGGTTTTCAATCTGGACTTGAAGAGGTCCAGAGAGGGTGCATTGTGTACAGACAGAGGTAGATTGTTCCAGGCAAAGGGTGCAGCCAGGTGAAAGGAGTGAAGTCTAGAATTAGCAGTGCGAGTGGAGGGCATACATAGACAAAGGCTGTTTGAAGAGCAAAGAACGCGAGAGGGGATGTAAAGAGAGATAAGAGATGATAGGTAGTGGGGGCTGAAGAGTGAATGCATATATAGGTCAAGAGGAGGAGTTTGAATTGGATCCAGAAGTGGATGGGAAGCCAATGAAGGTACTTGAGAAGAGGAGCGATATGGGAAAAGCGATGCTGACGGAAAATTAGTCGAGCAGCAGAATGTTGAATAGATTAAAGGGAAAAGAGATGGTTTGCGGGAAGGCCAGCAAGGAGAATATTGCAGTAATCAAGACGGGAGGTGATCAAGGAGTGGACAATCATTTTAGTAGTGTCATCAGAAAGGAAGGGGTGAATTTTGTTAATTTTATAAAGGAAGAAACGGCAAGTCTTAGCTACGAGTTGGATATGAGTGGAGAAAGAGAGAGAGGAGTCAAAAATAACACCCAGGTTACGAGCCGAAGAGACAGGAAGGATTAAAGAGTTATCCACAGAGGATACTGTTGGAGGCAAGATGGTGGCATTCACAGAAGCTCACTGACACCGCTCCTGGGTTACTCCTGTCTTACCTTTCTCTTTTATTCATTTTCATCTGTTTTTTTTGGCTGGTGAGAGCTCCCAATGCCACATGCGGGCAGAAAGAGGAAAGCCAAGCCGACTACTCTGTCGGCAGGAGAGAGTACGGCTGTAGTGGGGTTGGCGATAAGCGGGCCCATGGATGCTTTTGTGACACTTGCTGGGTTGGGTGTGCTAGTTACGGGGCACCCGCTGTTTGCTGTGGGGGCAGAAGGACGGCCTTCCAGTGCCGAGGGGTTAGAGGTCTCTCTAAGCCCAGAATTCCATCTACCACCGGTTCAGCTGGAAGCAGAGTCCTTGCATGGTTCGTCGAGTGCTGGCGTGATGGAGTTGTTGTGCCTGCCTTGGGACCCGCAGTTGCAGCCGTCCGGCCCCGGAGGAGGATTTTCGGAGCTGGTCTCTCCAGCTATACTATCCGGCGCTGTGGGAGGTCGGGAGGAGTATTTTTCTGCTCTGCACACTTCGGAGGAGCTGCCTGCATCTTCAGTGGGTGAACAACTTCTGCTTGGAGGGACAATCCCTGGACACGATTTGGTGAGACCAGATCCTGTTACCCCTGAATCTCTAAGGGAAGCTTTTTCATCTATGTCGCTCACTGTCACTACACAGCTTCAGTCTATAGTGCAGCAATTTCAAGCATTTGGGCAGCAGTTAAAGGTATATGAAGTGGGTCAGACTGAGTTTTCTGCCAAAGTGGCCTCCTTTGAGGGCCATCTGGGGCAGGTTCAGGAGGTCTCCCAAGCCTTTGTTAAAGATTCTGCAGTTCTGCACAAGAGGATCGAATTTTTGGAAATGCTGCGAGGAGCCAAAATCTTAGAATATTGAATTTTCCTAAGGTTCCGTCATTGTCTGCCTTGGAACTTTTTAAGAAATTCCTAGTAACTACTCTTAAGGTCTCGGCTGAAGTAGTTCCACCTATTTCTAAGGCCTTCTATTTACCAACTGCCAAGACTGGTCCAGTGGGTGTAGATGAGCATCGCTTACAATCTTTGGACAGTTTAGATTTGTCTACATTTTTGGAGCGGTCCCTTTCTGATGTGGGGATGACCGCCACTCTGCTGGTCACCTTTGCCCTTGAGGCAGATAGGGATTGGCTAATGAACTGGGTTTTTTTCGGTCCCCATGTAAAGTGTTCTTGGATTCCCAGCTGCGAATATTTCCTGATGTATCTAGAGCAACCCAAAAGAGACGGAGGCAGTTTCTTTTATACCGCCCTGGAGTGCTTTAGCTGGAAGGATTGTTTTTTCTGCGTTTTCCATGTAAATGTCTAGTGAAGTTAGCTGGGCATAGTTACCTTTTCTTTGAACCCTCTCAGCTGGCTAGTTTTATTTCCTCTAGATTACTCACTGTGCAGGGTCCCCCCCCCCCCTAATCTCCCCTTAAGTAGTTTTCCTGTTAAAGAGGGCTAATTCGGAATAGATTATATACACTCTTCCTTTTTCTGTTATTAGATTATATTTGCATTATTATTAATTTATCCTATATTTTGTGACCTATCTTGCCTCTATATTGTGCACTTGTGGGCCTAGCTAGGGTTGTATTGTTCTTTGGCTAGATTTTCCTGTTATTTAAGTTAAAATGGCCCTTTCTGCCCTTTCTGTACAAGTTATTTCTCTTATATGTATTTAAAATTTGCATAAATTAATTAAAGAGTTATCCACAGAGACTGAGAAAGGGGGTAGAGGAGGGGAGGCATTGGGGGGAAAGATAAGGAGTTCAGTCTTAGCCATATTTAATTTCAAGCGGCGGTGAGACATCCAAGTAGAAATGTCTGAAAGGCAGGGGGGCGGAGCTAGCCGCGGTGCCGAATGGACGCGTGATTCAGAGCTCCTGAGGCTACTGAAGAATCCTGCACTAATCTATAGCGAAATTGGCATTTTTATTTCTTCTTCTTGCGTCCCCTTGGAGATACATGCCCAGGTAAACCATTTGAGATGACTACCTTGAAACCGGCGCGGCTGGAATTTCAGCCGGGACCTGGGTCCTCGGCAAAGCGCTTTAAATCAGACACTGGGTCCCCTCACATAATGGCCGCGACGGAGAAGGAGAATGCCGCCGAAAGCCTGCGGGAGATATTACTGGAGCTAAAGAATGTAAAGGAAATGATTGGTAATAATGCGGCTTCTTTGTCGGCGATCCAAGAGGACATGAGCGAGGTGAAAGAGAAAATGATAGAAATGAGCTCGCGTGTAACGGTGGTGGAGGGCCAAGTACAGAAACATGAAATACTGCTCAATCAAGTCGGCCCCCTGATCAAACATATCAAACACATGGAGGACTCCATTGAAGATCAGAACAACCAGGCACGTCGCAACAACGTACGAATTGTGGGTGTCCCTGAGGGGGCCGAAGGATCCGACCCGATCGCCTACTTAGAGAAAGTCATACTGGAGGTGCTGAAGCTTTCCTTTACTAGACCCTTTGAATTAGAGCGAGCACACCGTGTCCCCACACACAAGGCCGAGAACGTCAGGTACCTTCGTCCTATGGTTATGAAAGTCTTACGTCACGTGCAGGCCCTGCAAGTCTTGCAAGCAGCCAGAAAGAACCCCTCTTTGCTGATCCAAGGACAAAAAGTTTCTTTTTATCCCGAACTTAGTAAACAAACTATGGATCGCAGAAGAGCGCTGTTCGCGTGTAGGCCCATGCTGCAGAGTTTGCAGGCCAGGTATGGCCTGTACTACCCCGGCACCATGAGGGTGACGCTCCATAACACAACGAGAAACTTTGTTGATGCCGACAAATTGCGATCCTTCTTGCAAGAGCATAGTGGTATGGAATCCTAATCACACACACCTTTTGGAAGTTGGTCATTTATCTTGTTATGGTAACGAGTAAACCTGATGTGGGGATGGGGGGCGGAGCCTTATGTCCAGCGGGATGGTCGCATAACGCTGAGGCTCCCGAGAGGCCTACTCAGAATCCTGAATTAACACCGTACATACTTGGAAATTCTACTCTGATCTTGCCGGGGCACATTGGTGAGATGGCGGGGACCAAACCCACGCGCCTGGAATTTGGATCTCCAGCGGCTTCTCACGGCAAACGATCCAAAACTGAACCCCCGTCCCCGCAGAAGGGGCTGGCCTTGCGCGAGGGCCCCGAAATGCAGCAGGAAATCCTCGCAGAGATTAGAGGGGTCAAAGACCTCGTGCAGTCAAACGGTGAAGCACTCCGAGCGCTGCGGGAAGATCTTGGTGTGTTGCAAAGCAAGCTAGAAGGGCTTTCTTCGCGTCAGGACAAAATGGCGAGCATATTGGACTCCCATGCGGCCCGGTTGTCCAAGCTC
Source organism: Ichthyophis bannanicus (assembly GCA_033557465.1). Classification (NCBI taxonomy): domain Eukaryota; kingdom Metazoa; phylum Chordata; class Amphibia; order Gymnophiona; family Ichthyophiidae; genus Ichthyophis; species Ichthyophis bannanicus. The sequence continues at coordinate 272,958,471 of CM066033.1, read as the reverse complement.
GACAAAGTTGAACGTCAGGTGCGGGCCTTGCAGAAAGAAGTGGAAGATGGCAATAATAGAGCGCGCCGCAACAACATACGACTCGTGGGCATACCGGAGGGAGCGGAATCGGGAGATATGAAAGAGTTTTTATGCAAAATCCTCCCTTCCCTGCTCCAAATCACCTTTACCAAAGATTTGGAGATCGATCGCGCTCATCGTGTACCCACAAGCATAACGCTCAACAGGAAGACCCCGCGGCCTATCATTTTTCGACTTTTGAGATATCAACACATGGAGCAAATTCTAAGTGCCTCTCGGGCAAAGGGCCATATGGAGTTTGAGAGCCACAAGATCTCCTTCTATCCTGACTTGGCTAAACCCACGGTCGACCGCCGAAAGCGCTTTCTGGAATTCCGGCCGAGGCTTCAACAACTACAAGCACGCTATGGCCTGATGTACCCGGCCAAGATCCGAGTCACGCTTCACAATCAGACAAGAACATTTGAGGACCCTGATCTACTAGCGGAGTTTTTGGATTCCAAAGAAGCCGACTTGATGCGCTGACTTCCAGAATATTCCTGCAAGTATTCTCATATCCGCTGTACCTGCCATATTGGATCTGCCGCAGCCCAGTAAAGAGTCTGGCGAGGGCAGTTTGTTTGCCTTACTTTTGATGATATCTGTGACCCGACTCCATCTACCCACAGTAGCCTCGATGAGTATCAGAGACAGTGTTACTTATGGACTCTGGTGTTTCTTTTCTTTTTTTTTTTCATGCCTTTCTATTTCCTCTCTAGGGCCTCCTCCCGCAGACATATGGTCGCCATATTCTTTGGGGGTTTTGCTTCTTCTCTAAGATACTTTGGTACATACTTTTCAATATGGGGTGTATTAGCCAGCATACTCGGTGATTATGTCATTGTTGCACAGATTCTGATTATGTTGTATGTTTTCAAGCGCCCTTACCTAAAATGTCTATTACCGATTGATGGCACCATGTAAGATTTTCTCCTTGAACGTAAAATGAATCAATAATCCGATAAAACGGAAGAAAATCCTAAGCTACCTAAGTCAGGAAGCTGCGGATCTGATTTTTCTCCAAGAAACGCATTTAAATTCGAAGGAAACTCTTAAACTCAATATTAAACCTTACATGGTGGCCGCCTATTCCCCAGCCGTTTCTAAGAAATGTGGGGTTGCCATACTGGTTAGGAAATCTTTGCATGCTACTATTATTGCGACTAGCTCAGATACAGAAGGTAGATGGTCCAGAGTTCACCTCAAGATAGGTAGCCTTGAAGTTACATGTATATGCCTTTACGCTTCTAATGTGGATGACCCTGCCTTTTTTGCTACCATTGCTCAGGTTGCGCAGGCCTCTGCTAATACTTCATTGATAATTGGGGGGGATTTCAATCTAGTCCTTGATCCCCTGATTGACAGACAGCCGCCTAGGACAAGTGGTCCCCCCAAGAGTCACACCACGCTTACCTCCCTGATCAAAGATCTTGCTTTAGTTGATCTATGGAGGTGACTTCACCTTCTTCTCTTCCCCTCACAAATCCCAGTCTCGCATAGATTTCTTTCTAATATCAAAACTGTTAGTTCCTCAGGTGGACACTGCAAAGATTCACTCCCAACATATTTCAGATCATGCTGCTATTTCCTTTCAATTACACACTACTGCACCTCAAGGGAATTCGGGGGCCTGGTTCTTTGATAGAGCCCTGTTAACTCAGCCAGAGTTCCAGTTAGAAATTCGAGCAGCCATACAGGATTACTTCCATTTTAATCTACCCCAGGATACTGCGAATTGGGCTTGGTGGGAGGGCTTCAAAGCGGCCATTCGAGCAACGATCACTAGCTATCAAATCCGCCTGCGGAAACAACGCAAACAGCAGCTACTCATACTGGACCAACAAATAAAAGCAGGCGAACGAGTTCTAACTTCACGTACTGATCCATGTGTATTAATTCGATTACAGCGTCTCCGTTTTCAATATAATTCAATCCTCTCAACTGCAGCTTCTAAGAGTATTGAGCTTCAGCGAGGGACATATTATCGTGAAAATAACTGAGCCGGTCGACTCTTAGCCAACGCCTTGAAAGGTCAAAAAGAAGCTAAACGCGTAGCGGCCCTTCGAGCTCCACAGGGAGGGGGCATAGTGACTACAGACTCCGACATTGTAGAACTCTTTCGGGATTTCTATACCCGCCTATATCAATCTGAATGTGAGTTCTCGTTAGAGACATTCGAGCGATTGCTTTCTGGCATTCAGCGGCCGACCCTCTCTGAAGATGATAGGGATGCGATGGATGAACCCTCCTCTACTTCAGAGATCCAATCTGCCCTAAAACGAACAGCCTCGGGCCGTGCCGCAGGGCCCGATGGTCTCCCGACCGAATTCTACAGAACGTTCAGTGCAGATTTAGTTCCCTATTTAAAACTCTATTTTACTGCCCTTGCGGTAGATACATCCTCTTTGGGATCCTTTTCTGCAGCTAATGTGGTAGTATTTGAGAAAGAAGGCAGAGACCCGCTGCTAACCGCCAACTACCGTCCAATCTCCCTACTTAATGCCGATTATAAGATCTTCGCAACGATCTTGGCCACCCGGCTATCTGACAGGATGGCCACCCTAATTCACCCCGACCAATGCGGTTTTATACCCGGCAGATCAACTGCTGACAATGCTCGGACCTTGTGCCATGTGCTATCCAGTGCTGCCAATCTAGATCATCCATGGGTGGGTCTTTCCCTGGATGCCGAAAAAGCCTTTGATCGCCTAGAATGGCCCTTCTTATTTGCAGTTCTCCGATGGTATGGCTTTGGGGAGGGCTTCCTCCGATATCTCCAAGTCATGTATACTCAACCCGTCGCCAGTATTTGTGTAAATGCCATCAAGTCTCAGCCATTTAATCTCCAAAGAGGCACGCGTCAAGGTTGCCCCCTATCACCAATGCTCTTTGATCTAGCTCTTGAACCCCTAGCCCTCCTTATTAGACAGTCCGCACGTATTCGAGGTGTCCCCTTCAGTCATAGGGAGATTAAACTCTCTGCATATGCAGATGACCTTATGCTTTTCGTATCCCTTGATTCGGTTCCAGCTGTCTTGGATCTGATTGACGGATACTCACAATTATCGGGCTATAAAATTAACTGGACCAAATCTGTCGCATTCCCACTGAACCGCTGGGTACATGAGGCTGACATGCAGGCCTTTCCCTTCCTTTGACAATCCCGCATGGTGAAGTATCTCGGGGTCCATTACTGTTCTCCTTTAGAAGACACTATCAGTTTTAATGCCAAAGAGGTAGTCTCCAAAGTCCGTGAGCTCACTAATCGTTGGTCTCCCTTATCTCTTACATGGTGGGGCCGCCTAGAAACTGTGAAAATGATGATAGTCCCCAAAGTGAACTACATTTTAGAAATGCTGCCATGCTTACTCCCGCTACATACTTATAAAGATATTGAGGGCCTTCTCGTCCGTTATCTCTGGCAGGGCAAGCCACCAAGGATAGCTAAACAAAAACTACAGTCTGCAAAGGAAAGAGGGGGTACCAGATTTCCTGATTTTCTTAGATATCATCAAGCCTTCCTACTTAAGCAAGGTGCCCGATGGCTAGATGCCTCAACAGACAGCAGACCAGTTTGGCTTGACATAGAAGAGGAGCTTAGTAGCCCAATTCCGTTGACCCATCTCCCCGGTATGTCCTATCAAGTAGACACCCGCCATCCACCAATGATTGTCGATACTCTTGCGGCCTTTAACACTCTCATTCTATCACTGGGCCCGAACGTATGTCCTCAGGACGGACTCCCGCTATGGAATAACCCCAGAATTCAAGTCCTAAATAGAACGATAGCATGGAAACCCTGGTACTCAAGGGGGATCTGGACACCCCAACAGCTTTTCTCCGCAGCTCGTTGGAAAACCTTTTCTGATTTACAAAAGGAATTTGCGTTACCAGCGAAACACTACTTTCAATTGATGCAGCTTCAACACTGCCTCAAAAGTGCTCAAATCATGCCGCCCTCTGCCCCTACTGAGGACGGGCTATTAGAGATAGTTCACTCTATTAGTAGTACACATGGGGTAGCCTCTAACTTTTATAAAATATTATGTCAGGGTACAGACACGGCCACTTTTAGAGCCCAACAAGCCTGGGAGCACGAACTGCAAACCAATTTAACCCCTGTGCAATGGAGCGTTTTCTGGAGCAAAGTAGTGCGGGTTTCCCGGTCTGCCTCTGTTACCCAAACTCTCTTCTTTTTTGCACACAGATGCTTTTATACCCCAGAAAAAATAGCCAAATGGAACACAACTGCTAGGGACCAGTGCTGGTCTTGCCATACTGCTGTGGGAACCTTCGCTCATGTTATTTATGAATGTCCTCAACTACAGGTTTATTGGGGGCGGGTTTGGGGTTGTATTCAATTTATCTTACACCTTCATGAACCTCTCTCTTGGAGGATAGTGGGACTCCGCTCTGTGGCGGAGGTCCCCTCTCTTCCTAAGAAGGGTCGCTTTCTCCTTGATTTCATGCTGGGTATAGCCATATGCTTAATCACGAGGAATTGGAAGGATAGCTCTCGACTTACTGTCAATGAATGGTGGAACCTCGTCTGCTTATATAGTAAATATGAGCAGATACCTCGGAGAGCTATTCCCCATGCCCAAACTCACTCTCGCTTGTCTAAATGGCAGATGCTTAATGATTATGTACAATCTGCTCATTGTTCCAACATGCCTGTATAATGTGCACTCATCATGTTTCAGATCACCGTTAGGTTTTGTAACACAATAATGTAAGTACACGCCCGCTTCGGGAATGATTAGTTTTCTAGAGAAGAAGCAGGGGGGAGGGGGGTGGCAGGGGTTTACTTTGGTGTATGTATTACACTTTATGTATTTGTCTTTTAGCTGTAAGTCTTCCTTTTCCTTTGTTGTTATAAAACGAAAATAAAGAATTTAAAAAAAAAAAAAAAAACCTGATGTGGGGATGCTAGATTGGACTCTCAGAACACACTTTCATTTTACTGCTCATTCTTTCCATTGCTTCTGATGGGACGCTGACCCTGGTAATCTACACTGGTATGTTTGCTTTGACTAGCCTGATAGATATGGGAATGAATGTATAAATGTATATGTTGAACTGTACGGGGACCACTTATGTAATTGTGATAAGTATGGTAACTGTAGATAGTTAGTAATGCTATTTCGCATAGAGTATGCAAATGATGTTCAGAAAGGTAGCTGAGGGGGGTAGATAGGAGCTCTATAATGGCACAGGAGGCAGTTGTCACCTTGAAATGTATGTGTATAAAGTTTGATTGTTTACCATGGCCAGTCCAACCCACTGTTCTGCTCACGCTCCGGCAAATAGTAAGTGTGTGGAGCATCAATAGATCCTCTTTACATATTATTCTGCCTTATATCCACGATGACATCTGATTTGAGTGTACTCACGTTAAACGTAAAAGGGATTACTGATCCTATAAAGCGAAAGAAGATCTTAACATACTGCCAGCAGAAGAAAGCTGATATAATATATTTGCAGGAGACTCACTTGTCAGAGAGAGAATCGCTTAAGGTAACATCTCCCACATACCAAGTTGCAGTGGTAGCTCCGGCGGTGGGACGGAAAGGAGGGGTGCTAATATTAGTACGCAAAAAGTTCCATTCCTCCTTGAAGGACGTGAGAGCGGACCCCATGGGTAGATGGGCCAGAGTTACACTGCAATTAGATCAGGCGATGATTACGCTTATGAATATTTATGCACCAACAACCGATGATCCCAGCTTTTACAAAGGAGTAGCTATGGAGTTAACTGAAGTGGCCCATACTAATATAATCCTGGGAGGAGACTTCAATATGATATTAGATCCCTTGTTGGACAGGACCCCATACAAAGCAATCACTAAACCAAATTCACATGCAGTTGTACAAGGCATTATAGAGGAATCACGCCTAGTAGATCCATGGCGGCTTTTGCACCCAACAGGCCGGGAATATACGTTTTACTCTATGCCGCATAATACTCAAACTCGAATTGATTACTTCCTGATTTTGTCTAGTCTACTTCAGCAAGTGATGACGACTACCATACATGCCGGCACTGTGTCAGATCATGCCGCAGTTTCCCTGGTCTTACAGCCGGAGCGATCTCGGAAACTGCCATATAGATGGACTTTCGACAAATCATTACTGCAGGACGAGACCTTTGACGTTTACATAAATAATATCATAGAGGCTTTTATTCAACTTAATGACCCTTCAGACACTTCCATATGGGGGTGGTGGGAAGGCTTTAAAGCGACACTCCGAGCTCACATTACAACATACACCATACGAAGGAATAAGAACAAGAGGATAGAGCGGGAAGAGTTGGAGGGGCAAATCAAAGCCGGGGAGCGGCTCCTGGCCAAGAAAGCTGATCCAATGATCTTGCTTCATTTGCAACGTTTACGATACCGATATAATAACATGTTGTATAAGGAAGCTCACACTTTGGTGCACACTCAGCGCAGTACTTACTACCATGAGAACAACCGAGCGGGTCCCTTGTTGTCCAGTTGGCTTAAAGCACGGAAAAACATGTCTCGGATCGCAGCCTTGCAGGATGCAGGAGGAGATCTTCTTATTCAAGATGAACAGATACTGTGGCGCTGTAGAGATTTTTATGAGACCCTATACCGAACAGAAGTCAGCTGTAGCCGATTTTGTGTCTGAAATTTCTGGGCCTAAGCTCCAGTCAGAACAGGCTCAGGAATTGGAAAGAGATTTCTCAACGGCGGAGATACGCAGAGCAATTGGGCAGATGGCTCGAGGCAAGGCATCGGGACCTGATGGTCTCCCACTGGAATTTTACCACAAATATCAACATCTACTGTCTCCGATGCTGCAGACTTACTATAATGGGCTTTGTGTGCCCGACCCGGAGGTGGGTGCGTTGGCAGAAGCCACCGTAGTGATTCATCCAAAACCAGGACGAGACCCTCAGAAAATAGAAAATTACAGACCCATATCACTCCTAAACGCCGATTACAAAATCTATGCAAAGGTGCTCGCCAACCGATTGAACCCGCTCCTTGGTGACCTAATACATGCAGATCAATGTGGCTTCGTACAAGGTAGATCTACTACGGATAATGGACGACTGCTGGCCCACATATTAATTGCAGCACAGAAGGTGTCGGAACCTCTTGTAGGGCTATCCCTAGATGCCGAGAAGGCATTTGATCGCTTAGAATGGTCCTTCCTCTTTCGAGCTTTGCGCTGGTTTGGGATTAGAGAGACCTGTCTCAACAGAATAATGTTGCTGTACGCCAAACCAACGGCATGCATTGCAGACAATTCAGGGATATCGGACCCATTTGAACTTCAAAGAGGCACCAGACAAGGATGCCCCTTGTCTCCGCTTCTCTTTAATCTGGCTCTGGAAGTACTTGCGTTTGCTATACGACAACATGAGAACATTGTTGGAGCCGAACTTGCCGATGGGCAATGCAAGTTATCTGCCTACGCAGATGATCTTCTGCTCTTCCTTCAACCAGAAACCCTACCAACGGTCCTACAAGTCATACAGAGTTATTTGGCAATTTCAGGATACAAAGTGAATCTCTCAAAAACCACTTTGATTCCGCTGAATGCGTGCGTATCCGCAAAGATGCTGCATGCATATCCTTTCCAAGTGGCTTCATCATCTTTCAAATACCTCGGTGTGGTATATGGCCCCACTTTACAGGCAACTTTACACCACAATATATCCAATTGTAAAGCGTATTAATAAATGGACCCCGCTGCACCTGACTTGGTGGGGGAGACTAGAAACCATAAAAATGGTACTGGTCCCTAAGATCAGCTATATCCTAAGTATGATCCCTGTGTTCTTTCCTCCGTGTTTCTATAAACAAATCAATGGTATGCTTATCTCCTTTCTATGGGGCAATAGAGTCCCTCGTATTGCCGCCTGGAAGCTTTGACTGCCTAAAACCCAGGGAGGGGTACATTTCCCAGATGCTAAATGGCTGCATCAAGCCTCTCTGTTACGACAAGGTTCACAGTGGGCCTCAATGGAAGACGACGACAATGGGCCTAGATGGCTGAGAGTTGAGCAAGCTCTGAATGGCCCCTTTCGGATCTGGATGATGATAGGGATGACACAGTCGCCGGGTAAGCTACAGAATGTGGTAGTGGGTGCAACCCAGGAAGCCTGTAGGGGTCTCGCGAAATGCATTGAAAATGGTGACGACTTTTCCAATGACATGCCGCTATGGATGAACCCTCAGCTCTGCATAGACGGGAAGCCAATTAGATGGAAGACGTGGATAGACCACGGCATTGTGATGCTTGGCCAATTGATGATGGGGAATGTCTTCAAGACTTTTGGAGATCTGTGCACTGAATTTGGGCTACCACCTTCCTGCATGTTTCAATGGTGCCAGCTTCGACATTGTCTGAGGAAAGCCGGCGTATCCCCAGTTTTGATGCTTTCGGGATGGCCGCTCCTACAAAAAATGCGTGAGATCCAAGAGGGCATGCGGGCAATATCCAAATGCCTCGTGCTGCTCCGCTCGAGAGGAGAGAAAGAATGTTTGAAAGTGCAATTGGAATGGCTGGAGGATACAGGGGATTGTTTTGGCACGGAGCAGTGGAGTTCCTTCTGGGACTCTCAAGTAAGAATTACTAGAGCTGCGTCGTTAACACAATCTTTATACTTTCTGGCGCACCGTGCTTATCTCACTCCACAACGAAAGATGAAATGGGCGACACAAGAGGGCAACCGCTGCTGGTCGTGTAATACAGCTATTGGAACTCTATCTCACATGCTCTTCTACTGCGATATGTTGCAAGAGTTCTGGAGGAGAGTTTGGCAGCGTGTGTCGAGTATCTTAAGTATACAAGCTTCGCTCACCTATCAAATTATTGTATTCAAATCCATGATGATTAGCCCCAAGCTGTCTAAACCTGACAGTCAGCTATTGGATCTTATGATAAGCTTGGCTCTGAAAATTATTTTAATGCATTGGAAGAACTTGGATCAGGTGCATTTTGAGCAATGGTGGAACTTGTTGTGCCTCCATCAGAGCTACGAGGAAATATACGCAATTAAATGCCCTTGGGCAGGCAAATTGGGTAGGAAATGGAGTACATTACATAATTATATCGGATCAAGGCATTAGAGCGTTCATACAGCCTCTCTACATTATTGGCGGAGCTGTACTCTGGTTATGGACTGGTCGTGGCTTGTGTTGTTTCAAGGTTTTCTCTTATGTTTGTATGTTATGTTATATTGCTGTTGTTAATTTGATTCTCCTTACTACAATGAGATGTATGTGGCTTCTTGTGAAGAGATGTATTATGTACTTCACATCTCGTGTATGTTTATCTTTATAAACTTTTCTTTTCTGAATAAAGATATGTTAACAAAAAAAAAAAAAGAAATGTCTGAAAGGCAAACAGTGATCTTGTCATGGATTGCTGGAGAGATATCAGGTGAAGAGAGGTAGATTTGAGAGTCATCAGCATAGAGATGGTAATGAAAGCCATGGGAAGCGATAAGAGCACCAATAGATTGGATATAGAGAGAGAAGAGGAGCGGTCCCAGGACAGAACCCTGGGAAACACCAACTGGGAGTGGGGTGGCAGAGGAGGAGGAGCCACCAGAACACACCCTAAAAGAGCGATGGGAAAGATAAGAGGAGAACCAAGACAGTACAGAGCCTCTAAAGCCGAGTGAAGACAGGGTGATAAGAAGAAGGTTGTGGTCAACAGTGTCAAAAGCAGCAGAAAGATCAAGAAAGATGAGAACAGAATAAAGACCTTTGGATTTTGCTAGGAACAAGTCATTTGATACTTTAGTGAGAGCTGTTTCAGTGGAGTGCAAGGGACGGAAGCCGGACTGCAAAGGATCAAGAAGGGCATGAGATGAAAGGAAATCGAGACAGCGAAGGTGGACAGCACACTCAAGTAGTACTGCTCCGATGGTGGAACATTGTTTGAGCTGTCACATAAATTTGAAGATTTTTTTGTGGACAGTTACTAATCATGTTCCCATTGACCCCTGTGGAGGCAATTGGGTGTTTAAACTTCAGTGGCTTGAACAACATTGGATTTATCAGCTCAGTACTGTTCATCCCCATGGTCTTAATCGAGAGATCGACTGACTTAGCTTAATGTAACCTGGACCAGTCATTGCAGGGTTTCCCCCATGACGTGGGGTTATCCCTTCATTTGGATTGGTGGTTCAAATGAATGCATATGATATCTAATGGCCAATTATTTAACATGCAGACATCTGAAATATTTCAACTTTGGCATTTTTGTGGCAGTTTGGAAGAAGCCCTTGAGTGAAATACTACGCAGTGGCACTTGAAACAGAGTCCATGTTTGGATTCGAAACATGCACATCGTGATTCTGGGATCTGCTTTTTCTGATTCAAGTTGTGCTTTTACTAGAACACATTCCTGTCAAGAGCATCTGCTTTTATAAGATAAGTGTGTCTCTTTGAGTTTTTTTCTGAAAAAAATGGATATAGTCAGTATTCGAGAGGAAATAATCTTTTTCTCCTGCTTTTCCATCCGACAAAAATGTATTCTCATATAGATTTTGGAAGTTTCTGCATTGTCTGGTGATTTTTTTAGAAGTATTTACATTAATCACTTTATAGGTTTTTAAATCGTTGTCCAATTTTCATTTAGGTAGGCTATTTGTGCATCGGTGTATAGCCTGCCCGCCGACCCCCTTAACCCAGATTTTAATTTCCGCGGTGACATTAAATGAAAATCCAGGTCATGCCTCACAGGCTAGCAACCGCCGAGGCTAAGTGGGTAGCAGCAATTTTCGATACTGCCCGTTTAGCTCCAGTGCCTTAATGATAGGTGAGGGCTTTCTTTACCTATTTTTAAGGTGCAGAGTGCTAAGCAAGCAGCATTAAAAATCACTGCTACCTGATTAGTGTCATTCTCCGCCTCCACTCTGTCTTGGAAAGCCCCAAACATGCCCTGATACTAAGCAGATATCATCTGGGCACGTTAGAATTTATGGAGCAGATGTAAAACATGCACAAGAAAACATACATTAGTTACGGTAGGATCAACTTTATTCAATTACCCTTATTCTATGTTTCTATACACGTGACTTATGACACAACAGATTTTCCTTCTTCCAATGTTTTACTTCCCATTCATTTGTATGGGGTGCTGCATCCCACAAAGATGGCAACCTCCAAGTTACTTATTCTGTCTGGCTGATAATTCTTAATAAATCTGTTATCCAGAGGTTTGTGCAATACTATCAGACTTGACTACATATTCCTTCAAAATTCTACAGGATAAGTGTATCTTGACTGAAAAAAAACCCCTTTAATTAGTTTTAAATTTGCTGTCAATTTCATGTAGCATCCCCTAGTCTTAATACAATTTAAAGAGTAAATAAAGTCCCTGACTGTTTTGTTTAGTTTAATTTATTTCTTTATAAAACTCTACCATATCACCTCTAGTTCATCTTTTCTCCTAACTGAAGTCCTAAACTCTTAAGTCGTTTTGCACTATGAAGCTATTAAATTCACTTTAACATTTTATAGTTGCCCTTCTCTGTACCTTTTCTAGTTCTGTTAGACCTCAAAGAATAGTGATGCTATTGAATTATACAGAAGTAGTAAAATATTTTCAATATCATTTTCTGTTCCTATCCAAATATTTTCTAACGTTGTATTTGCTTGTTTCACTGATGCTGTAGATTGAGCTGAGGATTTCAATATGTTGTTCACAATAACACAAGTGACATTTGTTAATGTGCAACCCAGCACTGGGCGCATAGGAAGCTGTAATTCGGAGTCTTCTCAGTTTACTTGCAGGCCAGTTCTGACTCCATTCCCAGACATCTCTCTTTTACCAAGCAAGAAAGGTACAGAAACAGTTGTCAGCACATATAATTTTCCCAGCAGAAAGAATGGTGATTTTTAAATGGGGTCATCTTCACCGGAAGACACCTGCTTATGTTTGGAGAATCCCTTTAAAAATGGCCCCCATATAGGGAGGTTTTCCGTAGCTCATCAGAGCTTGAACTACTATGGGTATTTGGCGCCCATGGACCTTCAAGTAGATTTTGAAAGGGAAGCTCCTCATGGCATTGAGGTTTTACAATAAAATTTCCATACATACTTTTGATGCCACCACTATCCCCCCAACTCTGACTGTCAAGGGGTTTCTGTGGATAAACTCCAGTTTACATAGAGAAATCTCTTTGAAATTACCCTCATGGGATTATTTTTAATTTATGCATCATTTTTTAACTTGTCTACATTTTCAATTTCATCTGGCATTTAGATGCCTGGTTTCCCAATTTTGCAAGTTCTCCTTTAATTCTTCATAGTAGGCTAAAGTTTTGCATTATCATATCATTAACAAATAAATTAAACATTTGTGCTAGCACCAATCCCATAGGCATTCCACTATTTATTTCTCTCCACTAGGAAAAGCGACCATTGTGGACTACGTGGAGCATTGTCTAGAATTTGGTAGATGAGATTTAATGCTAAAAAATGCAGAGTCATGCATTTGGGCTGCAAAAATCCAAAGGAGCGGCACAGTGTAGGGTGGAAGTACTTCTGTCCACAAAAGAATACCCGGACTTAGGTGTGATTGTGTCTGATGATCTCAAAGTAGCTAAACTGGTAGAAAAGGTGATGGCAAAAGTTAGAAAGATGCTTGGGTGCATAGAGAGAGGAATGGCCATTAAAAAAAGGAGGTGATAATGCCTCTGTATAGGTCTTTGGTGCGATCTCATTTGGCGTATTGTGTGCAGTTCAGGAGACGACATCTTCAAAAGGATATAAAGAGGATGGAGTCGGTGCAAAGGGTGGCTACTAAAATGATTAGTGGCCTTCATTATAAAGCATATGAGGATAGACTTAAACATCTTAATATGTACACCTTAGAGGAAAGGTAGGATAGAGGAGATATGATAGAGATGTTTAAATATCTCCATGCCATAAATGAAAGCAAGCTCTGCTATGAGGGAACATAGGATGAGGGTGAAAGGGGATAGACTCAGGAGTAATATGTGGAAATATTTCTTTGCGGAAAGAGTGGCAGATGCATGGAATAGTCTCCCATTAGAGGTGGTAGAGATGAGGACCGTATCTGAATTTAAAAAAACATGGGACAAACACAGAGGATCTCTAAGGGAAAAGAGGGGACTATTGTAGTAGTTGATATGGAAGGACAGACTAGATAGGCCATGTGGTCTTTTTTTGCCATCATGTTTCTATGTTTCTAATCAGGTGGACATAGTTTGGTGCCCTGTAAACGCTAAGAAAATTCTCAACAACTTCCCTGAATGCCCTCCATGTGATTTTCTCAGGCTCCACTAGCAGATCTTCGAAATGCTTGTCATTGATGATGTGTCTGACTTGTGGACCCACAAAAATGCCTTCCTTAATGTTGGCATCAGTTATTCTTGGAAACATTTGTCTCAAATATCAAAATCCTTCACCTCCCTTGTTCATCACTTTCGTAAAGCTTTTCATCAATCCGAGTTTTATATGAAGAGGAGGCAAAAATATCTTTCTTGTGTCAATACGTGATTCATGTGCCACATTTTTCTGTCCTGGAACCAAACGCTTATGGATTGGCCAGTTCTTTTTAATGTAATGAGACTCTCTAGCATAGGAGTCCGATTCACAAATTAAACAACAGTACTCGGTATACCTGAGCTGCTTTCTTAGTAGCAGTTCCACTACATTTAGATCACTACAGATGTTCCAGTTGTAGTTCTTGCACTGTATGTGTTTCAGCATGCTTTCATAGGGTTTTTTTCATGTGCGCTACATAGGCAATAGGTATTGAAGGGTGGGCATTGCCATTGTGTAACAAGACAGCTTTCAAGCTTAACAGTGATGAATCATAAAAAGGCACCATTGTTGTGGGTCATTCTCACAACCCAAAGCCAGGAACAACCCAGTGCAGAAACAGAGGTTGTTGACCTGTGCAAAGAAGTTTTTCATATCTTCTTGACAGGTCCAAAAGACAGAAATGTTCATACCTGGTGACAGCAAACCACATCCTTGCAATCTTGAACCAAGTAGTTCAGCTTTTGTTTTTGACAAACATAAGCCTCTCACCAGGTCATTCAATTCTGACTGTGTTATCAGATGAGGCACACTGGACATAAATGGTTCAAAATCTGGATCCATGTCGTTTTCCACATCTGGCCCATGTATTGTGGCATCTTCATCTGCCTCATCTAGGCTCTATGTCTCTGATGGCTTTGGTATTGGCATACTGTCATCATGCAGCACTGGTCTCATGGCTGAAGGCAGACTGGGGTATTCAATAGATTTCTTATTTTAAGCTGAGAACTAACAGTCCATCATGTGATCCTTCTGTTCTCGCCATATCATCAGGACTGCAAATGGCATTGACTTCCGAGTACCTCTGAGCCAAGCTCTGAGATGGACAGCACATGTTGTACAGCAAATGTGAGGAGCCCAGGATGTGTCTTGATCACCAACTTTACAACCAAAGTAGAGCTCAAATGCTTTCTTAATAAGTGCAGCCAAGCTGCATCTTGAGGCTTAAGCGTATACGCACTGCAAATGTAACAGAATGTATTGCAGCTATTGTGACATTGACAAGACATTTCTGCTGTAATGAATCATCATTTAGACAAGAAGCTCACATGTAAATGTTATTGTTAAGTACACAAACTGATATCATTGTCATGCATAACATCTGTGTATCCGTCCCGAGTATGAACACACATTCCTGAGCAGTAGCATTTCCATTGCACTTTGTGAGCCTGCACTTAATGCATGCTCAGGCATGCCTGGATTAAACAAAACAACTTATTTTCTAGGCAACATATGAATAGACTTAAAATATGCAAGGAAATCACAAAAATATGTGATTGCAGAAAAATGGTGTGTGACAGGAAAATTTCAAGGTGATTTTCGTGATCATCATCCCAAAATCCATAAGAAACATCCAAAAGTGTTCAGGATGCAAAATCTTTATTGTCCAGTGATTCTTCCCTATGTGCATCACTTTGCATTTGTCCACATTAAATTTCTTCTGCCATTTTGATGCCCAGTCTCCCAGTCTCCCAAGATTCTCCTGCAGTTTCTCCAAATTTGCATGTGATTTATCAGCTTTGAATAATATGTGTCATCTGCAAATTTAATCACTCATAGTTCCCAATTACAGATCATTTACAAATATGCTAAAAAGTGCTAGTGTTAGTACAGATTTCTGGGGCACTCTACTATTCACCTTTCTCCACTGAGAAAATTGCCCATTTAATCCTAGTCTGTTTCCTATCTCTCACCCAGTTCCCAATTCACAGTACAGCATTGCATCCTAACCCATGACTTTTTAATTTCTCAGGAGACTCAGATATGGGATTTTGTCAAATGCTTTCTGAAAGTATAAATGCACTATATCAACTGGCTCACCTTTCTCCACTTGTTTAATCACGCCTTCAAAGAAATTTAACAGATTGGTGAGACAAGACTTCCCTTGGCTAAATCCATGTTGACTTTGTCTTATTAAACCATGTCTATCTATGTGTTCAGAAATTTTGTTCTTTATAATAATTTATTTCAAGCATTGTGATTTGATCTGAGAAGACATTTTGGCTAACTCTGCCTCTTTATCTTATATATCTGTGTTCTTTGGACTTCTTTTCAATAAAAATCCAATCTGTTTGGTTCTGGTCCCTCAGAGCCTGAGAGACTTTTAAAGCATTTTTTATGTCACACTAACACAGAAGGTTTAAGGTTTAATCATTTGATAAAAAACGCCTTTCTATATCAATCAAGGCGGTGTACAATAATAAAATACATAAAAATTTGGCCGAAGCCAGTAAAAAGAAAGGAAATGTACAAAATTATAAAGGACAGAAAAGGAAAAAGATAATAGAGACAGGACAGGATACAAAAGGCAGGTCTAATATACAAAAAAGGGGTAAACTCATACAAAAGGAGAAGGGACATTAAATGCTAGGGAGAACAGATGGGTCTTGAGGTTTTGTTTGAAAGTGACATATTCTGGTTCCAGACGGAGAGAAGAGGGGAGAGAGTTCCAAAGAGCAGGACCAGCAAAATAAAAAGCAGAAAGGCGGGTGAGCTGCAAGTGGGCACGGGAAGGGGAAGGAAAGGCAAGACAGCTGAGGTGGAAAGAGCGAGGTGTATACCTAGGAGAATGAAAGGAGAGGAGATCAATCAGATACGATGGGGTGCTAGTGTGGTAAACTTTATGTAACAGGGTCAAGAGCTTAAATTGAGAATGAAATGAAACAGGCAGCCAGTGAAGACGGAAGAGTAAAGGGGTGACATGATCCCGGAGAGTGGAATGTGTGACAAGGCGTGCAGCAGTATTTTGTATTCTTTGAAGTCTGGTTACCTGATTTTTAGGGAGACCAAGGAACAGTGAATTGGAGAAATCTACCCGCGACATAACTAAAGATAATACCGGTGTGGTCAGGGCTGAAGAAGAGAAAAAAGGGCGAACTGAACGAATTTGATGAAGAAAAAAGAAAGAAGTTTTAGTGATATGGGAAATATGAGTATGAAAAGAAAGATCGGAATCAAAGTGGACACCTAGGTACCGAAAGGTGGAGACTAGTGGGACCAGAGAGTCAGAGAAAGAAGGGGCTAAAGAGGGGGAAGGACCACCATGGGTGAACCAAATGGCAAGAGTCTTAGTAAGATTTAAGTGAAGACAGTTAGTGGTGAGCCAATTTGCAACAGATGAAAGACAAGAGTTCAATGGGGCAAGATCGGGACAGGAAGGAGAGGTATGATAAAGTAGAAGAATGTCATCGGCGTAAAAGAAAGCTGAGATACCTGATTGCTGTATGAGAAGAGGGGCCAGAAAAAGGTTGAAAAGAAGAGGGGCAATAACAGAACCCTGTGGGACCCCGCAGGAAAGGTGCTGTGAATCAGAAGAAGGGAGGGCAGGTGAAGAAGAAAGAACTGCACAAGAACGGGAAGAAAGGAAAGAGTGAAACCAGTGATGGACTGTACTACAGAGACCGGCTTCCCGAAAATGGTGAAGAAGGAGAAAGTGATCAACCAGGTCAAAAGCAGCTGAAAGATCCAAAGCAACCGCCACCAAAATATCACCGCGATCGTGAGCTACATGCAGTGCATTGGTGAAAGCTAAGAGAACAGTATCGACACTATGCCCAGGACGGAAACCAGTGCTGCCTGTCATTCTCTCAGATCCCTGCCTATATCTTTTAGATGCTTTGACTATTATTTTAATATCTTTTTAACTTCAACAAAGTAACTTCCTGAAGCCAACACCTTATACTTTCTTCATTCTGTGAATGCAGTTGAGAAAATGCTGCCGTATTGCTTGTGTTTTCAGTATCCTGCTAAGCACATTATCAGCCATTGGATTTGGGAGAAGTGATAACAGTGATAGGCTTGTTTGGCTGCTTGTCAAAAGGTTTCAACAAAATTAGTCAACTGACCCCTGCTTCTTCCTTCACCTCCTAAAGGACTTTGGATCTGTCTGCCTTTATAGACCACAATGAAGGCAAACATGAATGGACCTGAATGGGTTTTTTTACTTGCACCATCCCACAGACATTTCACCCATTTAAAGGAACTTGAACCAAATGTGTTCTTATTAGTTATGTTTTACCATTCATTCAAAACAAATGCATATCTCAAAATTAATATTCCCTCTTTGTAATAAAACTGAGTTGGGAAACAGTGACTGATCAGATCTGTCATTTATTTTATTTATGTATTCTGGTCATTTACTATACTACTGTTCAGCATTTTTCAAAACAATTTACAATGATAAAAGTTCTATAGTAAAAGCCTGAGTCAGTCCTGGTTTAATTTATTCCCCCCCCCCCCACCTCCCACCTTCCCAAACCTTAAAAAATGTTCTATGCTTTTCTTGTAGAAACAGAGAACATGTCTATATGAGCAATGAAGATAAAGTAAGTACTGACTCTTTCTGTGCATTATAATGAATACCTATCTTTGTCTTGTCATCATAGTCTGAGTGACAACTCTGGATTGTTACAGTAGAATTTGTTACTACAAATCCTGTACAGACATTACTTTGTAAAGATAACACATCTGTTGGCTATTTGTTCCAACCAAAGTTTGTAATTAGTTGTTTGTTTATTTGAGGGATGTTTGTATTTCACCAATCAAGAACAACTGTCCCTTAGCAGATAACTATTGAGAACATAAAGAGACATCTTTAATAAAATGCGCTAATGGTAAGTGTGGGATTTGTTGTGTGCTAAGTGCACCACAATGACAGCATGTGGCAGGAAGTGCAGTAAAAGTTCTGTGCTAACTGCTAAGCACGGGATAGGGCGAGGCTTGGCAAGTTAGGGACAGAATTTGCCACTGAGGGCACATCATGGGTAGTGAGGACATCATTGGTGCATGCTAACTGCAGATATTGCCATTAGCATGAGTATACTTACCGCCTTCTCAAGGGGTGATGGTAATTGCACTCATATGCCATTTAGCGCAATGAGGTGCATCTCCAATGTGCTAACTGCTGGGAAACATGCAGATATATCCCCAAAAGATAGCACCAGACTCTATGCTAATTTTTGGTGTTGAACATGCACTAACAATCATACATCTTAGTAAAGATGCCAAAAAATTACAAAAAATAGACAAGAAAATCCACAAAAAATGTTTACGGAGCCAAATATGACAGACAAAACAATTGTTGTTTTCTTATGTTGCTTTTAGTTCACAGGGAGGCAAATTTTGTACAAAGCCACCAAGCCTGTGCAGCAGGTATACACATAGGGCCCGATTTAGATTGGGGTTAGTCCGGCCCGTCCGAATGTCCAAAAGCAGGATGGGCCAAATTTGCATCCGATTCTGCACCCGCGGGAGCTTGACATTCCCGCAGGAGCAGAATCGGGTGCAAAGGGCCTAGACGAGCAGGACGTGCCCCTATTCAGTGCCGCTGTATGCCCGTCTCCCTCCCCATACAATCCTTCCAATGCTCTTGAATAGAGCCCTGATGCTATGGCATCCCATTGCCATGGCACTGGGACGCCATGCAGGAGCCCACATTCCCACAGAAGTTTGATGAAGCTGGGGTCGGGCTGTGGGGAGCCTCCCACTGCCACTCACCTGGGCTGGGGGGTCCTCTGCTGCCTCTCTGCACCTTTGGAGGGACTTATTCCACCTCTGAGGTGGAATAAATCCCCCATCTATCTTCTCAACCCCAGATGCTGTTACCGGAATCGGCCCTGTATGGGATCACCATCCAGAGCTCCCGCACAATGCTGCTGTACATGCGGGGAGCCTAGTGATGAGGATTCGCTCCTTGTGAATAGCAGGGGTTAGACGTCCAAACCGCTATTTGCAGATCAGATTGACCCCCATAGGTTACATGGGTTTTCAAAGGGAAAGTATGAGGCATGCTTATTAACATGTGCTATCAGAGTAGCACAGGGTTAACGCATGGTTTCAGCACAATGCTAAAAAATAGCAGGGGGGTCATACTACAAACCTTGTGCTATCCTTGTATCTGCGTTGGGGTGGGGACTGGGAAGGATGAGTGTGTTCCTGATGCAGAGCAGCTAGCGTGGGCATTAGTGTCCCATGCTAACTGTGCTTGATGCCGGTAGTGCAAGTGGTACTAATGCTACCTCAATGTGTAGCCAGTTTGCCAGTGTAAATTGCAGCATTCCTGAGCTAACTGCAGTGAGATGGATATATATGGCCCCCCCGGAAGTTGGTTTCAAGGCTGATGCTGCTAATGTTGCCCAAACAACTGTTACCAGTGCAGGGGTTAGTAAAGATGCCCCTGTGTGTGTAATTTCCCTTTGAAAATTTCCCCACCCAAAATACATTCATAGTCTTATACCTCCTCTTTAATATACCCAAAGGTTTGGGAAAATTTTGAATGCATAGAACATAAGATATGCCATATTGGTCAGACCAAGGTCCATCAAACCCAATATCCTGTTTCCAACAGTGGCCAATCTAGGTCATAAGTACCTAGCAGTTTCCCCAAAAGACACAGGTTCCACAATGCTTGTATTGGTCAAGCAGGGATGTCCTGGGTCACTTTTAATAATAATTTATGGGCCTTTCCTCCAGGAACTTGGCCAAACCTTTTTTTTAAATTTAATCTTTTATTAAATATTCCAATATACATTCATGAAATTGAATGAAGAAAATAGGCAAAACAAAAGAAATGAGAAGCAAAAATCGTATTGAGGAAAATACAACATAAGCCAAAATCAGCCCACAATTAATAAAGAAAGAGAGGCTTCAGGAAACACTAACATATCTATGTACGCCTGCTCGTTATGAAAATGTATATATGTATATATGTAATTACTGCCCTTATCCTCAAATGTATATAAGTATTCATGTATATATGTAATTAGTACCCATATCCTCAAACAGAACCCGCTTGTGTGATGTGCCTTCCCTCCGAATCAACGTGTACGCACCCCAAATTTTACTGTACTGATTTGACAGTTCTCCTTATGTAATCAGACCGCTGCTGATCGCTGGAAGTAGCGGTATATTAAATGTTTGCCAAATAAATAAATAAATAAATAACATGAGAAAAGAAAATCTATACATAGCAGTGAGAGATTTATGCATCAGCCAAATGGGAGCCAATAATAACCACAGGATCCTCCCGAGCCACTAGAAATTCCATTCGCTGTTGGGGTTCAAAAAAACAAATATAACTTCTCTTTATAGGAAACATGACATCTCGCAGGAAATTTCAAAACAAAAGACCCGCCAATAGAGAGGACCCTGGGTTTCATCCACAGGAATTCCTTTCTCCTTAGCTGGGTATCCCTAGGAAGATCGAGGAAAATGCATACATGAGGAACCAAAAACTGCTCACTGAAATTTCTAAAATATAAACGGAGAATTAACGATTTATCAGATTCAAGAGCTAGAGTAACAAGGAGGGTGGTGCGAGCTGTAACTAGTTCCAGAGAACTTTCTAAAAACCCCGTAAGGTCTCCGGGTTCTACTGGAACTTTCCCAACAACTCCCTGTTTGCTCCGGCCCACATCAAGATACTGAACCCTGGTCAAGGGTGGTAGGTCCTCCTTAGAGATCTTCAGGACCTCCTGGAAATACCTACAAACCATCTCCATGGGCGAATGTAGTGGAGACCAAGGAAAGTTAATCAGTCTCAAGTTATTCTTCCGGACTTGATTTTCCAGATACTCCAACCTCCTAGAAGTCACATTCCTATCTTTAATGTGGACACCATGCAATTCCTGGAGCTGCTCCAGATCTCCTTCCAGCTTCACCAACTTCCCCGCGTGTTCCTGCTGAACTCTAGAACCTTCTTGAATATGTGTACACAAAGAAACAGTCCCAGTACTTACAAAAGTTGAAATAGCCACAAGAGAGGAATTCATGGTAGAAATAGCTTCCCATAGCACCTCCAACATAACTTTCTGGGGCTTTACCAACATGCCAGCTCCACCGATGGACTCTGAAACACCGCCAGCTTGGGTTACACTGCCCTCAAATAGGGGAACAGCCTCCGTTCTTAATCCTACTTCAGACGGCAAAATCAAGTGAAAACATCCAGCCACTGAGCCCTCTTCACTCCCCTGATTAGGCATGCTAGTCTTTTTTTTTTTATTAGATATATTTAAGTTTTATACCACACTACAATACAAACAGAAGACAGAACACAAACCAACCCCTTACCCTAATACCTTTACAATGCGGGGCATGCCCTAACCTTGGACAACCCCTATTAATCTTACATCATCATCCACCTCCCTCCCCTGACACCTTGCAAGTTCAAAACACCCCTCCTGCTCAGTTCATAGCCAGATTTGCAAACTTATCCAGCGCAGACCACTTTTTACTTTCTACCTCAAGGCCCCTAGAGACAAAAAACTTGTCATAGGCTTTCTCGTACCGGCTATATAAGCAGACTAAATTCCACTAGTGCAGCCATCTTAACTTCCCAGCATCCTTCCAGCACAGAAGAATTACTTTTATAGCAAGCGCCAACATGTAGTTCAGCGCAAAATAATTTTCCTTAGCAACATTGGGGATTCCTGCAGCTGATCTCAGCACAACTATCTTCCATGTCAGTGGACTGGTGAAACTTAAGACCTGCTGGATCTTCCCCCAGACATCTCTCCAATACTTTTGGGTACTGGGACATTCCAAGATCATATGTCGAAGCGTTCCCGGTTTTTCACAACAGGTCCAACAATTCTGGGATGTGCTCTTGTCCCACTTGGCTAATCTGCCCTATGTGCAAGGAAATACATTGATTGAGTAAGAGAGGCCGATCTAGAAGACCGCACCAATGGCCCCCAGCGAGCAAAACATGAATCTTGAGGAAGACACATGCCCAGATCTTCTTCCCACGCTGTTTGCAGGCCCAACATCTGCGACAACATCCTATTTCTGAGGAAGCCGTATACGCTTGATATACGGCCTTTCTTTGAAGCAAGTTCAACGACAAAGTCTTCCAATCCCCTTTTGTCCATTAACAAGCCGCGACTCTGTATTGCGTGCCTCACACAGTGTCTTAATTGTAACCACTGATAAGAGCAAGAATTTGGCAAGGAGAACTCCTCTTGCAAATCTGGAAAGAACTTCCAGCCCTCAGCCCCCAACAATTGACTCATTCGCCAGATTCCACAGTGCTGCCATACTTTCCAGGCAACTGTCCGCTTGTTAATTTTAAAAGCAGGATTATTCCAGATAGGCATCCCTCCAGATATAAGCTTGTTATTCTCGAGGCAGAGGGATAGACTCTGAAACGCTCTTTGCGTATTTAATATTATATTCCCCGCTTTGGAAGGTTCCGGCAGAATCATCCCCATGATCACATTGATTGGACACGGAGAGACCAACCGTTCCTCCAGCTCCAACCACACAGGTCTCTGTACACCTCCAGACTCAGCTGCCCATAAGGCACCCTGACTTACTATAGCTGCCAAGTGATAGCAGTAAAAGTCCGGGAATTGCACCCCTCCGTTTTCTTTGGAGGCTTTCAACTTCTTCAGCGAAATCCTGGGGGTCTTTCCATTCCAGAGGAAGTGGCTCAAAATCCTCTCAAGCTCTACATATAAGGACTCTCGAAATAACATGGGGATCATCCCCAGCAAATAGTTAATCTTCGGTACCAGAACCATTTTGATGGAATCTAGCCTACCTCATCACGTAATATGTAGGGGCGACCATTTCATTGTGAAAACACGAATAGTTTCCTTCATTCGATCACCATTTATTCGGATGATTTCTTCCATTGGGGTGCTGAACTGAACCCCCAAATACTTAATTGTCGTTGGCTCCCACTGAAAATCAAATTGCTGCACCATCATCCTGGTCCCAAACTTATTGAGAGGAAAGGCCACTGACTTTGTCCAGTTAATTTTTATAGCCAGACAATTCAGAATAGCGCCCAATATGATGCATTACTGGTGAAATAGATTCTTGTCTGAGGAACAACAGGAGATCATCTGCATATGCAGAAGCTTTCACATGCAGGTCTTTGACTACTACACCTCTTATCTCTGCTGTCTGTCGTATTAACAACATCAATGGTTCTAGTGCCAAATTAAATAATAGAGGAGACATTGGGCAACTCTTCCGCGTGCCCCTATGTAGGGTAAGAGATTGAGACAGTACTCCATTAGCAAGGATCCGAGCTTTAGGATTGGTATATAGCAACTTTACCATATCAATAAATTGGAGGGGAAACCCAAACCAGTCTAGTACCTGGAATAAGAAAGGCCACTCCACTCTATCAAAGGCTTTCTCAGCATCCAGAGAGAGGCCAATGTAAGGATCATCCAGGGACTCGGTAATTCCCACAATGTTACAAAGCAACCGAGCAATCTCCAGGAACAAGCAGGAATGAGTCTTCACATATGGGTACGTCGATACCGACGGAGCCTGCGCGGGAACGCTCCCCAGCTTCCCAAAAAGGAAAGCTTTTGGGAGCATCCCACAGCGCCTGCGCGCTGCCTTCCCGCCTTTCCTAAACGCCTCTCCCCAGTTCTTCTTTTCCGCGGAGCCAGCAGGTCGTGTTCCTGTCACCGCTGAAGAAGTTCTTTGTTTTATTTTATTTCTTTGGTCGCGCGTCTGCCTTCTCCGACGTCGGACCGGTACCGCCGGTCTTTCTTTCTTTTCTTAAAAAAAAAAAAAGAACATATTTTTCCCTCAATTAGTGTGTTTTTCCTCTTTTGGGCCTTAGGCAGCGGTACTATTTCTGTTACCGACACCCATGAATGGTGTCTTAAATGTTTGGGTCCTGACCACTCCATTTTGGATTGTTCGTCCTGCTCCTTGATGTTCAAACGAGGTTTACAGAACCGAGCAGCCAAGCTCCATGTTCTGTTTCCCTCTGATGCAGCTTCAGTGGCATCGACGTCTTCCAGGGCTTCTTCTTCCTCCCATGGATCTCAGGTAACCAAACATAAAACCAGCCGGTCCTCGAAGGGTAGATCTCCTTGCAAGCATCGAGATGCCTCTGGGCTTGCCCTCGAGGATCCTGCACCGGCAAAACTACCCCGGCGGGAAGCTCCGGCTTCCAAAGCTCCACCTATGGGGTTACAGGTTGACATCGATGGCACGGCCTCGACCGATCACCCGTTAGAATGCTCTGGGGTACCGGCACAACCTTCCAGTACCGAATTCCAGGCATTCATGGCGTCGATGGATCAGAATGTTCTATCCATGCAGCAGGCTATCACGGCCTTCATTCAAGCTGCGACGCCGCTGATACCACAACAAACTCCGTTGTCGGTATCGGCCCAGATACCGGCACCAATGCCGGTACCGGTACCGACTGTATCGACATCGGCTATGGTGTCGTCTGCAGCGGCTCCCTGCCTAGGGATGCCCATCAGTACCGAACCGGTACCGATAACGCCCGATGTCGATACGGCTCGGTACGCGTATCGATCTTTGAAAGAGCACCCTGACAGTCGATACTTTGATTCCTCCGAAGATTCTGATGCATCGGAGGAGTCTGCTGAAGTATCCATAGCCCTTCCTGAAGAGCCTTCTTCTCCAAAAAGAAGAATGTCACCTCCAGAAGACTTGTCCTTTCAAGACTTCATAAGAGAAGTGGCTAAAGGGCTTTCCATTTCAGTAACCTCTGAATCAGAGCCTAGAGCTAAACAATTAGATATTTTAGGTTATTCTAAGGCTCCTAAGGAGGCAGTCACCTTGCCAATTCATGAGATTCTTTATGATTACATGATTGAGTTATGGGAGATTCCTCTCACTATCTCTCCTCATTCTCGTAGGCTGGACACCATGTACCGTGTCCCTCCTTGTCCTGGTTTTCATAAAACACAGCTTCCTCACCGTTCTATTGTGGTGGAGTCAGCTATGAAAAAGATAAAGAGTGCAAAAAGACACTCCTCTGCTCCTCCAGGAAGAGAATGCAGGACCTTGGATGCTTTTGGTAGGAAAATCTTCCAAGCCAGTATGCTCATTGCCAGAATCAACTCCTATAGTCTTTATATGGGAATGTTTCTGAAGGAAGTTGCAGATAAGCTGCACACTTTCCTCCCTTTTCTTCCAGAGGATAAAAGGGAAGAATTTCTTATTTGACTTAAGCATACTCAAGACCATGGTGAGACATTTCAATTCTCCAACATCTCTCCTCGACCTTCTAGGTCAGAAGGTGGCTGCCCTTCTTTCCCAAGGGGCAATAGAAGAAGTCCCCCTTCTTCAACTTTCTGATCCCAAAGAAAACAGGGGGCTACAGACCCATATTAGATCTCAGAGAATTGAACAAATTTCTATGCAAGGAGAAATTCAAGATGCTTTCTCTGGGCACTCTCCTTCCATACCTTCAGAGTCAGGATTGGCTTTGTTCTCTAGATCTCAAGGATGCGTACACCCATGTTCTCATCCATCCATCTCACAGAAGGTTCCTCCGTTTCCTTTTCCAAGGGAAGCATTACCAATACAGGGTGCTTCCTTTCAGTCTGGCCTCTGCTCCAAGAGTGTTCACCAAATGCATGGCAGTAGTAGCTGCATTTCTACGCACTCTGGGGATATTTGTATTCCCATACCTGGACGATTGGCTCATCCGAGCTCCATCTCAGTCAGAGGCCCAGACTGCCCTGGACTGCACAAGGTGCATTCTGCAGTATCTGGGATTTGTGGTAAATCTCCCAAAGTCCCAGCTCACCCCTACTCAGTCCCTGGAGTTCATAGGGACCTGGCTAGATACCACCACTGCAAGGGCCTATCTTCCTCAGGCCCGTTGCCAACGCCTAGTGCAGTTAGCCTCCCAGATTCAGTCAAAGAGCCATTTAACTGCCCGGGAGATGCTACAACTACTAGGCCACATGGCATCCACAGTGCATGTGGTCCCCTATGCTCGCCTTCACATGAGAGCGGCTCAATGGACTTTGTCCACCCAGTGGACTCAAGCTTCAGGGGGTTTGACAGACAAAATAGCAACCTCCAGGCGCCTCTTTTGGTCTCTACAGTGGTGGAAGTCCACCCAAAATCTGTTGCTGGGGTCCCCCTTCCAACAGTTGTTGCCCCAAGCAACCCTCACAACAGATGCCTCCCCAACAGGTTGGGGAGCTCATCTACAAGACCTCTCCACTCATGGCACTTGGTCTCCACAGGAGACCTCTCTACATATCAACCACTTGGAGCTCCGAGCAGTTTTCCTAGCTCTCAAGGTCTTTCATACCCTGCTCAACTACAAGACAGTCCTCATTCACACGGACAATCAGGTATCCATGTTTTACATAAACAAGCAAGGAGGAACTGGCTCTCTGTCACTTTGCAACGAAGCTTTAAGATTGTGGGCCTTCGCCAGAGAGCATCAAATCCTTCTGCTGGCCGTATACCTTCCAGGAATCCAAAACTCTTGGGCAGACAGACTCAGTCGAGTTCTGCTTCCACACAAATGGTCCCTGCACATGGACCAGGTACTCAGAATCTTTCAAGAGTGGGGAACCCCAGACATAGACCTCTTTGCAAGTCCGTGGAATGCCAAACTTCCCCGGTTCTGTTCCAGAATTCCGTGTCAAGGAGTTCAGGCCAGGGATGCCTTCCTCCTTCACTGGGGTCAAGACTTCCTGTATGCCTTTCCACCCATTCCCTTAATTCCCAAGACTCTATTCAAGCTCCAGAGGGATCAAGGATCTATGATCCTCATAGCTCCACGCTGACCACGCCAAGTGTGGTACCCTCTACTTCTGCATCTCTCTCAAGCTCCCTCCCTAGACTTGGGAGCTGCTCCAGACCTCCTGTCCCAGGAGGAGGGAACCTTGTGGCACCCAAACCCCAAGTCCCTTCACCTCAGTGCTTGGTTGCTGAAGGCTTAGACCTTCAAGATTGGAATCTTTCTCAGCAGGTGAAGGATATCCTCCATGCTTCCAGAAAACCTTCTACTAGACGTTCCTATGCTTTTAAATGGAAAAGGTTTTCCATTTGGTGTGCTGAGAAGGGTCTTGATCCTCTAGCATTACCTTTGAATTCTCTATTGGAATATCTCCTGCATCTCTCCAATGCAGGCCTTAAGATGAATTCAGTAAGAGTCCATTTGAGTGCTATTGCAGCATCCCTTAAGCCTCTTAATGGACAACCTATTTCCTCTCATCTTCTTATTGCAAGATTCATGAGAGGCCTAACTTTAACTAAACCTCCCATGAGGCCTCCTCCGGTGGCATGGAACTTAAAATCTGGTTCTTGGTCAGCTTATGAAGCCACCTTTTGAACCCTTAGCCACCACCTCCTTGAAATTTCTTTCCTGGAAGGTTATTTTCCTCATTGCAGTCACATCAGCTCGCCGCATCAGTGAGCTACAGGCCTTGGTGGCTAATCCTCCTTATACAAGGTTTCATCATGATAAGGTAGTCCTCAGGACCAATCCACACTTTATGCCTAAAGTGGTCTCACCTTTTCATCTGAACCAAGAGGTGTATTTACCTGTCTTCTTTCCAGGTCCTCATGCATCAAGTGCAGAAAGGAATCTTCATACCCTGGATTGTAAAAGGGCCCTTGCCTTTTACTTACAAAGGACTCAGCAACATAGAAGGTCTTCCCAACTCTTTGTTGTTTTTGATCCTTCTCATTTAGGACTTGCAGTCTCTAAAAGGACATTGTCCACTTGGATTGCTCAGTGTATTTCTTTCGCCTACCAGAGTAAGAACCTTTCTCTGGAGGGCCATGTCACAGCTCACAATGTGAGGGCCATGGCAACTTCTATGCCTCATCTAAATTCTGTGTCCATTGACCAGATCTGTCGAGCAGCCACATGGGCCTCGGTTCATACCTTTACAGCCCATTATTGTTTGGACAAGGACTCCCACCGGGATGCCTTGTTTGGTCAGGCTGTCCTAAAACACCTGCTCCATACTTGAACAACTCCTACCCTCCTTCCATGGATGGATGCCTGAGATCCATAGGAGGAGATAGAGCCCTTCTCAGGGTCTCACAACCTTGGGGATCTCCCAGGCATCTCTAGCTAGGGAGTCCCCATATGTGAAGACTCATTCCTGCTTGTTCCTGGAGATAGCACAGTTACTTACCTGTAACAGGTGATCTCTGGGAACAGCAGGAATAAGTCTTCACAACCCACCCACCTCCCCTAGGAGTTGTATCTCTCTATCTATCTTTCCTTTCCTCTTTCTCTTTGTCTCATCTTTAAAACTCGAACTGGGGAGAGGCTGTTAGGAAAGGCGGGAAGGCAGCGCGCAGGCGCTGTGGGATGCTCCCAAAAGCTTTCCTTTTTGGGAAGCTGGGGAGCGTTCCCGCGCAGGCTCCGTCGGTACCGACGTACCCATATGTGAAGACTTATTCCTGCTGTTCCCAGAGATCACCTGTTACAGGTAAGTAACTGTGCTTTATCAGTAGTGGATCTTCCAGCTACAAACCCGCATTGATCTGGATGGATCAGCTATTCCAGAACTCCCTTTAATCGGGCCGCAAGAATAGAGGAATATAGCTTGTAGTCAGCATTTAATAATGAGATGGGCCTATAGTTACCCACCTACCCCGGGTCTCTTCCAGGCTTGGGGAGTACTACTATAGTAGCCTCTGCAAAGGCCCCAAGGTCGCCTGCTTGATCTTGTAGGCGCTGATAGAAGATCAACAGCTGCGGGCCTAAATATGCCACAAATATTTGGTAGAACTCTATTGGGATGCCATCTGGGCCCCCAGCTTTCCCACTTTCCATCTCCTTTAATGCCCGCTTAAGCTCCTCGAAGTGGATCGGTTCACATAGAGCTGTTCTTTGCCCGGGTTCCAAACAGGGATGGGCGATCTGTTCCAGAAATGTCTGCATTTCTGTCTCCTCCTTGACACCTTCAGCTGTATACAGCTGTCGGTAAAACTCGGAGAAAGCATCTGAAATATCCTGATTATTGTAGAGAGGGCCTGCTCGCTCATCTTCTATCTTTACTATCCTTGTTTTATCAGAGCGCGGCCGAAGTTGCGAGGCCAAAAGTTTCCCCGTCTTATTTGCCTCTACATGGAATCTAGCTTGCACAGGAAAGGCTGCCCGTTCCACTTCAGAACTAAGAACCGAATTGTATGCATAACACAACTTTTGCAGCTGAGCCAGAACTTTATCATTAAATTGTCGTTGCAAAACTCTTTCCCCAGCTCGTATCTGTTGATCTAGATTTTCCAGCTCCTTCCGAGCAGCCCTGTTCTTGGCAATCACATAGCTGGTTATCCGTGCTCTCAGGGACGCCTTAAATGCTTCCCACCAGGCCCATACTGGAGTGTCGGCTATCTTATTAGACGCAAAATACCCTCGAATAGCTTCCTGAAGGTACAACCTGAACGCCTCTTCAGCCAACAGGTATCTCGGAAAGGACCAGGACACATTCTTGCGGGACTCATCTTTAAAGTCCAGGGCAATCACTACCGGAGCGTGATCTGAAACGTTAGTACTGAGAATTTCAGAGAAAGCTCCATATTGAACTAATGATCTGGACATTAGGAAAAAATCAATTCTTGAATAGGAGCCATGCGGTGAGGAAAAAAATGTGAAATCCATCTCGGTAGGATGGTGCAGCCTCCAAACATCCACTACTCCAAAGTCTTCCATAATCGAGTTCAACACCTCCAAAGCTCTCTCCTTTCTATACTTCCTATTAGGTTTACGATCCAACAAAGGGTCCAGAGCCAGATTAAAATCACCCCCTATGATTAATAGATATTGCGTAAATTCCTGGATGACCGTAGCAAGTGAATGAAAAAAAGCAGGGTTGTCATTATTAGGAGCACATACGTTGAAGACAGTCATGTGCTGGTCTTCCAAAAGGAGATGCGCTCCAGCCCATCTGCCCTCCAAATCAGACCGGGACGACAAAACCTGAAACTTCAGGGATTTCCTAAGTAATACCGCCACTCCATTCTTCTTTTGACGGGCGGGAGCATGAGTCACTAAACAGAACTTCCCTAGCGCTAGTTTTTCGGTCTCCTTGGAAGTCAGATGAGTTTCTTGAAGTAGAATTAGGTCTGCATTTTGTTTTTGACAGTATAGTAATATTTTCTTGCACTTGATAGGATGATTAATTCCCTTAACATTCAGGGATAGACATTTAATCAAACCCATAAGCCTCACAGCGCTGATTTGCCTCCAACTGTGGTCTGCGCTCCCCTACTATCAGTGTCTAGGCAGACCGAGCAGGATACTCTCCAGACAAACTTGCAAGGTGTCACTAATGTCTCCCATAAGGAGAAAAACAACATGGGTGAGCCCATACACTTGCAATATGGCTCTTAAAAAACCCAGCCCACCCCCAGCCACAGTATCAATAAACAGAAAGAGAAACATCTTCTGGCTAAACATCCATTACTGTCTAGCATAGTATTCGCCATATCTCTCAATGCATAGCTTGCTTCGGACTGCTAACGTCCTCCCACATATCCCCCATTTATCATCCTCCAAACCCCCAATTTCTGGGCATCCCACCCTGCCACATACATACAGATACTTCCTGCCCGAAGGGCACAGTATACTCCCCTCTAAGACTTCCCTCTGCTTACATATTTATTTATTTATTTATTTAACAGTTTCTTCTATACCGCCCCTTCCAGAGATCAGGGGCGGTTTACATTGAACAAAAATTAACATACTTCCGTATATTTTACATGGAACATGTTTTAACTATATACACGTTTTGTTACATGGAACATATTTTTAACGTTAACAATAACACTTTTTTTAAAACCTATGTACAGGTTATGAAACATGGAGCATAACATAGTTAATTAACGGTAGTTATTTACATTAGTGATATAGCCGTCAGTTTGGGTAAATCTTTTGGATGTTGCGTATAGTAAGGTAAGTATCTTTCTTGTGTTAGTCATTTGTTCTGTCTTGAGGACTGTGGATATTTTTTTGTGAACTACACAAGGTTACATTGATACCAAACACTATAGTTCAATGATTCTCAATATCAAAAACTAATAGCAAAGCACCCGGAGAAAAATAAAAGAGAGTGTCCCACAATGTCTTGCAGACCTCAAGTGCCGGCTCCTGGGAAGCCTCGAATCGACTCTTCCCTCTCCTTCCAATCTGATCAGCAGCCGCCACCCATCCTCATCAACCAGAGGAAGTGACCCACTCATGAACACACCATGCCGTTCTTGATATTATTAAGACTCTATTCTGTTCTATGTAATTATCTCATGTATATAGTTTACCCCGGTTCTCCAAGTTTGTACTCCTGTTCGATGTAAACCAAACAGCTTGTTGTTATGGTCTTTATGTTATAATGTAAACCGCGCTGATGCCGAATAGTGCGGTATATAAGAACTTGTAATAAATAAATAAATAAATAAACTGCAGCCTACTGCACCTGCAATGCCTCCTGCTCTTCTATGTAGTGCACTGCCGCCGCTGGAACATCAAAAGATTTTGTCTGATTGTTTAAGGTGATCTTAAATCACGCGGGGTAAAATAACCTGTATCGGGCCTGCAACTGCTGAAGACGAGGTCTCAAGGCAAGAAATTGCTTCCGCCGCTCCACCGTATCTCTACAGAAGTCAGGAAAAAAAGAAACCTTATGTCCCTCAAAAGCCACTGATCTCAAAGCTTTTGCGGCCTCCAGGATCTGCACCGCCTGCTGGTATCTCAATAGGCAAAAGATGATCGGTCTGGGCCCACGGGCATGTAGGGTAGGCTGGGCGGGAATATGATGAGCTCTCTCTATGTCAAGCGGCCCAGATAGTTTCAGGCGCAGCAGCGATGGTAGGGTGCTCACGAGAAAAGTGATCATATCAGTCCCCTCAGCGCCTTCCGGGACTCCTAAGACTGATATTATTTCTACGAGTCCTATTGGCAAGGTCTTCCAGGCTCAATTCCAGCCGCTCGATCTTTTTGAAAGTCTTATCCACCTTTGCAAGTTTTCCCTCGTGACTAGCAACTTTCGCACTGAGAGTATCGATTCTGCTAGTAAATTTCGCCATTTGTTCTCGCATGTCCTGCATTTCAGTGTGCACCTTCCCCACTGCTTCACCATTTGCCAGGACTAGATCTTTCACAGAACGTATCTCGCCCAACAGCTCCCGCATCGTCTCTTCCGAGTCCCTTGAGGCGGCCATTTTATGAGGGGACAAGGGGTCTGACTTTGCCCTCTTTGAGCCCGAGTTACCTCCAGCGGCAAACTCTAATTTAGTTGGTTTGCAGTTAGCCATATCCACTAGCACAGTAGGCACTTATAGGAGCACTTTCGCCCAAGTAGCCTTCTCGAATTCTATGCTTCTCACAGGATTCTCGCCAGGGAACCGGAGAGCTAGGTTCTCAAGCAGCCATCTTGCATCCGCGCAGTCTCCGCCTCCCGGCATGCTAGTCTTCATGCTGCCGGGAAGCACTCCAGAGGCCATTGCAACACTTCCGGGGCATGGAGGCCCGCTGTTCAGGGGAAAGCACTATCACTGATGCGCTCAGGTCCGGACAACACTCCAGACCCGCTGTAGATGCAGCTCCAACTCTGGGGGTTCCAAACCCACACATCGTCAGCATTTTCTGCCCAATGGCACCAGAAACTGCCTCACCCAAGGGTAGGGAAGCTTGTTTGCGTTTCCTTCGTCCTATCTCGGCAACTGAAGGAACAAAACTGCCACATGCAGAATGCCTCCGAAATGGCTAGATCACCCGAGGTTAATCACCGCTGCCATCTTGCCTCTCTCCATAAGGGCTGGCCAAACCTTTTTTAAACCCAGATACACTAACAGCTTTTACTAATCCTCCGGTAACAAATTCCAGAGTTTGATTACATGTTGAGTGAAAAAATATTTTCTCTTATTAGTCTTAAATAGGTTACCCTGTAGCTTCATTACATGTCCCCTAATCTTTCTATGTTTTGATGGCATAAACAATCGATCTACATTTACCCTTTCCTCTCCATTCATTAATTTATAGACCTCTATCATATCTCCCCTCAGCCTTCTCTTTTCCAGGTTGAAGAGCCCTAACCTTTTTAGCCTCTTTTCATAGGGGTATCCTTCCATCCACTTCACCATCTTGGTGGCTCTTCTCTGCACCTCTTCCAATAATGCTATATCCTTTTTAAGATACGGTGACCAGAATTGCACACAATATTCAAGGTGCGGTCGCACCATGAAATGATACAGAGGCATTATAATATCCTTTGTTTTATTTTCCATTCCTTTCCTTATGATACCTAGCATTCTATTTGCTCTCTTGGACGCCACTGCACACTGCATGTTATCCATGATGACACCTAAATATTTTTCCTGGGTGGTGGTTCCTAATGTGGAACCTTGCATCATGCAACCATAGTTTGGGTTGATCTTTCCTAGGTGCATAACTTTGCACTTGTCCACATTAAATTTCATCTTCCATTTGGATGCCCAGTCTTCCAATTTATCAAGATCCTCTTGCAATTTTCCACAATCCTCATGGGCATTAACAACTTTAAATAGTTTTGTGTCATCAGCAAATATGATAACCTCACTCGTTATTCCCATTTCCAGGTCATTTATGACTATCTTAAAAAGCAGCAGACCCAGCACAGATCCCTGGGGTACTCCACTATTCACCTTTCTCCATTGAAAAAATTGGCCATTTATCCCTACCCTATGCTTTCTATCTTTTAACCAGTCCCTGATCCATAATAGTACACTGCCTCCTGTCCCATGACCTTTTAGTTTTGCCAAAAGTCTCTGAGGGGCTTTGTCATAGGCTTTCTGAAAGTCCAGATACACCACATCAACCGACTCACCTTTGTCTACCTGTTTATTCACACCTTCAAAAAAACATAACAGATTAGTAAGAACGATCTTCCTTCTAAAGCCATTGTTGGCTGTCTCCCATTAAGCGATACATGTTCAGTAATTTTGTTCTTTATGATGGTTTCTACCATTTTTCCCGGTACTGATGTCATGCTCACCGGTATGTAGTTTCCAGGGTCACCCCTTGAACTCCTTTTAAAATTGGTGTTACATTGACCATCCTCCAATCTTCAGGTATTACAGATGATTTTAATGATAGTTCACAGATTACTAATAGTAGGTCTGCAATCTCATATTTCAGTTCTTTGAACAGCCTTGGATCTATACCATCCAGTCCAGGTGATGTTCTACTCTTCAGTTTATCAAATAGTTGTAATACATCTTCCCACGGTATCGATATTTCTTTCATTTCTTCCATAGTATCACCTTTAAATGCCACTTCAGTCATGGGTAACATCTCTACATCTTCCTCAGTAAAGACCGAAGCAAAGAATGCATTCAGTATCTCTGCTATGGCCTTGTCCCCTCTTAGTGCCCCTTTTACCCCTCTATCATCTAATGGTCCAACTGACTCTCTCATGGGTTTTTGGCTGCGAATATACTTGAAAAAGTCTTTATTATGCATTTTTGCTTCCACAGCAAGCTTCTTCTCAAATTCTCACTTTGCCCGCCTTATCAATGCCTTGCATCTAATTTGCCAGTGCTTGTACTGTTTCCAGTTTTCATCATTTGGCTCTTTTTTACCATTTCCATAGTTTTGAGAATTTGTTGCCCAGTATTCAGAAGCAATTATCAAGGTAATAGGTGTTGCTGTCCAGATAAGTGCCATAGCGGGGCATCTCTGGTGATTTTCAGCAGCACTATCCATCTAATGCAGTGGTTCTCAACCCAGTCATCATAGCACACCTGGGCCAATCGGATTTTCAGGATGAATATATATGAGATAGATTTGCATATACTGCCTTCAATGTATGCAAATCTATTTCATGCATATTCATTGTGGGAATCCTGACAATCTGACTGGCCTAGATGTGCCTCGAGGAGTGGGTTAAGAACCACTGATCTAGTACACTAAGGGATATTTATTTATTTATTTATTTGGCATACATTTATACACCGCTCCTTCCAGCGATCAGAAGCGGTCCATCATTGTACAAAGACAAGGGAGAGGGGACAAGACAAGGGGGAGACTAACAACGACACGATTACAGTTATACATTTGATTGGCATATAAATTACTGTTTGAACACCAGTGCAATTACAATTACAGATTATAGATTGAAGAACCCAGTGAGTTTAAATAATACACAACAGAATCGCGATATATACATGCATAATTAGCAGCGAATATATACATATTAACATTATGATCATCATTGAAATGGACATGAAATGAGAAATAGGTTCATATGAGGCTTAGGCTTTTGAGGTAGGTGGGGAACAAGGGGAGGAAAAGTTGAAACCGACAATGTGATGCCGTAGTGTATTTGGAACAGGTGAGTTTTAAGCTCTTTTCGGAAGACCTGTAAGTCCTTGATCTGACGTAACTCGTGAGGCAGCTGGTTCCAGAGCATGGGTGCTGAGTAGGTGAATGCCCGGTTGCTGGTCCGTTCTTTGACTAATCTTATGCTGCTGGGTACGCAGAGTGTGTTCAGGTTAGCGGTCCGTCGGCATCTGTTGGCGTATGTTTACTAAACCGTCGGCATATGTTTACTAAACCGTCTTAATGTTACCGGCGTTAGTTTCAGTCTTACTGTGACGAATACCATATAAGGTAGCGTGTGTTCCGGTCTTAAGGTAGCATTTTGGGTTATCACGTGA
This sequence comes from Ichthyophis bannanicus, assembly GCA_033557465.1. Lineage (NCBI taxonomy): Eukaryota > Metazoa > Chordata > Amphibia > Gymnophiona > Ichthyophiidae > Ichthyophis > Ichthyophis bannanicus. The sequence goes on along the minus strand of CM066033.1, from coordinate 272,922,448 downwards.
TAAAGTCCATTATAGTGCGATAGAGGGAGCCGTGGCATGTTAACGCGTGTTAGCCTTAATTAGGCACGCTGACCTACAAACACAGCAACAGAGGTGTAACACACTGGTTAATACAATGACTGAAGAAACAGGGGTCATGAGTTTGATCCCCCAGTGGGCTTAATGAGTAAGGCTGTCTGAGGTATTACCCTTTACTTTAAATCAGTGCTGTCTGAGGCATTTTCTTTTTTAATTTAAATTAGTGCTGACGGCAAACACACCCTCACAGTGCCGTAACTTAAGGTGCTGCATAAGGCACCCTATAAGGCACTCCAGAGGGCATATTATAAAGTGCACTGTCCACCAAGGCACCTTATAATGTTCACTATAGGGCACCTTATAAGGTGCTTTATAGGGTGCTTTATGAGGCACCTTATGGTTACAGCACTGTGAGGGTATTTTTGCTGGCAGCACTAATTTAAATTAAAAAAGGAAACACCTCAGATAGCCCTATCAAATAACACTACTGTGAGATCAAACCCATGACCTCTGCCTCCACAGTCAGTGAAGTAACCAGTGGGCTACATCCCTATAGCCACTAACAAACCCCTGGCTGGCTACAGAAGGACTGCAGGTCACCACACAAACTGTTTTCTGTGGTTACCAGGATAGGATTAACCCACCCGTACCCATGATGCACTGCACATGCAGATCAGTAGTCTACAGATGATCAAAAGATGGGGTATGCACCCCCACAGCACCTCGGCCTGGTAGGGGGAACTGACCGTGTGTGTTACTGGCACAGAGTAGCTACAGACTGTCACATTGTGGGGGTCCTGTGCTCACCCTGAGGGCGAGGTGGGGCACCCAGCACCAGGTCCGCAGCACCTGGCTTAGCTAAGATAGACTATGCTGCAGGTTGCCATCAGTGCCAGTGTGTGATTAGGTAGTCCTTGCAGACACACCTAGGATACGCCTGTGTCCATCTGTATTTCCCAGTCATGTCTAGCCCTTGTGGACTATGATGCACCCAGAATAGTGCATATCCTGTGTGAGTGCCATGGTCACATGATTTAAGTGAAGGGATGTGTTTGGACCCATAAGAAGATTATGTAGCACCACCTGAGCTGCCCTCTGGGTGGGGGACAGGATCTCCCACCAACAGATCCACATTCTACATTCCTGCAATGGTGGCAGTAGAGGGGACCATCAACCCCAGTCCTGCTGGGGAACAGGCACTCTACAGGGCAGTCAATGCAGATCTGTACGCATCCATAAGGCAGTGGCAGACAGACAGTAGGCCTGGAAATGCTCAGCTGTCCCCCACCACTATCTGACATTCTCCAGCAGCAAGCACAGTGAGTCTTTTGGCACCACACCAGTCCTGGCACAGTGAGTCTTTTGGCCACCACACCAGTCCTGGGCACAGTGCAGGCATGGCTATGGTACGCAGTACTGTTGGGGTCACTCCTCAGGGTGGTAAACACTGTCAGAAACCAAAACTGAAACACTCCAGAGATATCAGAAAGGTTGCTATGATGCAGCTCTATTAGCAAATTGTGCTTAACTTAGGAATTCATATCTCCCATTAATCATAGCAACCTTTTGATATATGTGGAACATATTCCCAAGTTTAGGGCGGCATTGCTAAGGTATGCAAGTGCTAGTATTGGGAGATGCTGCTGCGCGCAGGGACCAACAGCCTGACTCTCCATGAGGCTTTGGATAGTGGAGCCTGTGGGTGTGGGTGTTTATGCCCCTGTTGGCCGCTGCTCTAGGGCACAGTTTCCCAACTACGGTCCTGGTGGGCCAAACACTGTTCAGGTTGTCATGCTGTCCCTAATGAATATGCATGAGATACATTTGCATACAATGGGGTGGCACATTCTAATGCAGCACAGGCATATTTATTAGGGACAGCATGAAACCTGAATGGAGTTTGGCCCTCCAGGACTTCAGTTAGGGAAACTCTGCTCTAGGGATTGCACATGTTTATGGTGTCTGTGCTCTGTAGGGTAAAATATAGGCGTTTCAGGCATGTTTATTTTATCTGCAATAAAGGTTCCATCTTTATTACCATGGTTTAGTACTGGGTAAAATATGGGGAAAGGGTTGGCAGGAGCCACAGCTGGGATTTGAACTTGTGACCTTCTGCTCTTGAACATACTGGTTGTGTGTACTGCACCACACTGTTGCCACAGGGACAGTTCATGCCCTGGGGATACCATGACTGTTCATCAGACAGACCTTGTCTATTGCATTACATGGCACCCACCTAAACGGGGCTAGGCCATGGTCTGCTGTGGGCAGATGCCACTGCCCCCTCAACCACCAGCACCCCTGGGTAATCTCCCCTGTGACACTGTGGGAAACACACTCATGCCCATGTTGGACCCTCGTCAGTTGCTGTCTTGCTGCTTTACAGTTTCGGCATTCCTATGTGCCACCTAGGCATCTGCCTAGCCCACACTGTGCCCCAGCTGGACCACAGCATGTGCCACCTGCAACCCCCTGTATCCCATTTACAGTATCAGTACACTTGCCGTTTCCTATGTGCCCACTCTGCTGTTGCTGCACATGTGCACACCATAACAAACCTGCCCAATCTAAATGACAGAAACCCTGATCAGCGCTATTTCAATGTGGGATCTTTCACTTTAGGGGGACAGAGCATAGACCCTTCCAAACATGATATCTTAATTTATACACTTTGTCAGTAGTGTTGCTTTATGTTTGTCATTAATATCACTCTTGGCCAGCTTGGTTATTGGGATTTTAGATGTGGTTCTGGTCCTTTTATATGTTTATTTGCTCTTTGGTCCCTGCGCATGTATCACAACTATCACTTTTTCTGGGTTTCCCTGCCCTTGCTGCACATTGCTGACTGAAATGGTTTCTCTTTCCTGCAAATGTGCCTTAACACGAGGGTTTCACTGGCGTTAGTGTTCAGACCCAGATTTCACAGCATTAGTGTGCCTGGAGCTGCTCCCCTCCCACTCTCCGCCCATTGACCCCTTATCTCCACCCTCTGGGAAGTCTTACTCCACCCTTCAGACCCGGATTTCACAGCGTTAGTGTGCCTTAATGCAGCCGCTGCGTTATTGCACGATAAGTGACGTTAGCGCGCAATAATGTTACATTATCGTGCAATAATATCACTTATCACACGATAATACCACCACTGCCACGTGTGATAAGGAAGCTTATCATATTTCAGGAAGGAACAATACAAGAGGTGAATTGGCTCTGAACAAGCAACCTGTGCTTGCTGGTAAAAACACTAAAACAGAGTGTTTGCATAAAAGACTACCAAACCCAGAATGCACTAGGTTACAGAAAGCCTCTAGGAGAGCTGAAGTGGGAAAACGTGTGCCTAATCAAGGAAGCTATGAATAATCCCTAAACACCCATCTCCTAGGGCAGGGCTTGATTCAGCACACCTGGACTGTGATAGGGTGGAGTGTCCATCTAGGCACTTTAAAAGTAAAAGATATTCTTCACACAGGGGGAAGCAGGAGAAGCAGGAGAAGCATGAGGAGCAGGAGAAAGGACAGCAATGGCAACAGCAGAGAGAACACAGAAGGAGGAACAGCAAGACGTCCAGGAGGTCTAAGGAAGGAACCCAAAGCAGTACGTGTGTTGGGAGTGATTCCAGAGGCAAGCATTCTCCATTGGACTGGAAGAAACCAGAGGCTTGGCGATATAGAGCCAGGAACTCCCAGAGAGCACCTGTAAAGGAGACGGCTGCATCTATGGAGAGAAGGAGCTCTGATACCTATTCAAGGAGGTATGGGAAAAGAGACCTAAAGTCCAGAGATTCTGACTGGAGAGCTGGGCACAGAAGCTGGACTACCTACTGGCCAGGATACCCAGAGAGGAAACCTAATAGCAATGTGATCTCAGGTATGAACTCTGATCTGTTCCCTAGCTTTTCACAAGGAAGACAGCAGGGAAACAAATGCTATCCTGAGAGTGATCAGTTTGGGAATTCCTCTGAGCCAATGCATGATAATGATTCCATGATATTTCAGGAGCAAGGGGAAATATCAAATGAGCAAGTAGAATGCATGGATTGCTCTCTGTCTAAGCTGATGTTTTAAAGTAATCCTCAGTAAAGCAACAACCACCAAAAGGAACTGTAATGTGTTTTTTTAACTACCCAGAAAAGTTTCTTTAAATGAAAGCTTTAGGGTAAGTTAGAGCCACGTAGAGAGAGTGGACCAGCAAGGGTTTGCAGCTGGTTAATTATCTGCGATTAAGCCAGGCACAAGTGCATGTGAGCTCTGGAAGGAAAACTTCTTCATTGTGTGAATGGAAGAAAGTTGTTTTGGATAAAGAACATTTTTCCTTTTGGGTTTGTTTTTCATTTTAAGCACTGCTAAGAAGGTTATTAGCAGGGGCTATCAGAAAAATCTTTTCTGTTCCATCAAGGTCTTTATTGAGTTATTGCCTAAGTATTTCAGTTGCCTTATACAGTTGTTTTGTTTTTCCTGATTACAATTCCTGAAGAAAGTATCTGTGCGAGGGAATAATCCCCATAAATAAAATCTGTTTTCTGCTTACACTCGAGCAACTACAACTCATTATTTTGTTAAACGGCTGATTTTGGTGTGAATGAACTACAACACCCACAATCCTTTGCAAGTCATATAAAATTCTGCCTTTGCCAAGATTGGGGACTTTCACAACCAGCACCCCCGTTTACAGACGTTAAGATGGTTTAGTAAACATACCCCTAAGAAATTATAACCAACTTCCCTTTCACTATCTGCATAGCATTGAGGTGGAGTTTTGGTAGTTCTGGAAATGAGGGGAAGAAAAAGAAGATATTCTTCCGCAGGTAGACAACCAGAGGGGAACAGCGGAAGTATGACCACAGCCTACCAGATGATAATTAATATTCTTTATTGAGGACCCTAAAATGTCCTGGAAATGATACAGATTTATTTATTTATTTATTTATTTACATTCTCTTATATACCACGCTATTCTGCATCAGTGCGGTTTACATTGAACAAACGGAAATTATATTGAACAGGGCATTATAACTTGGAGATAACTATTTTACAGGGAACATGGGCTATGGAGGATTAAGTGGCTTGCCCAAGACCACAAGGAGCACCTGTGGGACTAGAAACCCCAGTTCTTCCGGCCCAAGGTTGCTGTCCTCTAGTGGGATTTGAACCCCCGACCTTCCAGCAGATAGTGGTGATTTTCAATCCATTATCCAGTTAGCAAAACAGCTATTCTAAAGTTATTTGGATAGTTATCTGGACAATAGACTGAATTTCATCACTATCCAGATGACTCTAGTCCAACCACATTATTCAGCACTGACCACTATCCATATAGCGAAACTGAATATCTCTATTTTATATTAACCCCACATTAAGGGGGTCATTCTAAGATGCAAATAGCAGGTATGGACATCTGGCTTGGATGTCCAACCCCTGCGATTTGCAGGGAGCAAATTTCAAACCCCAGGCTCCCTGCACACATAGCAGGCTTGCTGGAAGCGGGCGGGAGTGGGCGTGCCAGAGGCCCTACATGGGTCAGGTGATGGGGAAATGTTGTTTTTCAGAGGTGCAGGGAATTGGGGCTCTTGCTGGGTGTCCTGTTGCCATCACTCCAGCAGGAACTTAGGGATGGCTGGCCATGCAGGGCTAGAGACTTCTCCCACAGTAGAATCGGGGCACATCCAGACCATCCAAGTGCCCTCATTCTGCAACCACAGAAACATATTGCAGAATTGGGTATCTTTGGGGCACATCCAATTTTTGGACATCTGGACATTCCCCAATCTTAATTGGCCTCCATGTCTTTAAAAAACTGCTGACCATAGAGTTTAAATATCCATTCACTATACTTTTACTCAGTTTTATAACTAGCCATTTCCATGCATAAACCTCTCTGTTATGCACACAAATGGATTTTAAAACTAAAATGTTTGATGTTTAATTTTACGAAGACTTGCTTGACAATACTTCACAGGAAAAATTGTATCAAGGTGGTTTACAATATTAATTACATTTAAAAAAAAACACCCCCAAAGACACGTGCACAGTCAGAGAGTGGGGCAATTATGTATTCTGGGTGGGGAGATCATGCATGCCCTGTGATTCATGCACCGAATGGCTGCCAGAAGAGCCAGGCTTTGAGCTTTGTTTTTTGGCACTGTGATTTTGCCTTTGTCTGCCCATCCACCTGGCAGCAGCAGCATTGATATCAGAGATTATGACATCACACGTAGGACTAGCAAATGAGCAGGTGATGCCCAAAACATAGGCATATGGCTAATGCTAAAGTGGCAGAGGCAAAACTGAACAGTAAGGCTGTGATAAGAGTAAACAAGGAGGGCAAAGGTGAGGTCTGGGAAGGAAGGAGGAAAGGGAGAAAGGGATCATGAAGATGGGGAGGAAAGGAGAATAAAAGATTTCAAAGATAAGGGATGGAAGGAAATGAAGAGTACAAAAGGGAAGTGATATGTACATGGAGAGGGAAAGTGAAGAGTGCACAGGGGAAAGAATATAACACCCATCATTTTCCCCCAGCCAAAGACAAACCCTACTACCACCTTAGTCAAAAACACCAGCATCAGCACCCACACACAATACCATCCTACCACACACCACTCATAATATCCCCTATGCACATCCCCCCACACAGCTACATACAGATAACCTTTCCCCATTCCTCCAACATAATAGAACAACAGCAAAATACGTAGACAAATCAACATATGTGTAAAACATACACAGAGTCATATGGATAATAATATTATAAGGTGATGCCTAGTTAACGGGTGTTTTTGCATGCCTATTTTATGCCTGTTTTATAAAGTCAAATATTTGTGCCCTTGGCTTTATAAAAAAATAGCAAAAGTGTCAAAGAATATGCCTTAAATTAAGCATGATCGCTTACATCAGCCTTGAACTGGTGTAAAATGCATTGTATAATCAGCATACATACTTGTTCGCACCACCAATGCTTTGTCTAAACTTTGTGCATCTGCATGCCACAGTGAAAGCTAGGGCCCTCTTATTAAAGTGCACTATGATTTTGCACCTAACATAGTAACATAGTATATGACTGCAGAAAAAGATCCTTATGGCCCATCTAGTCTGCCTAGCAAGATGGCAAGAATAGGTGCACCTGCCACTCCGTGCAGGTCACCCCTCCCCATGCCTTTGTTTAAGTGTATACCCACTGCTCCGTACAGGCCACCCCTCCCCATGCCTTTGTTTAAGTGTATACCCACTGCTCCGTACAGGCCACCCCTCCCCATGCCTTTGTTTAGAGGTATACCCATCACTCCATGCAGGTCAACCCTATTTGTTGAGATAGCTAACACACCAATAATGTGCAAAACTGCGGCGCATTAACTGCAAAGCCAGTGCCTTGCCTGTCATGGGCGTGGACAGCATTTCTCCACTAGGTGACATGCAGCATGGCATGGCAACATGGGGCACAATTAATGTGGGGGCAGTTAGCATCACATATTGAGGTAGAGATGATTGTACCCATATAAATTGTAAGACATCTTGTTTACATGTAGTGTATACCTGTGAGCTGAAGGCATGGTTCTCACCATACCGACACGCCACTCCTAACCTTCCCATTTCCCACTCAAATGTGCAACACACAGTTAAAATGGGAATCAGCACGTGCTGTCACAGTCACACTCTAACAATTATCATGGGCCATAGTGCACTTTAGGAAAAGGGACCGTAAATGCCTCGCAAACAACTTACATTTTTTCACACTAGTCAGCATTTTATAAGAGGAAATGTACTCCCTCAAAGTCATGTTTTTCCTCTTCAATCTATTCAGACCTCAGCTGCACAGCTAATCTTCCACCAGCCCCCGATACACTCATGTAACCCCTCTTCTGAAATCACTTAACTGGCTCCCCTTTCATTTCCGTATCTATTTTGAACTTCTTCTTCTAATCTATAAATACATTCATTCTACTGCTCCTCATTACCTTTCCTCTCTTCTCTCTCCCTATTCCCCTCCTCGTGAACTTCACTCCTCCTCTGGTTTCCTTCTCTCTATGCCCTTTTCCTCTAATGCCAACTCCAGACTTCGTTCCTTTCACCTTATGCTTCGAATAAGCTTCCTCTATCCTTACATCAAGTCTCTTCGCTCTCTCTTTTCAAATCTATGCAAAAGGCTTAACTTTTCAAAGCCACTTTTGGATCCTAATCTCTTGTTTCCCTTGTGTCTTCTCTCTCTCTAAACTCTTAATTCTCTTGTATTGTATTGTTTGTATTGTCTGTCTTAATTATATTGTAAGCTCTTTGAGCAGGGACTGTCTTTTTATATGTTTGAACAGCACTGTGTATGCCTTGTAGAGCTTTATAAATGATAAATAGTAGTAGTAGTAGTAGTAATTTATGAATATTCTTAATACTTAAAGCTAGGTTGTTTCTTATAAAAATACCTCCAAAATGTGCTCTTTTATCTTGCCATGCGGTTCAATATCTGTTAATTAATGTTTTCATTTTTTTCATTAAAAAAAACAAGTTTCATAAAAGTGATATTATCATGAATATGTTCATTGGGCCATGTTTAAAGCTTTTCTCATAGAGAAGCAGCTATAGGCAATTTCCCCTTACCCACCTCTGCAGGTCAAGGTCAGGGCTAGTGTTAGACATGGAGGAGCCCAGGGCAGAAACCTGTGAGGGCTCCCCAAAGCCTGCCTGCAGACTATGCCTCTTTCAGCTTGCAGCAGGCTTGGGGCCCTCTATGGCATGGAGGCCTAGGGCAATTGCCCTGTTTGCCACTCCCCTAATGCCAGCCCTGGTCAAGGTACCTGGACTGGTTAGACTGAGGGTGAGTTTACCCAAATTGTGAAAGAGGAAACGAAGGGGTGAGTTAGGTTCGAGGTAGGAGGGTTCCACATGGGGCAGTATGGACTTTCTGTGTGTACATTTGAACCTCCTTCAAAAGTGCAAATCTATGTATTGGTCACTGTTCCTCAGTGCAGATGGTCCACTTTTTAAAGGGAAAGACAATGTGGCTCGATTTTCAAACAGAAACCTCATGCACAGTTTCCCTTTTTAAAGGTGTTGGCAACATACCATAATCCTGCATGCACCATGGATTATTTAAAAACTGTTTTTGTATACACAGACATTGCAATCATTGATTTTATGGCACAAGATCAACTCTTAGATGAAAACATGCCATATAAACTGTTTTTTTTGTCATCTGCCGTATATACACCACCCACTGCCCTAAGCAAGATTCTCCTTTGGGGTGGGGTGCTGGGAGGGGGAGAATTAAAATTTCCATAAGTAATGACACTTAATAAATCTCTACAAAGCCATTTCCATTTAAATAAATAGCAATGCTAATGGATGCATAAGTTGTTTAGTAATATCTTTGAAATTACGTCTATTACCTTCAAATGGCATTTTTTTTCTAATGACACAGTATGAAAGACAGTATTCCCCATGAAGATTTTCAACAACGAGGCTAAAACTTGCAAATCAATCTCGGAAGCTTGAAGACAGAAACTGCAATGATTTTACAGTCAGCTGTGCTGTAGCTTTCAGATCAAAAAGGAGCGGCATACACCCACGGCATTGTGCCCTGCAAAATCGCACACTCTTTCTATAACTGCTGCAATATCTTTCTCAGTAGTTTACTGGGATTTCAAAAATAACATAAAATAAAAGATATTTACTTCTTACTTCCTGCATCTTATCCATTCTCCAGTTAAAGTAATGAACATGTCGAACAAAACCATTCTTTCTTTCTTAAATTTAATTCCCTAACATGGCGGTGCATGTGCGCTTTATGCCCGCTATCTGCATAAATCTTTTGTGTATTGCTAATGGAGTGCTGGAATTGTGGCAGCTCTGAGCAGGGAATACATGTGAGCAACAATATGCTGACAGACCCCTCAGTGGAATCTAATCTGTTCCAGCTCATGCACTCCTCAGAAACTATTTAACTTCCATTAAACTGTGTTTGATATCAGCTAAATAGAATGCATACGGCTCCAATATAGTTCATATGGTCTCATTCATTTGATCACAGCAGTGTTTCCCCCCTACCCCCCTTATATTTTTTCCTCACTTGTTTCAGTACCTGGGTAAATACGAGACCATGTAAGATGTACTTCCGCATTCAAATTTCTGTAGCCTTTTGTGTTGGTTTCTTTGTGGTGAAACAGTGATTCATGTAGGTTTTACCCAGCCTCCATTAACTTCATGAAATGTAGCCTTTATCTCATAGCTGGGACAGCTATCTCCACTGCAGTCTCTCCATAGAATATCTTTCACTGCCTTCTTCCCCCACCCCCAAGTCTTTAAACACACACATCCCCCTTCCTTTTTGTCTTTAAGCTGTTCGCTTGTGACTACTTTCTTTTTAATTTTACTGGAAAAGGAGGGGACACATGAAAAGGCTAAGGGTGAAGAAAAAGGAGAGGGATCATTATTTTATAACATATTTGAGGATGCTTTTTGTGTGCCCGGTGGTCATCTCTTGTTTTAAGCACCATTCTTTGCAGTTGTGACATAACAGAATTTACCTATTCACGGAATGCATTCCTTTGATGACATCACAGTAGGAGCACACAATCTGTACTGAGGAAAGGTAATGGATTTACAAGCGAATGGTAATCCACAGTTTGGTTGGTGAACTGTTGATGCAAACAGCTGTTCATATTATCAGTGAATCAATTCACTGGCAAACATCATCACTCAATACAAACTCATGTTCCCTTGAAAATGAAAAAAAAAGCACTATACATTGTGCCTGAGAAACTGGTGATACAAAGAAAATCGTTATGATATGCTGGTTTTCAAAAATTAGATTTTGCAATTATATTTGAATATGTCTGACAGGAGAATGGCATTTTTTTAGATCTCTTAAGAGTGGACAGAAAACTCAATTATTTGACTTACTACATTGTGAATTTTTTTTTTATTATTAGTAGAACCAGATTTGTTTTTCACAATTACAGTGCTATCTGCTAGATATTATTTCTTTATTTGAAGAAATGACTAAACATGTCATTTAAGTACATATGTAAACGGAGATCTGTACCCGGCGCTCTCCCTCCTCCCCCACTCCTTCCCCTTCCTTGCCTCTCCCGCCAAAAATTTCACCGACACCACATTTGGAAAAAACACCAGGTCACAGCTTTATTGCCCAATAACACAACAATTTAACAAGCACAACTTAGCCAACTATAACCCCCCCCCTCAGCAGAGCGATACCTCACCCACCATACTATTAGCAAGGTGACCTCGCTTCCGCCCCTGGCCCAGTCACCACCAGTCCAGTTACTCCCACCCCTGCCCGACTTCGCCATATCACTAGTAAAAGTCGGCTCGGGGTTCTCCAGGTCGCGGACACCCTGCCCACACCCCAGTAGCCTCCGGGATCCCGCCAAACCAATTTGCCCCCCCCCAGCTGTGACACCCCCTACTGACCCTCCAATTAAAGGGTGGGAGGGCGGGACTCCGTTCGCTGCCCGCTCTTCAGCCATGTGCTGCTGGCTCGCCCCCGATGCCGCAGCACATGTGCCTCGGTCTTCCCTGATTGGCTCTTGCCACGCGCTCCTCTGTGGCAGAGCCAATCATTTTAAATCACGCGGCCCACATTTCCAAGCCTCCGACTCCCCCCCCCCCACACTGCTTCCTGTTCTAAGGGCAGGGACCCGCACCGGGCCGCACCACCGGTTACCGGCGGCCGCCGGGACCCTGCCCGCGGCCTTTACAATAGTATAAGTCACAGCTTTTTCTTATGAAATACAGGGGTAAGAAAACATCTTAAACATGTCACCATGCAGCTCTTAACTTTTACCTTAGAATCCCTGACTCTCAAAAGACTTTTTATGAAGTCACTCCAGTTTTATGCAAGACATCCACTGATTATAGAGATCAGATATGAAAGTGGATTTTAGATAGAACATGGAGCCAAGATGTGGAAAATTCCCACTGTATTTTACAAGACGTTCTGCCAAATGCAGAGCCTCTTGTAAAATATGTGTAAGAACATGCAGGATTGTGCATTGATTTCTCCTCATGTCCAGTGGGAGCAGCAATTTAAAAAACCTGTGCATCAGTAAAAAAGACATGATACTTCACCCTATATATGCGTGGGAGTGGCTTCTTAAAATCACTTTTCCTTATCTATATGCTTGCCCCAATCCCCTCCTGCCAGCAGGACCAGTCCCCTCATCCCCCCAATAACCCCCTGCCATTGAGAGTCCCCCCAATCCCCTCAGAGAAAAGATCCCCCCTTAAACCTTCCATGAATTATGATACCCATCAAGCATCAAGAACCCCCTCAATGGGCATCCTCAAGACCCACACCCACTCCCCACTCCTTGATCCCATCCCCAGTTTTACTGTGGGTCCTGGTGTCTAACGAGAGCAGGAGAGGTTCCCAGTCATCCCTGCTTCTTCAGCTCTGGTTTCCAAAATAGCCCCAGAACCCCTAGCAGTAATTGCACAGTACTACCACTAGGAGTCAAGCTTCCAAAACAGGCATTTTAGATGCATGTTGCCCCATTTGGAAGCCTGACCCCTAGTGGTAGTACCATGAGATTACTGCAAGGGGTTGCAGATGACATTTTGGAACCTAGAGGTGAAGGAGCAGAAGTGACGAGAAATTACTCCTGCTCCCACTGTACACTAGGGACCCTAGTTAGGCCAGGATGGGATCAAAGGGTGTGGAGTGGATATAGGTCTTTTGGGATCCCATTGTAGGAAGAACTCTGTAGAAGGCTACCACCATTTTTCCCACATAGCCTGTTGCAGCAGTGATGTCCACTTGAAAATGAATGTTTCAAACACTTCAGCCAATTCAGAACAGTCCCCCTTTATATTTGGCCAACTCTGGGAGGGAACATTTCCCAAAGCTTGATGGCAAATCGTCAAATCCCACCCCTCACTTGGACCTCCTATAGTACTCACTCAGAATCTACACATGAAAATAGAGAGGCAGGAGAGAGGGTAGTAAAATTCTCTCTAACTGCACTGTCTTCATAGGCCTGCCACTGCTAAACTAACTCCCAGCATTTCAAGCCTCTCCCTCTCACCTTCCATATTTCCATCCCCACTGTAATTACCCAATCACTAGCCCCTAGCCTCCCCCTCCCCCTCCCCCTTTCCTCATTAGTGACTGTTCCTCAGAAGTGGGCTCAGCCATGTTATAGGGCCAGAGTTTTAAACCACTAACCCTCTTTTTTGTCCGTGCTAAAGATGGGTAAAATTTCATGAGTGCAGCAACATAGACTCTACCACAGGCCTTTCAGGGGCATTTTAGGGGCAGGAATAGGTCAGAACAGAAAGTTTAAGTATAGTATTGAATAAACAAAATTATGCACATTCTTATTCCTAAAAAAAACAACAAAAAACCCTGAAGTACCTGCAGAAAAAGCAGGAACTAATTTGTATGCATGTTTTTCTTTGATTATGAAAACAAATCCCACAGGTAAATACTATCCACAGGGTTTGCCTTACTGCAAGTATTTTGATTACCTTACTCCACAGTGTCCTGCTGAAATCTTATCATCTAAACATCTAAATATTTGATACATTGACTGGAAGTGGCAGTATAATGCATTGTTTAGAAAATCATATTGACAATTTTACTGTATATCATTAATCTTATTAACAACATTAAGGAAGGCTAATTGAAAATACATTTTCCACTGCTTACCCCAGGATAAGCATTGCCTAATCTGTGTGCATTTTTGAGAACCTGACAGGTACTTTTGACCTGGATTGACTACTGTTGGAAACAGAATACTGGACTTGATGGATCTTGGTCAGACCCAGTATGGCGTTTCTTATGTTTTTATGTTCTTATGTTCTTATAATTACGTTAGTTTTCATCTTAGTAGAGTTTTGTCAGGGAAAATTAGAAAGGAACAATTAACATAGTGAAGTTATTTATTTTGATTTTAAAAGACTGTTTTTACAGTATTCTAGATGTGAGCATAGCCTGATTAAGCTGAACACCAGAAGCAAAGAAAGTAAGAAAAGCAGATGGACAGCAGTGTTTTCGAGATCCATGAGCCTAAAAATAAAATAGATTTACTGTTATAGATTAGATGTCCACGACATTATCCCTCCAATATTGTCCAGAGAGTTAAATAGTATACTGGATGTATTATTAAACTTGTCTTTTCCCCAAAACAAGCACAATGCATCAGATGTAGTTCTGGCCTGATGGATACCTTGCTTTCATTAAAAAAAAAAAAACAACAACCTCTCAAAACACATTATTTGAAATTTGCATGTGTAATCCCTTACATTTATGAACTGGATAAAAGCCAGGTGGCTCTCAGTAATACCTTAAAATAAAACGTGAGCAAAGATTTGCAGGGGCTCACCATGGGACATGCCTCATGTTAGCACGCCAAATGTAACGCAGGACATGTTTGTATCACCTAGAAAACCCTGTCAGGAATCAGACATGCAATTCATAATCTCTGCTAAGTGATTTTCTTCTGCTCTAAAACAAATGATGGCATATTGGTTGTTCTGCTGCCAAGTGATACGGCCATGCCCTCTCCACAGAGTCCAACGACAAACATGCTAGACCACGACTCTCTGGGGTAACTGCTTCCACTGCTTTTGAACTGCCAACATATGTAAGAACACCTGAGCTGCTGCAGCCTGCCACTTCCTATGGACCCCATCCATTACCTCTGCACTTCTGCCACTGAGGCTTAATTTTCTAATGCCTGCTTTGCCGCTGAAGCTAGCCAAGATTTGCATCACCCGCCGAGCACCTCAAGCTGTGATTTGGAACCAGAAAACACCATTCATTCTCTAAATAGGAAGGATCACATATGTAAACTGTCTGGTGCGATAACCAGTTGGGCAGGTATTGTAGAAAGAGAAACACACAGTGGGCTTCAGGAATGCTGGGAGAAAACAGTTACAGTCTGCAAGTTCAGCAGGATATCTTCATCTCTCTCCTTTTTTTAACATTGACAATGCAGGTTGCAATGTTTCTAGGAAAGGTCAGGCTGATGGTTTATTGACCATTTATTGAAGTTCTCAGTGTTTATAATACTCTAAGAAGTCACTGAAAAAAATTAAAAGGAAACTAGATAGGGCAAAGCGCCTCAACTATATTTCAAATGTTAATTCACATTATGCACATTCAACAGCAATCACAAGGGGTTAACACACACCCAAGGCACAGTTATCATGCATAGACAAGCTTGTGATAGTGTTAACATGAAATCTGTGTTGATGAGGTAAAAAATTAAGCAAAATACATCAGACCCGATATATTCAACGGATATATGCTCCTAACTTTGAGAATTATGCTCCTAAATTGGCCTCTTTGAAAATTCACTAGGGCTCATAGCCTACACATTTCCTTAAAATTTCACTAAACCTCTGCATTTAAAAGCAGAAAAAGTGGGTAGCAACAGAGGCAGATTTAGTATAGGGAAATAAAAGTTAGGTGCTTAGCACTGATTTCACTGGTCAACAAATTTTTACAAAAGTCATGTTACTGAAATAAAAATAGTCATTTCTTATCAATTTTTATATGCTGAACACGAATATGACTGAAATTCCAAAGTTGGCTCTAGTTTTTTTGTGATCTACATCATGTTCATCATGAAATGCATGTCAATAGTAAATATAATAGGCCTTCGGTTAATACCTGTAAAAAAACAAGTCATAGACTACTTCTTAGATTTTTTTCGCCTGTCTCTTGTACAGCTGTTCGGGAGCTTCTCTGGGGAGTGTCCAGCAGTAAACAGCCAGCATTGTAGTGGACCATTTTCCCTGGTATCTTTGCTCCATCATTGCGATATCCTGGTGAAAACGTTTGCCCTGTTCATCACTAACCATACCACAGTTGTTAGGAAAGAAATTGAGATGGGAATCAAGGAAATGGATCTTTAGAGACATATTGCAGCCAAGTTTCTGATACTGCATCAGCATGTCTTCTACTAGTTCCTTGTAGTTTTCGGTCCTAACATTCCCGAGAAAGTTTGTTGACACTAGGCGAAAAGCATTCCATGCTTGTTTCGCATCACCCTGCAGCAAGTTTGAACTGGTCATCTTTGAAGAGCTCTCAAATCTGAGGACCCACAAAAACTCCCTCTTTAATCTTTGCTTCGCTGAGTTGAGGGAATTTTTCATGCAGGTATCGGAAAGCTGGTGAAGTGTGGTCCATGGCTTTCACAACGTTTTTCATCAAATCTAGTTTGATGTGAAGGGGTGGTAACAGGATTTTGTGAGCCTCAACAAGAGCTGGGTGCTGGATATTCTTTTCTCCAACTGTTACATTTTGTCTGCGATTCCATTCCTTCCGCAAGTAGTGCCAATCCCTTGCTCGGCTATCCCACTCACATAAGAAACACATGTATTTTATATATCCTTGCTGCAGTCCCATTAAAAGGGCAACTGCCTTCAAGAAACCACAGAGGTGCCAGCTGTACTTGTTATAGTTAATGGAAGTCAGTAGATGCCTTAGGTTATCGTATGTCTCTTTCATGTGGACGGCATGTGCTACTGGAATAGATGGAAGACGGTTTCCACTGTTCAAAAGCACAGTCTTCAGACTCAGTTTCGAAGAGTCTATAAATAGTCTCCAGTCTTGTGGGTCATGAGTGATTTTTAAGGTATTCATGAGGCTTTCAATATAGGAACAGAATACCAGATTACTTTCCTTTCCGACTGCGTATAGTACACTGCTGACGTCAGATGGCTTCAGCAGCCGTCTGGCAGTAGTATTGCATTGCATCAGAAAATGATGCAGTCAACTCTGGATGATGTGTGCATGCTGGTATTATGCAATGTGATGCAATATTACATCATTCAAGGCTTATTTGGGATGTTGTTGATGTCCTACTGGATAAATTTACACGGTGAAATGTCAAAAATGAACTACATGCAATATCTTCAAAACGAGAGCCAATACAATTTTTTTAATGTTATATTCATGTTCAGCTCACCAAGATATACCGATTAGGGCCTTTTAAAGTCAGTAACAATTTCAATGTTGACCAGTGTTTTCAGCACTAGACAAATCTAGACAAGAATGACAGTCCTACATTTAGGAACATATATTTTAAGCTCTTAAATTAGGATGAATTTTCACTGGAAAACGTAGGATCCTAAGGGGCTTGTTTACAAAGCCGCGGTAGCGATTCGCGATCGTTATCGGAGCCGCAGCCCCATTGAAATCAATGGGGCCACGGCTCCGATAACGATCGTGAACCGCTACCGCGGCTTTGTAAAGAAGCCCCTAAGTGTGGCTGAAAATAAGGAACAAATTTAGGAGGGCTAAAGTAAGGAGCTCAACATGTTTTGAATGTTGTGCTCACCATATTAGAGCAGCTTTAATATACTTGCTTTACAATGTACAAAATGCATCACGGATGCATTAATGTTGACAACTTAGAATACCTTTGTGACATGGTGTTATGTTTTTGCATTTCCATCCACATCTGTATGCATTTTTGTACTTTAGCATTTTAGGTAGTGCATGCCTTATTTGTATCTTATTAACATCATGTATATCTCATTAAACAACTAATGTCAACACGTTTTAGTACATCTGATGGATTGATAAGATACAGTAGATGCTTGAATATTATTCATTTACTGGTGTGTTGTAGAGAAAGACATTAAAGGCAACAGTTTGTTTCTCTGTAATTCATAGAAAATTGATGGTAAATGCCATATTGGGCTATTGGATAGTGTATTAGTACTACCTTGATAGAGTCTAAGCTGAATATATGTTCCTAGTATACT
The DNA here is from genome assembly GCA_033557465.1 of Ichthyophis bannanicus. Lineage (NCBI taxonomy): Eukaryota > Metazoa > Chordata > Amphibia > Gymnophiona > Ichthyophiidae > Ichthyophis > Ichthyophis bannanicus. The sequence goes on along the minus strand of CM066033.1, from coordinate 272,904,713 downwards.
CGACAGCTTATTGACAGCTAAAGTTGTCAAATTGTCCTATACAGAAAACTAACAAAAAACTAATGATGGGAGTTTATTCTTATATTAGCAATAAAGGTCAACAAATAGGTTGAAGGTGATGGTTTTTTTATTAGACTGATATATTTATACCTAACATATTGGTTGACTTTATCCAAGTAGACTAACATGGCAGCCACATTTCTTTACTTGAATTATTTCTCTAAGGAGCCCTTTGTGGTAACTGTTGCTGTGTTAGAGTAAGAACAGGTCGGGTAGGAGCAGAGAGGGACCGTAATGAGCACATTACAGTTAGCATGGCGGGAGATACCGTGCACTATAATGTTGCCATTAGCACAGGTTCACCTAACTTCATTTCATTGGTGGATGTGAGTGCATCAGCAGTGATGGTGCCGCACATTAGGGTACTCATCCACACAATGACAGTCAGGAATATGCTGGGCACATCCTTGACATTTACCATGGAGATTTTACACTGAATGCACATTAGGTTTTGTGCTAAATGCAGTTAGATGCAAAAACCTAACACCTAAAGTGCATTAAGTGGTTACAACGGGGTTCAGCACATGCTAAACACCCTCGGCAAGCACTACTGAACACCAGCAATAGACAGAACAAGGTAAGTCCCATGCTTCCTGCTCCTGGAGCTCTAGGGCAGCATCAGAGCAGGATCATGGAGGGGGTTGGGGTAGATAGTAGGTGTGCTGTCTGGTGACGAGCCTGCAAGAGATTGCTGCACACTAGCTGTTACGACTGCTGATAGCACAGCTGCACTTACTTTCACCTCAAGAGATGGAGATAAGTACAGCTGTAGAACTGGCAGCCCAGTAGTGTGATCACTGCCCATGCCCAATGAAGTACTGAGGTGCACCTCCCCTGGAATCCTACTACTACTACTGAACATTTGTATAGCGCTACAAGATGTATGCAGTGCTGCATAGACAAATCTAAAAGATGGTCCCTGCACATCAGAGCTTACAATCTAGTCAAGACAGGCAGCACAGTAGCTGTAGACATGGGATACAGCTAGGGGGAATGGTAAGGAAACACAAAGGAAATCAGGTGAATCAAGATCTGAAAGCAGCAGCAAAGAGGTGTGTTTTCAGCCTGTATTTGAAAAGGGTCAGAGATGGTGCCTGATGTACAGACTCAGTTAGTTTGTCTAGGCATAAGGAGCAGCAAAGTGAAAGGAGTGAAGTCTGGAGTTAGCAATCCTACTCCCCTGATCCATCCCCTGTCCAAATCTGTGCCCTGGAAAGCAATCCAACCCTGGAGGGCCTCATGTGATATCTTTCACCCCCGATCAGGCCTTCCCCCACCAATCTCTAACTGGATCCTCCCCCCTCCCCCCCTCCCCCTCTCCCCCCCATCCCCACCATATCACCCTCCTTAGGTTTTTCCCAAGGGCCTCCTGATGATCCTCATGGTCAGTGGAACTGGAGTGCCATTCCATTTTTGTAAAAATTGTTGATTATCATTATATAACTTAGGATATTTCATTCTCCTAGGACAAGCAGGATGAGTCAGCCACAGTTGGTGACGTCATCCGACGGCACCAAGACGGAAGTACTCTCCATAGCTCAGAAGGGCTTTTCGCCCTTCTGAGCATGGGCTAACTGGCCCCACCCTTCTGCCCGCCCCTAGCTAGTCAGTTCTAGTTCTTCCGCCTTGCAAGCAAGATGGACTTTGCTACTCTCCACCAAAACCAAGAACCTAACATTATATTTTCATCTACAACGTATGTATTGTCATTTTTAAATTACCATATGCTTCTTCTTGCTTCTCTTCAGATTCCTGTCTAGGCTAGACCAATGTGATCTCTCATCAGGCAGCGGGGAATTCCTCCACGCTGTGAACAGGAACATGGGGCTCATGCCTTTGGAGGAGCAGTCAGTGGGAGGTCTGCAGAACGTGCCTAATAGGCCTCCGTTCCCCAGTTCAGCGGAGTCCCGATTTCTCCGTCCACGCTCTCTTCTGCGGAAACAGGTTCAAGCAGCACTCCTGGTTGGGAATCGCTGCCGCGCTGTCCCCTCTGCAGCTCGGGATGTGCCCCTGAGGCCCCCATCCACAGCTGCACGCCTCCGATGGACAGGGGACCCCCGATGGACAGCCCTGCTCTTGGACCCCCAATTGCGCTACTGCTGCTGCGTCGCCTCGGCTGGTGTAGAGGGGCGCCGCTCAGAAACACCTTGTCGGCTGCCAAGACCTCCGGTAGACTTGACCTGCCTATCCTGAAGAGTCCCGTGAGGCAAAGATGCAGGAGCGGAGGCAGAAACCAAAGCGCAGAGGAGAACTCTTTGCCTTCCTGCATCCCCGATCCGGCTAACCACGAGGCTCTCATGGCGGCGGCCATCTTGCCCCACTGCATCATGGGCCATGCTCCTCCCCCTCCATGGCGCCATTGGTTGGCATCACGGGCCATGCTCCTCCCCCTCCATGGCGCCATTGGTCGGCGCAGATCCAGTCTTCAGGGGAGGAGGAGCCGCTCACAGAGGCTCCCATCGCCGACGGTCCGTTCGGCGCGGACATCACTGACGCTCTACACCGCACCGATGGTCCCGTTGGCGCCACTGACGTCGGCGTGGACATCTGGCCCCAGCAAAAAACACCCAGTCTGAGCAATAGCGTTTCAACCCCGAGCAGTAGAGTTAGTTTCAGCGCTCTGTATGCTGTGCACTGAACAGTAGCATTGCAACCAGCATTATGAAGTATTGTGCACTGAGCAGTACAGTCACATTGAGTGTTACGGATCCTTTGCGCTGCGCAGCAGAGATCCAAACATAAGCCCCCTAGCTGCTTCGGCATCGGCGCAGAGAGCGGAAGTGTGCCGATGCTGACATGTCCGCACCGAAACTTCGCGAGGGGCATCTGAAGCATTTTCACGTTCTCAGACCCGAACCTGCCTGGCCCATTCAGCGAGTAAGGCAGCGTCCATCACACCTCGGCGCCGATTGCGCTAGCCTCAGAGCCGAGGAGAAGCGGATGAGCATCTTAGCCCTCACCGCTCCAACTCTCAGCACCAAAAACAAGACGCAACGCATGAGCACTCAGAACGGCTTACTCCACGCCGTTCGGCAGATCAGCGCATTATAAAAAAAAAAATAAAAAAATAATAATAATAGCGGCACCGCCACCACTCGAGGCTTATCACCTCCACGCTGTCTTACGACTACAGATGTGTGCGTACTGCGCCAGACCAAGGTCCATCAAGCCCAGTACCCTGTTTCCAACAGTGGCCAACAACACAGGTTCCGCTATGCTCGTACTTGTCAAGCATTGATATCCTGGGTCCATTCTTATAATGGTCTATGGATCTTTCCTGCCAGGAACTCATCCAAACTCTCTTTTATGCTGTACGGATAGGATACACCGTATGCTCCCTGCGACTCCTCTTAAGGACTCCAAAGACCCTAACCTAATGGTTAGATCAGCAAACTAGTCTCAGGAAAGCAGCGTTCTGACTCCCCCTGACGCTGGCCCCCACGTCAATTCTGTGTCTACCCGACTGAGGCACTACCCCGGTGTCCAAGTGTATGATCCCTATAACAGTGGGCAGTTGGCCCAGTGGCTTGGTAGCAGTGCCTGGGCCCTTCTGTGCACTGGTTCGACCACAGTACTTCTACGGGCCTCCAAGAAAGCGTGTCTCACAGCCACATAGCTCCGACCGTGACAAATGTATTTACGCTTCAGCCTGTAACCGCTTGACACTTGGCGCCTCTGCGCTTCGCGTCGCGGCCTGCTTCTGCATATGGCTTCCCTTGGACAGGGTTCTGCTCTCCCTATGGACCCAGGTGGAAGCAAGGGCCACAGGGCCGCTACCAGCCCTGAGGGTGTGCCCCTACACAAGCTACGGCATGCCAGCGCCTCATATGCACCCGAACTCTACCTGGACCTAAACTAAGGTTCATGGTCTCTCAGCCAGCCGCATGCTGGGTCTCCCCTTCTATCGCTAAGTTGACCGTAGCCTCAACTAGGGTCAGTACCCCAGGTCAGACCCCGTAGGGATATCGTGCACATATTGGTTCAGAACCTGCGTGGAAAATAAAAAAAAAACAACAAAAAAACCCACATATATATGAGAGCGGGGGGGCTTCACGCCTGTAACAAAAATGTACAGGTCACTCCGTCCAATGTAGCACGTCGGTACCTACCCATTGGCTCATCCAAGAACCAAGGGGTCAACTCCCTGCCAAGAGACATGGGTGAGCCGCTCCCCTGGTACCCTCATAAGAACTGCCTACAAGGGAAGTCTTGGCAGTCCACCAGATGTGGATGGAATGCACCTCTCATTGCCAAGGTTAGCCCTGACGATCCACCACTGTGTGCAGTGGCAACAATGGTGTGAACCGGTTACAGCGGCAACAGCGGGGTGCAGTATAAATAGTCTATTGTTCTCTAGCAGAAAGTCGCAGACTCAAATCCCAACTGGGGACCCTGCAGCACATGTCCCTGCCTCCAGCCTGGGAGATTAATACCTGCGCACCACCTGCGGGCATGACAATTCATGACTTCGGCACCTGTGCACGAGAATATTCCACCTGGCCAGAGGGGCCCATGCTGTCTGGCCACCGCGATTCAGCAAACCACGCCCGCCCGCTACCCTTGAGCCTTCCGGTGAACCATCTCAATGCCCAGGCCATCCCTGTAACTGTCACCATGATGTGGGTCTCCTTCCCCTCGCCCTGCAGAGAGCAACCGGCTCCAGCAAGCTCTGTGTCACTAATCCTAACGCCCCGGGGTGTATGGAGGCAGAGGGACATTCCCTTGGCCAGCCTGGGACCTCCAGTCTGGACCGTCCTTACGATCAACTCGAAGGCCACACTTCCGACCGGCGGGTCGCAGGCTCAAAACTTGGCTGAAAGCCATATCAGGGAATTATGGATGCTCCAGACACTCCCTCCTCTCGGAACCATACGGTAGCTCAAGCCTTAGGCACCTCAACTTGATCCGCTTGCCACGAGGAGATCAGGAAGTGTGCTATTAAAATGGACAATGCCCCTTAGCACGCTCCATGTCCGGTACCCACACCAGTGCCTTCCGCCACAAGAGCCCGACCCTGTCGGCAGACTGTAATCCATACACCACAACCGAACGGTGACTGTAGCTCCCAGTGGCAACAGTTTGGTGCAAGGCACACTGCCGGTGTATTCAGCAGAAGAACAGGATCATGTCCCAGTGGTGGCTCCTGCAGACCATGTTCCTATATCCTAGCACGCAGCCCCCAACACTATATCCTAGCACGCAGCCCTCAACACTGAGGGGGGCAGCACGCAGCCCCCAACACTGAAGGGGAGCCGCCTCGTTGCCATCACCCTCGACAGCCCACTGCCGATGATGACTTCGAGATCTAAAACAGATCTCCAGAAGCTTCAGCGACTATGCACTATCATGCGCCCAGGACATACAGTGCACGAGCCTGCCACTTAGTACCAGCGGTTACGCCCCTGGGGACTCTACCAGCAGCTACCCAGGTTCAAGCAGAGGCACCTTGCCCATATAGCACACGTCTGCAAGGCCACGAGGACCTTACAACAGGGACTTTCACATCACCTGCGCTCCGGTACACAGTGTCCATGAACACCAGCAATAGTTGTGCACCTTACGCTGTAACCGTACCGAAATGCGTAAGTCCAGGAGTTCTTGGCAACCAGGCAAAATAGATGTCTGGTTGTATGCCAGAGTGGGGGATAGCCTAGTGGTTAGAACACTGGCTTAGTAACCTAGCAACCAAGGTTGAATTCCTCTAGCAACCTTGTGGCCTTCGGCAGGCCACCTAACCCTCCATTGCCTTGGAAGAAAGACCGGCCTATCTACTCTGGTGTCACTGCCAAGAAAACCCAGGAGCTTCTGGGTCGCCAGGAGTCATGACTGACTCGAAGGCACACATTGCATTACACTTTTGCTACACTTTGGTTGTCTGCCAACCATCCATACTGGATTTCTTTCCTCTGACGCTACATGTACCCGGGAGCAAGTCTGTGCCTGGTCAAGCACAACCACAAACCTGCCATTCCCCATGGCACCTTGCACAACCTCCTATGATGGTGACCTTGCACTTAACCCTAGTGCTGATAATGGATGGCCTGAAATTCAGTTGCAATGCAGTACAGTCGGAGAATGTGGCTTTGGACACAGTCTCTAACCTCTCCACTTACACAGCCGCAAAACCAAGAACAGTGGAGACGAACACGCTGCACAGTGTATTCAGGGTCTGAAGGGCACAGGTTCAACCTTAGCCGTGGCTCCCCATATTTCAGACTCACACATTCACACGCAGAAACAACAGCGCATCCCGTGTCTGACCTGAACTGATGGTATAGATCTCATATCATCACACAGTCCGAACTCCAAGTCTCCAGGAGTAGACTCGAAACCATGCTCGATTCGATCAAGCAGAACATGCCCGTAACCTTTTAAGCAAACAAACCTCTTCGGCACTGCTTTGTTGTTTGGGGACATTAACTTCAAATGATACCACAGACTCACAAACAGAAGCCATGGTGGACTCAATGTCTTCTCCTTATGCCTTAACGGACGGGCTACCCCAGCAGTCCGGACTGCCACCTCCGCAGGCCGCCGACCCGGGACTGGCGCATGGACTCGACGGCCCTAACAATCAACTTCATGCCGCTCTTGTAGCACAGCCGAGTCTACCTCGCTATCCCTGCGTGCAGCAATCACCTCGCCGTTACCACAAACTGGGTCAGAACCAGGTTCCCGCTACGCTAAAGGCTCTACGTCCTCACCTGGTAACAAGTCCCTCAGCTGATTACACTTCAATTAGTTAAAAAAATAAAAAGAGTCTCCCTTACTAGTGATGCAATACTTGCATCACTCTCGTGTTCAGCGCTATGGCTGCCGTCACTCCTTCAGTACAGTGACTCACGCACCACTCGATGTGCCTACATCCCTTACCACACAAGTGTGCCCTACAATACACCCGCGACGCCTGCGAGCTTCGCGACTCCCATCCATCTCATGGTGCTGGATAGATGCACCCAACTTGCAGCACTGCTACTCACCTATGTGCATCACCACCACAGGTATACAGGTGCATGCCTACAGACTCCGGTTACAACATACGGTACGCACGCTACCCCTAAAGAACTGTCTCGGCCTCCCCCATCCACCACAGCGCATGGCAGCTTGGGAGGCACCAACTGTGGCTGACTCATCCTGCTTGTCCTAGGAGAAAACTGAGTTACTTACCTGTAACATGAGTTCTCCGTGGATAGCAGGATAAGTCAGCCACACATCCCGCCCACCTCCCCTGGGAAGGGGTCGGCCTCCGTCCTGGTGCCCACCTCCTAGCGGCAAAATGCTCAGCTAGGGACGTACTGGCTAGCTAGGAGCGGGCAGGAGGGTGGGGCCAGTTAGCCCATGCTCAGAAGGGCGAAAAGCCCTTCTGAGCTATGGAGAGTACTTCCATCTCGGCGCCGTCGGATGATGTCACCAACTGTGGCTGACTTATCCTGCTGTCCACGGAGAACTCATGTTACAGGTAAGTAACTCAGTTTTATATGTAAACCCCTAAGGGTAATACCTATACAGATTTATTGAGAAAGGGTAGAACAATGCATCAGTATGAAGAGGTCCTCAGATGCAATCCCAATTGAAAAATCAGCAAAATCAAATATTAGAGACACCACCCACTTTTTGAATATATTGTCGGATCTGCCTGAATTGGATGGTGAAGTGTGGTTATTGACAATGGATATCAACTCCTTTTATAGAAATATTGATCAAAATGAAGTATAAAAGGTAATTCAACAACTGGAGTGGAAGGATTGTTTAAAGCTCAGGATCCCAAAGTCATATGTTATGGACTTGCAGCGTATAGTTCTTTGTAATAATTATTTTTGTTTCAATGGAGTCTTTTTTTCAACAAATATTTGGAATTGCCATAGGGGTGACAGTGGCCTCCACGATAGCCACATTATATATAGCCACTCAAAAATATCCCAATAAGGTGACAAAATAAATCAAATTCAAAAAGATCACCAAATAATTCCTCAAAAAATTATAAACTTGTATTATTTTTGTCGGAGTATACCGGGGAGGAAAGGACTGACATCTATCCACACCGAATGGTGAACTCCATTTTAATCATTTAGGTAAACTCAAAAGTAATCACTTAGCTTAATATCATTAAAGATGGACCAAAATTTGTTTGAATGTACTTATCATCAACAGACAATATCTTTTTAGATGTGCAAGTCACTAGAGTGGGTTTTTGTTTGGTTACCACTTTTCATAATAAAACTGTAGAAAGGATAATCTTTTATGTTTTCACAACTATCACCCATATAGGCTAAAGGCAGGGTTTCCTGTTAGTCAATTTCTGTGGGTGCAACATATTTGCATCTCTTTACAAAAGTAAAATATTGAAACAAAAATTCTATTTACAAAATACTTACAGAGAGGATATCCACAAGGTATAATAAAGAAGGCATATTTAAGAGATCTTTATGCTGAAAGGGAACTGTTATTGCAAGATAAACTAAAGTGTGTGATCCTATACTCTATTCGAGCTACAAGAGTATCAGCTATTATACATGAATTTTGGCCTGTTTTACAATCACATGAATGTTTTCAACAGTGATCTATAATTGCTTACCAATGAGGTAGGAGTATAGGTGATATGGTTAGCAGGTCCATAACTTGGAAGGATGATCAAGAAGATATTGCCCAACAAGTGGGTCATTTTACATGTGAGACTTGTGATATGTGTGTTCAGACGATATTGAGAGGTACTTGGAAGATGCCAGCTGTCAGTCGGCTACTTGTTAGTACATACGGTACTACCTGCAGGTCTACATATGTTGTATATCTTTTGTTGTGTCCATGTAATAACATCTATTTTGGCTATACAAAATGGATCCAATTATGGGGGCATCAGTCGAGATTGCTCACTATGACACTTTCAGCTACGATCGTCCAACATTGTGTGCAGCATCGACATCTTTTTGCAGATCTAAAATGGAGGGTGATTGATCATGTTCCTCCTTTATCTTGTGGGGGTAATCATGAGATGAAGTTACACAGTAACATAGTACTGTATATGATGGCAGATAAAGACCAGCATGGTCTATCTAGTCTGCCTAGCAAGGTGGCAAGAGTAGGGGGCAGTACTGGATATATCATTTACAGTCGGTGGTACCTCAAGGTTTGAATCAACAAGTAGACCAGTACACTTTGATTTAGGGGTGATTATCCCTTTAAGAAATGACATCATCGAGAAGAGTAAGCTTTAAAATGGCTGTGATCATTTTTTGCTTAGTAAGCCGATTGAAATGAAAATTTGGAGATGAAAGGAGATACTCCGTATGAAGAACTGAGCTACAAAGAATTAACTTATGGAGCATATGATTCTTAGATAAGTGGATAAATTTAAAACCTGAAGCAGAACTGCAAATACATTTATTTTTCAGTTTGAAACACAACACTGTGGGGTATGTTTACTAAACCGCGCTAATGATGCGTATTTGTGCCCCGCACACGTGTGCACCGCACTAAAGTGCCCGCTCATGTGCGCGGCGCGCTGATGTGCGATAGAGGCGTGGAAAGGCTCCCGGAGGGCGGAGGAAGGCTCCCCAGGGGCGGAGAGAAGGGGTCAATGGGTTGAGAGTGGGAGGGGAGAGGCTCCCAGCACACGAGCGGGGCTGAAATTCAAGCCAAAAATTACCGCGAGTGAAAACCTCGCGGTAGAGCCGATTTAAAGGGAAGAGAAACCATTTCTGTCAGCAATGTACAGCAAAACCAGGGAAACCTACAAAACAGTGATAAGTGTGATACATGTGTACGGTACAAAAGTGCAAATAAACATTGAAAATATCCCCAACAAAATCTAAAAAAATTATAATCAAGATGGGCAATAGTGATAGTAATGGGAAACATCAAAAAATACTCCCAAGAAAGCCGCAAAAAATAAATATGAATTTTAGAAGGGTCTACGCTCCGTCCCCATGCAAGGTGAATGATCCCACAGTGAAATAGCACTGATCAGGGTTTCCCTCTCCATTGGACAGGTTACCTATGGCATGCACATTTCCACAACAGCAGGGCAGGCAGGTCGGAATGGGCAATTGGACAGATGCTGGGAAAGGGGATACAGAGGGCTGCAGGCGGCACATCCTGTGGAGCAGCTGGGGCACAGTGCGGACTAGGCAGATGCCTAGATGGCACCTAGGAATGCTGAAACTGAACAGCAGCCAGACAGCAACTGATGAGGGCCCAACATGGGCACGAGAGTGTTTATCACAGTGTCACAGGGTATAGTACCCAGCAGGTACCCCCAAGGGTACAGAACATTGGCAGGCAGTGATTGGGGGACGTGCGGACAAATTTGCAGGCACCCCTACCCCAGAACCTGCACCATAGGCAGCCGCCTACCCGCACACAGGATGGCCTGAGACTGTGTACCACCAGCACCACCAGCAGAAGGGCATGTCAGCAGGGTGGCACAGGGGTACTGGAGGTGGAGTGGGGCAGTGGCAGCTGCCCAGAGCAGACCATGGCCTAGCCCTGTGTAGGTGGGTGCAATGCACTGCAACAGACAGGCCCTGCTGGACAAACAGTCATGGTATTATCAGGGAATGCACTGTCTCTGTGGCAACATGGTGGTGCAGTGCACACAACCAGCATGTTTGGAGACAGAAGGGCACAGGTTCAAGCCCCAGTTGGGGCTCCTGCCAATCCAGTCCCCATATTTTACCCACAACTAACTAGTGATAGTAAAGACGAACCTGTATTGCAGAGAACATAAGCATGGCTCAAACACCTCTATTTTACCCTACAGAGCACAGACACCAGAAACATGCACATTACCTAGAGCAGATTCCCCCAAATGCAGTCCTGGAGGGCCACAAAACCTTCAGAGTTTAAGCTGTCTCCAATCTAAGGATGGAGCGGTACTGGTGGTGGAGGTGGCAGCAGCTGGTGGCCACAGCAGACCATGGCCTAGCCCTGTCCAGGTGGGTGCCATGCACTGCAACAAACAGGCCCTGTCGGATGTAGTGTTATGGACTCCCCAGGGAATGCAGCATATCTGTGGCAACACAGTGGTGCAGTGCACACAGACAGTGTGTGCAAGAACAGAAGGTCACAGGTTCAAAGCCCAGCTGGGGCTACTGCCAATCCAATCCACATATTTTTCCCACAACTAAACCGTGATAGTAAGGACAAACCTTTATTGCAGAGAACATACACATGGTTAATACGCCTATATTTTACCCTACAGAGCACAGACACCATAAACAAGCAAATTACCTAGAGCAGAGTCTCCCAAATGCAGTCCTGGAGGGCCAAACACCATTCAGGTTCCATGCTGCCTCTAATAAAGATGCCTGTGCTGCATATCTATGCACCACCCCCATGGTATGCAGATGTATCTCATGCATATTCATGAGGGACTGCATGAAAACCCGAACAGTGTTTGGCACAACAGGACTGGATTTGGGAACCTCTGCCATAAAGCAGCAGCCAACAGGGGCAGACACACCCACACCCACACCCACAGGCCCCATTAGCCAATGCCTCCTGGAGAGGCAGGACATTGGGCCCTGCGTGCATCTCCCAATACTAGCACTTGCATACCTTAACAATGCCACCCTACACCTGGGTATACGGTACACAGCTATCAAACGTTTCCTATGATTACTGGCAGATAGCAATTCCTACGTTAAGCACAGTTTGCTCATTGAGCTCCATCATAACAATCTTTCTGATGTCTGTGGTGTGTGCTTCAGGTCTGGTCTCTGACAGTGTTTACCACCCTGGGGAGTGATCCCCAACAGTATTGCGTACCATATCCATGCCTGTACTGTGCCCAGGACTGGTGTGGTGGCCAGGGCTGCTAAACACCTCTATAGTAGCACAATGCTGGCATAGGTGTGGGTGTGGGTGTCTGTCTATCCAGTGTGTGGTGGCTGCAAACACCCTCCACAGCCCACACTGCCGGCACTGTTGCCAGTATTAGCCTGCCAATGTGCATAATGAGGAGCAAGGTACCATGGGTATAGCCCGGACAGGGTGGCCTGGCCAGGATGCATCTGCACAGGGCATAGGGCACTGGCTGGGACATTTTAGTGCCCGGCCACAACCTACACAGACAGGGTGGCCTCAGCATGTCCTGATGGGAGATCACTCTCACCCTGACTGTGCAGTGACCACAGCATGGCTAGGCACCCCCATAATGCTATATAGTATTTCTTTCATGTGATATTTATGGTTTTTCTTTTGGAGCCCAGTCACTGACTTATCTGCTTGTTGTGTATGTTGACATCCCAGTTCTGGGTGCATGCATTTCCACCAGGAACATGCACTATGGACTAGCTAGCAGACTGTTTGCAGTTGGTATGTGTCTTGATGGAGTGCCTTGCAGGGTGCAGTGGCTGAAGGCTTGCTGCAGGAGAATATCAGATAGTGGTTGGGTGCAGCTTAGTATATCCAGGCCTAATGTCTGTCTGCGATTGTGTTATAGATGTGTACAGAGCTGTATTGACTGCCCTGTAGGGTGTCTGTTCCCCAGCAGGACTGGGGTTGATGGTCCCCTCTACTTCCACCATTGCAGGGAGGTAGAATGTGTATCTGTTGATGGGGGACCATGTTTGCTACCGGGGTTACACCTGACTGAGACAGACAGACAGATATATCCAAGGTGTTCCTGCAGAAACTACCTATCTCACACATTAGCACTGCTGGGGACCTGCAGCATGGCCTATTTCTGCCATGGATGGTGCTGTGGACCTGGTGCTGGGCGCCCCACCGCACACTCAGGTTGAGCACAGTACTCACACAATGTGACAGTGTGTAGCTACTCTGTGCCAGTAACACACATGGTCAGTTCCCCCTACCAGGCCGAGGTGCTGTGGGGGTGGACATGGTCAGTTCCCCCTACCAGGCCGAGGTGCTGTGGGGGTGCATACCCCATCTTGTGTTCATCTGTGGACAGCTGATTTGCATGTGCAGTGCATCATGGGTATGGGTGGCCTAACCCTATCCTGGTGACCACAGCAGACTGTCTGTGTGGTGACGTGCAGTCCCTCTACAGCCAGCCAGGGGCTTGCTAGAAGTTATAGAGCTGTAGCCCACTGGTTACTTTGCTGCTTTTGGAGACAGAGATCATGGGTTCAAAGTGGGGTTATTTGATAGGGCTGCCCAAAGCATTATCTCATTTTAATGTACATTATTGCTGCCAGCAAAAACACTCTCTGCGTACTGTACCCATAGGGTGCCTCAGAGGGCGCTTTATAGGGCGCCCTATAGGGCACCTTATGATCACCGTCCATATAAGGTGCACTATATGCTATCCTGTGGAGCGACTTATAGGGTGCTCTATAGGGGACATTATAGGGTGCCACGGCAGACAGTGCACTTTATAATGTGCCCTATGGAGTGCCTTATAGGGTGCCTTATGCGGCACCTTCAGTTACGGCACGTGAGGGCGTGTTTGCTGGCAGCAATTAATAAAATACAAATGAAATGCTGCAGGAAACAATACATACATTGCAAAGCTGATGCCTCAGCCAGCCTTATGTATTAGGCACATTGGGGAGCAAACTCATAACCCCTGTATTAGCAGTCAGTGCCATAACCATTGTGCTACACTCCTGTTCCTCCTTGCATGTCAGCGCACCTACTTCAGATTTCCATGCGTTTAAATGCACAGTGCTGCCATCAAACACAGTGCTATGACCTTGCTGTGCCTCATAGGGCACCCTATATGGCGCCCTATAGGCCACCCTTTCAGCAACATTGTAGGGTACCGTGGTGGACTGTGCACTTTAAAATGTGCCCTCTGGGGTACCCTATGAGGCGCCTTATGCAGCACCTTATGTTACAATACTTTGAGGGTGTGTTTGCTGGCAGCACTAATTAAAATAAAAATAAAATGCCCCCTACAGCAATATTACCTATAACAGGTAATGCCTCAGCCAGCCTTCTTCATTAGGTACAGTGGGGGAGTGAACCCATGACTCCTCCATCATTGGTCAGTGTCTTAACCATTGTGCTACACTGCTGCTCCTCTTTGCCTGTCAGCGCACCTAATTATGATTTTCATTCCTTAAATTGCACAGTGCTGCCATCAAAAACAGTGCTATGACCTTGCGGTACCTCATACGGCACCCTAAAAAGCGCCCTATAAGCAACATTTTAGGGTGCCTTGGCGGACAGTGCACTTTAAAAGTGCACTCTGGGGTACCTTATGGGGCGCCTTATGTTACAGTGCTTTCAGAGTGCGTTTGCTATTAGCAGTACTTAAAATAAAATTAATATTCCTCAGACTGCAATGTTTCCTTTAACAGGTAATGCCTCAGCCAGCCTTCTTTATTGGGCACAGTGGAGGATTGAACCCATGACCCCTGCACTATTGGTCAGTGTCTTCACCATTGTACTGTGGCTCTGTTTCTGTGTGTGCACATCAGCGCGCCACTTATGCTTCCCGCGCAAGTTTCTCATGCGCTAATGTGCGTGGCACACATGAGCGCAGCGCACATTAGCGCATGATTAATCCCGGTTTTGCTTTTTTCTGACTGAAACGCCCACTCCTTATATGGCATCCGCACACTAGCACGGCGTGCACCCTAACGTGGTTTTAGTAAACATACCCCTGTGTCGGTTGGTGAACTTTCAAAGTGATTTTGTGGCAAGAAAGAATAAGAGTGGTTAATGTTAAAAAATTGAAAAGGGACTAATGGGAATGATTCTAAATTGGTTATTGGTGCTAGTATGGATTTGATGGTCCAAGAAAACATTTTTTTACTAATTCCTACATTAATTGTGGAGGTGGTTTGACGACTTCCTGTTTGCAGCAGGAAGTCAGCATCTGGTGTCCAAAGGGTGGAAGCAAACATCCCTGTCGTGCCACAGTTTAAAGGTAAGAGCTGTGGGGCTGTTTGTGGCCATTGCTGTCACTTCCTGTCCTGATATGAGTGACAGTGGCAGCAATAGGCACCCCTGGAGGGCCAGTGCTATAGGTGACTGCCTAGTTCACCAAATGGTAGCGCCACCCCTGTGTATGGTGCTCCAAGGCAGGGAATGTGGGCCTTTGCTTAAATCTCTGCTCTGTGACTTAAATGCAGGGCAGATGCTAGGCATACCCCTTCCATTTAATGCACAAGCTTTGCATGTACCATGCATTCTTTTGGATGTAAAACCCGCAGTAAGTGTATTTTTACCTATTTTTTCTATAGAACCTAATGCACTTTTATGTTCAGTAAAGTCACTGTGGAAGGCAAATAACAGCAAGTATTTTGGTTTTGACAAAAATCAACTCGTGGAAGAAAATATCTACAAGATCTTTGGCAACTGCCCCCCCCCCCCACCCCCAACCCTCCTGACTTTAAAACATTTTTAGTAAGCAGCATATGGAAGTCTCAAGAGACAAAATGTTAATTATCTCCACAGATACACCCACAAACCTCTCTTCAACCAAATACAGGTTTCCCAGAGGCAGGAGACACTCCAGGCTGGAACAGAATCATAGTCACAGTTTCCATTACAGCCTAAGTATGGGAATCTGACAATCAGCACTGTTAAAGCAGCTAGTACTACATTCCATATCAGGGATGGCAGTTCCTGCATTTTAAAAGTCACTTTGGCTGTCACAGCTCTATTATCTTTTTCAATATTCCACTTTCTCTCCTTTTTAGTAGCCGAAACCTCTCCTTTCATTTATAGCTATGTATTGTCTCTCATAATCGTTCTTATACATCTCAGTCATCCTCACATTCAAGGGAGACTTAATGATCCCAGGGACTACAGAAAAGTTAGAAGACATGCTGTCCTTATATGGAGGGTTATTTTGGAAGCCCTATTTTGTACTTTGGACGTCTCAGGCATAGATACGTCCAAAACATAGAGACATCTCCAGAGTCATTTTAGAAATTGGGTCTCTGGTCATCCCCAATGCAAGGACATCCAAGTCTGAATGGGGGCATGGCAGAGGTGTGACTGGTGCATTCGGAATAACCCAACATCCCCGCCTGATCTCAGAAACATCCTGGACATCCAGAGTCATGCCTAAGGTTATATATGCTCCAGACACGAAGTCAAGCAAATGCCTGGAGGGTTTGGCGAAGGATCTATACTACTACCCCCTTTATTTTACACAATGCACTGATGGAAGATAATTGCTCATGTTTTCCCTTTTGCTACACTGCCAGATGTCCCCTTATCCTAGCTTTCATGAGATGGATGCCCCATCCCACGCTTCCCTAAGGGGATGCCTATGTGTCCACCAGCATGAATGTCCTTGTTCCTAAAATCAGCTGGAGACATAGACGTTCCTAGTGTTTTTCTGCACATTCTGCCCAAGACATCCCGGCTTTAACTTGGATGTCCTTTCTAAAATGCCACTTCACATGTGACATTCACACTAACAACTTATGATACCACATGACACTAATGCACATAAAGAGAGAACAGAAGAGAGGATATCCTCTGCAAACAACAAACAGCACACCAGAGGAGTGAAGAAAAGCCACGGCCACACGAATACTGCCTAGACAGAAGCAAAATTTTAATGAAAACCCGACTCGGCAAAGCTTTCACACAAATGCCTGTGTGATATGTGTCAATAATCAACTTTGGCTTGACAAAAGATACAAACAATGGTACGAGTATATACAATCAATCATCAGGGTCAATAATCAACTTTGGCTTGACAAAAGATACAAACAATGGTACGAGTATATACAATCCGAAAGCAAAATTACAGCTGGTCAAAATGCAGTGGTGTTGGATACAGTACAGGATGGCACAAGTTGTGAATCTTAATAGGGAGGCTTCTCAGCGAGTTTGACCAGCACAGGTCAAAGAGGACAGCTGTAATCTTGGTTTCTGGTTGAATACGTATGCCATTGTGTCTTTTGTCAAGCCATGGTTTTTCTCGGCTCCTCTGGTGTACTAATACACATAATCACACAAATTACAAAACACACAAGAAATACACAACATATACAATGGGGGTAACTTGCAGGGGCAGTAGTCACCATTTTAATTGAAACGCCAGCACCATTGTTTAATATGTATATTCAGTACTGCTCTATGTAAGGACTGGAGGAGTAGCCTAGTAGTTAGAGCAACAGCCTAGTACCCATCAGTGTTTGATTCCCACCAGCACTCTTGAGCAAGTGACTTTACCTTCCATTGCCTTGGAAAGAAAAGGCTTGGCAATCTATTTCCAGTCATACCTTACAAGAAAACCCAGGAGCTGCTGGGTCACCAGGAGTCTGCATTGACTTGATGGCACTTTAAAAAAAAAAATGTAAACCAAAGGTGCTAAATATATTTGGGGAGAGGTGCCTGCAACTATCCACTTAAGTTAGGCCCACTATTTGACAAGTTTGAACTAAAGATAAAGGTAAAGCAGTGGAATATTGCCACTGCATGGATAATATTTGGCTGCCACCCTTGGTCTGCCCTCTCAATGCCCCTCTACTATATGGGCACTATCAGAGTGGTTAAGCATATTTTTAGTCTTATATCCATGTAGGGGCTATACATGGATATGGAAATTATATATTTACTGGTCATTTGAAAATTTCTGTGTGTGCACAGATTTAGCTGGAAAGCAAGATTTGGGTAGTGTCTAGGAGAGAAATTGTCAGACTGAGCGACAGCATGATATTTTGTGTTTTACAGCTACATTTTTACAGAAATTCTATTTGTAAAAATGACCCTCCTAAATCCAAATGTGCATGTTTGTATGTTTAGATTTGACTATTCAACTGCTTGTGAACTTGTCTGTATGTGTGTGTGTGTTTGTGTGGTGGGGGGGGGGGGGGGTAATATTATAGGAGGATGAGTAGCCTAGTGGTTGGGGCAAGGTACTTCAGGCCAGAAGGTCAGGGGTTCAAATCCCACTAGAGAACAGCAACCTTAGGCCAGAAGGACTGGGGTTTCTAGTCCCACAGATGCTCCTTGTGGTCTTGGGCAAGCCACTTAACCCTCCACTGCCCATGTTCCCTGTAAGTATTAGTGTATGTGTCTCATATCCCCACATGTTAAATGTATCCCCCAATTGTGTTGTGACTGCTTTGATTGAAGGATAAGGCAGTATACAAAAACTGTCTAAATAAATTATAAAGGTTTTCAGCATGTAAAGCCTGCATCACACACTGAGCTGCCTTTTATAAAATTGCACAACTTCATGCATGCATAATAAAAATATGCACAATGAAAATGTGTGCCTGTTTTTATGCATTCTACACATAAGAATTCCCAGGGGGATAGTTTGCACCAAACAGAGGTGGGGATGTGATGTACTTGTTTATAAATATCTGTGCCTGTATGTCGAGTACATGCCCTCATTTGCACCTTCTTTGGGTGTATGCAAATTTGTGTGTCGGCAGGGGCGGCCCAAGGGGGGTGCGGGGCCATGTGCGGAGACTCGGTGCGGGGCCTCATTTGCATAAGTGGCCTTATTTGCATAAACATTTGCATAATGTTACCATACACTAACTTTTAGTAAACATGTCTCTTAATGAGTGTATGGATAAAGAAAGACTAAAAGATTTCTACATTACTATAATCCAGTGCCAACCGCCAGGCACATTAGGAACTACTACAAACGCTGCCCATTTAGAACCCATAGCAAACCCGCCGTATCCTGACAGCATTACCAGGACTCACAAAGCACCATACCCTAACTATCAAAAGGCAACACTGCAAATATTAAACCAATACATTTCAGAGAATACTGGGGAAAGAGAACAAGTGGCAATGTCAAATAGGAATTACATAAACAGAATACTTCAGCCCAGTTACACATGCAGAACATAGACCATCACCAAACAAGGAATCACAATTTAGAAACAGGAAGGCAATAATTAAACTGGGAACCCCAAAAGCCAAACTTGGAATGTACAACAACACTGTAGAAATAAAACTATAAATTAATTTCCTCTTGTACCAAACAAAGCACAGACGTTAATGATGCACATTTCCCAGAGGTTTCATATTCCAGTTAATAAATTCAAAATAAAGAGATATTTCTACCTTTTGTGCATTTTTTTTCAGTTGCAATTGCTCCAGCCACTTTCTTCTGGTTTCTTCATGTTTTCTGCTAACTGTCCATCGTCTGCTGTCCATTTGTTCTTTCTTCTCTCTTCTAGTTTTTTTTTCCATTCTCTCTCTACATCTGCTTTAACATACTAATCTTTCTCCTTTTGCTCTTTCCTCATTCCTATTTCATCCACACAAATTTTACCCCTCCATCCTCAATCCCCACTTACTCTCCCAATACCAGGCCAATTGTAGATTTTTCATCCCTCCCACACAAAATATTTTTCCCCTCTCCATTTTACTCTCCCAGCCCCATCCCATTCTAATCCTCCCCCAACATCAGCTCCCTTCTAGTTCCAGTCTCACCCAGCATCCATTCCCTTCTAGTCCCTGCATCAGCCCATTTCCAGTCCTAGCCCACCATCAACCCATTTCCAGTCCTAGCTCCCCCATCCATTTTCAGTCTGAGTCCCTTCATCAGCTCATTTCCAATCCTAGCCCCCCAACAGCCCACTTCTAGTCATTTCCTAGCCCCATCAGCCCATGTCAAATCATAGCTCCCCTCCACTCAGTCCAATTCCAGTCCAAGCCCCCCCCATGAGCCTACTTTCAGTTCTAGCCCCTCCATGAGTCCATTTCAATTCAAGCCCCCACCACAGCCCATTTCCAATCTTAGCTCCCCCCAACAGCCCATTTCCAGTCCTATCCTAGCTGCTCCATCAGCCCATTTTCAGTCCTAGCTCCCTTCCCTCACAGCCCATTTCCATTCCAAGCTCCCTCCCCATCAGCTATTTGCAGTTCAAGCCTCCCCTTCCACTCAGCCCATTTCCAGTCATAGCAACCCCCCAACCCATTACCAGTCCTAGCCCCCCATCAACCCACTTCCAGTCCTAACCCCCCATCACCCCATTTTCAGTTTAAGCCCCCCCTATAACCCATTACCAGTCCTAACCCCCCCATCAGCCCACTTCCAGTCTTAACCCCATCAGCCCATTGCCAGTCCTAACCCCCCCCCATCAGCCCACAGCCCATTACCAGTCCTAACCACATCAGCCCACCTCAAGTCCTAACCCCTCCCCATCAGCCCATTTCCTGTCCTAGCCCCCCCCCATAGCCCATTATCAGTCCTAACCACCCCCCATAGCCCATTAGCAGTTCTAACCCCCCCATCACCCCATTTCCAGACAGCCCCCCATCAGTCCACAGCCCATTACCAGTCCTAACCCCCCCAGCCCATTAGCAGTCCTAACAACCCCCCCCAGCCCATTAGCAGTCCTACCCCCCCCACCCCCCCAGCCCATTAGCAGTCCTAACAGCCCCCCCAGCCCATTAGCAGTCCTAACTCACCCCCCCTAGCCCATTAGCAGTCCTAACCCACCCTCACCCCCCCAGCCCATTAGCAGTCCTAACCCCCCCACCCCCCCAGCCCATTAGCAGTCCTAACAGCCCCCCCAGCCCATTAGCAGTCCTAACAGCCCCCCATAGCCCATTAGCAGTTCTAACCCCCCCATCACCCCATTTCCAGACAGCCCCCATCAGTCCACAGCCCATTACATACTAGATTTGATCTTTGCACCACAGCTAGCCTTCCTTCATGGGCACAAGCCTCTCCTAAATGTTAGCTCAGTTCCTTGGTCAGATCATCTTCTGATACAATTCCAGATACCAACTCGCGCCATATCTGCTAAAACTAAAACTGATGATAATCCTACCCCAGAACAATTAAAGCGCTTTTTTTTTAATGAAGACACTGAACCTACTTGACCTACCTGAACAAAGCCTCGACGACATGGTCGACTCCTGGAACTCAAACCTAGATGCCGTAATCCATAGACCTCCAACATACAAAGCATCCCATAAGAAGAAGAACGCTCCATGGTACTCCCAAGAACTACGCAAATCGCTCCTTCATCTCAGACAACTAGAGAGGCACTGGAGACGATCAAGAACAGCCGCGAGCCACGAAGCATTCACAGCACAATTAGGAAAACATCGTTTAGCCGTTGCATCAAGTATGAAACAATATCATGCAAACAGACTACAACGCTCCCTGAACAAACCCCACGAACTCTTCCAAATTGTAAAATCCCTAGCAAAGGAACCATCTCAGGGGAACTCGTTCCACCCAGACCCCCAGGAATATGCCCACTACCTACGTAACAAAAGTAACCAGCTTGCTCAACCTGCCAAACCCCTCATCTCAACTACTCCACCCATTTCCACCCCTCATCCCTCATTTGATCATCTCTTAAGTGAGACCCAACACACCCTCACATCCTTCTCTACCCCATCCAACAGAGTCATTCAAGACACTATATTAAATATAAACACTACTAGCACCCTCTGATCCGTGTCCAGCTCCCTGGATCAAATCCTTACGTTCTGAGCTCAGCCCATTCTTATCCAAGCTTATAGAAGTATCCTTCTCTACTGGAACATTCCCCTGTAGCCTGAAACAGACTGCGATCAGACCTCTCCTAAAAAACAGTAATCTGGACCCCTCATTGATGGATTCCTAAAGGCCTATCTCCAGCATACCTCTCCTCTCGAAGATCATTGAAAAGATTACACAACGTCAATTACAGGATCATATAGATTCCAACGCACCCCTTCATCCCTGCCAGCATGGATTTCGTGAAGCACATGGTGTGGAAACGCTACTGACAACCCTATTCAACACCCTTTCCATAGGACTGGATAACATCAGACAAGGCTTTGTTCTAATATTCATGGACATCGCTGCTGCCTTTGATACAGTAGACCACGAAGTTCTCCTTCAACGCCTCAGAGAGAAGGGAGTTCACGGTTCAGCTCTATCATGGTGCGCGTCTTACCTCACAGACCGTTGGCAACATGTCCGTTCTGGTCCTTCCACCTCTGACCCCTTCCTTCAAACTAAAGGTGTTCCGCAAGGCTCCTCCTTATCGGCCTTACTATTCAACATTTACATGCAACCCATCTGTGACCTTATCCACTCATTTAACATCAACTGCCTGGTCTATGCCGATGATGTCTTGATGTACATGCCAATCTCGACTGAACATCTTGACCTCTCCCTTCTAATCAAATTCTTTGATGCAGTCACCGACTGGATAGACGCACAAAGGCTTAAGTTAAACTTCAAAAAGACTGAAGCCCTCTTCGTCACCAGGAATCTGGCTTTTATTCCTCCACTATCCATCAAAGTTCGTGACGCAGAGCTCACATGCAAGACTACAGTAAGATACCTCGGAGTTACACTTGATCAGCAGCTTAATATGAAGGCTCACATCAATAACATAACAAAAGCGGTCTATCATAAAATCCGGACCCTTCGCCATCTTCGTCAGCTGTTAGAACCTGAAGACTTCCGAACTGTTTTTCAGGCCCTAATAATGCCTCACCTTGTCTATGCTAATGTGATATTACATGGCCTACCAAAGAGTACGACTAACCCCTTACAACTTGCTATGAATTCTGCTGCAAGAATCCTTCATGGAGCTTCCAGAAGATCCCACATCACTCCAATACTAAAACAGTTGCACTGGCTGCCCATACAAGCCAGGATCTCCTTCAAGGTTCTAACAATGACCCATAAAGCCATCAAGAAATTCCCGGCTACTGCTATTACCGACCTAGTATCTATCACACCTCCTAACCGGCTAAGGAGATCGAATGCTGCAAACACCCTCATTCTACCTAAGGCAAGCACTAAGTGCTCCCAAGCTACCAGAGCTAGAGCCTTTGCCTTTTTTGCACCATTTTGCTGGAACGCTCTACCGGCGGCTATCAGAACCATCAGCGATCTCTCCCAATTCAAGAAGGAACTGAAGCACCACCTTTTTCTCCTTCACTACGATGTTGCAGTCCCCCCCCCCCACACTCACCTACCTCCACACCTCATGGTAGCTCCTCAAGCCCACGCATCTTACACTCCTAGTCTGAATACCCGCAACCACACCTTAACCGCCTCCATACTTAACCCACCTTGAGAAGCTCGTGCTGTGCACTTAACCATGTATATAGTTACATTAACTGGCTTGTATATAGTTATCATGTTCTCCCTGTTAAGAAACTTGTTTATTGTATACCCAAGTTATTTTTACCTGTTTATTGTAAGCACAAATCACTAAACTGAGATGTGTAGATTTAATGTTTATTGTAAACCGCACTGATCTTAAATAGCGCGGTATAAAAGAAAATGTAAGAAATAAAATAAATAAATAAAATTACCAGTCCTACCCCCCCAGCCCATTAGCAGTCCAACCCCCCCCCCCACCCCCCCTAGCCCATTAGCGGTCCTAACCACCCCCCCCCAGCCCATTAGCGGTCCTAACAGCCCCCCCCCAGCCCAGCCCATTAGCAGTCCTAACAGCCCCCCCCAGCCCATTGGCAGTCCTAACAAACCCCCCCAGCCCATTAGCAGTCCTAACCCACCCCCACCCCCCCAGCCCATTAGCAGTCCTAACAGCCCCCCCAGCCCATTAGCAGTCCTAACAGCCCCCCATAGCCCATTAGCAGTTCTAACCCCCCCATCACCCCATTTCCAGACAGCCCCCATCAGTTCACAGCCCATTACCAGTCCTACCCCCCCCAGCCCATTAGCAGTCCTAACCCCCCCACCCCCCCCAGCCCATTAGCGGTCCTAACAGCCCCCCCCAGCCCATTTGTGGTCCTAACAACCCCCCCCCCCGCCCAGCCCATTGGCAGTCCTAACAGCCCCCCCCCCCCAGCCCATTAGCAGTCCAAAAAAAAAAGCTGGCTCTCTGGCTGCTGCCGCTGCTGCCGCGGCAGAATGCAGTGTCCCGCGGGGCCCCCTCTGCGCCGCCTGAGCCCTCTGCCCGGCTTTCAGATTCGCGAAGGGAGAGTGTCTCTCCCTCGCGTCTCTGTTAAGCCCGCAGGGGCTAATGGGAAATTTCCCATCAGCCCCTTTAGACGCGAGGGAGAGACACTCTCCCTTCGCGAATCTGAAAGCCGGGCAGAGGGCTCAGGCGGCGCAGAGGGGGCCCCGCGGGACACTGCATTCTGCCGCGGCGGCAGCGGCAGCAGCCAGAGAGCCAGCTTTTTTTTTTAATGTAATTTTGAGGAAAACAGAATGTTCTTTGCGCGGGGCCCCCTGAAACGCGGGGCCCTGTGCAAAAAACATTCTTGCTCAATGGACGGGCCGGCCCTGTGTGTTGGCATGTGTGTGCTCTTGGGGCTGGATCTGGGAGCCTACTTAATAAAAGGCAAATAAGCACTTAGGTTGGCTTTATAAACCAGGTGCCTTTCTGGACTTCACATGTAAATGAGGGGTAATTTTATCAGGGACATGAGCACATGGAGAAGTATTTTAATCAGCGCTTTGAAAGCATAGGAGTGGAGGAGTACCCTAACGGTTAATGCAGTGCTGTAATAGCTATGCGGGTTATTCCGAACCATGAATAGAGGGGATGGACGTTCCAACGGGACATCCATCCCCGCTATTCGTGTGTCTTTAGGCCCCCAAATAACTTCCCCGCCGGTTGTGTGGGGAAGTTAGTTGGGGGAGGGGAAGAGGCGACTCAGGGGTGGAGAATGGGCAGTTGCTGGCCCTGGATGTACAGGGCCGATTCTAAGTTTGGCCCTGTACGTCCAGGGCCGACAAATTGGCCAGGGAGGTTATTCCACCCCCGGGGTGGAATAACCTCCCTGGACATTTTTTTTTTATTTGGGGCGCGGAAAGGGCTGGGAGGGAGGGGGGACAAAGCTAATCCCCCACAGCCCGACCCTGGTCTTAGGAGGGTTGGGCTGCAGGGAATTAACTTTTTGGGGCAGTGGCTGTTATCACAGCTTTTAAATGGAGCCGCGGTGCCATGGCAACGGGATGCCATGGCACCACAGCTCCATTTAAAACCCCTGGCTGAGTTATCCGGGCTTGCGCTGTACGTGCAACCTGGGACTGAATCGTAGTCCCGGCCTGCACATACAGTGCTGTTCGCAATTCTGATCCCAAGGTGCTGGATGTACAAAGGAGGTCTACGTCGTGAATAGAATCGGGCCCTAAGAGATCAGGGTTCAATTCCTAGCGGCACACCTTTGGCAAGTTACTTTATCCTCTGTTGCCTTAGAAGAAAGGCCTGGCAATCTACTTGCCAAGAAAACCCAGGGGCTGCTAGGTTGCCAGGAGTCAGCACTTAAGCAAAACATAATACTTATTTTTATGAGATGAAGGCATAAGTGTCTGCAAGGGAAGAAATTGAATGGAGCAGGCATAGACACTCAAAAATCTGCTATTGCCCAAAGGAGCATAATGTATATTACCTTCATGAAATAGGCATAACATATGTGCATACAGGTATGTGTTTTTCCTTGGGGTGCCCTGTTATAAACTTACCCTCACAATCACATGTGAAGACCCACTGTGCATAGGACATGTAGGTCAGAAAAGAGATGTTCCAAATGTCCCAGGTACTTTCCAAAAGCCTTGTTGAATGCCAGAGCCTTTTGTAAAATACATATAAGAATATGCAAGAGGACACGAGTATTTGTTGGCCCATACCAATTTTGCACATGTAAGTTCTATCAAATACACGTGTTGGTGCCAGATTTGCAACGCTACAAGAATAAAGAGGGGCAATTAAAGGGCTGAGTTTAAAACCTCCAGTGCTTGACTTTTTTAGTTGGGTTTAAAGCCAGAGAGATATGCACAATTGCCCCCTCACACACTCTTCAAACTTTAGATCCAAGGAAGAAGGTTGCTCATACTTATTCATGATTCAGAGGAGGGGTAAACTCAATAGGGACATTTTTTGAAATACAAATGTATTCCTCTTCTAAAATGGGAAATACACTTATATTTTTGTGTATGCCCATTTACAAACGTAAAATAGCTTTTTACAAGTGTGTGAATCCATTGAAAATGACTTTCCTAAGTGCAACTGAATATCCAGATTTAACTGGTTAAAGTTAATCGATTAACTTTGTCCACTCAACCACAACTGGCTGTCAGCTCCATAGTATCTGAATAAAATTCCTCGTTGTTTGGACAGAGGTTCTCTTTTGGAGTCCTGGGGTACGTTTGCAGTCAGGTTTGTAATATGTTTGTCCGTTCTTATCATCGGAGTCAAGTCATGAACAGTTGAAGGCACAGTATGCTTGTATTTTGAAAGGGAGAAGACTTTTCCTGTTCTAGTTTGATCTATATACTGAGTTCAGAACTTTTAAGGGTTCAGAGTATTGAACATCAGTCATACGTTGGTTGATGGATAATTCCTGCTTCATCTGTAGTGCTAATCTCCAACGGAGTTCTTTTTGTTTTAATTTGTTGTATTTCAACATGCATATATAAATACACACAGCTTCTTTAACCCCTCTATATCATTCTTTTTAACTTCATTGTAACTAAGACATTGCTTTTTCTACCAGGGATGAGAGATTTTTTCATTTTAGTAAGTATTGTAAATAGTTTACCCCTGTTCTCCAAGTTTTTTGTGCCCTGTTATCTGTGAACTCATACGTGTAAACTGTACTGAGCATTTTTGTTCCATGTAAACCGCGCTGATGCTGAATAGTGTGGTATATAAGAGATTATAAATAAATAAATAAATTTTATTTTTCCATTTATTCACACCATGTTTGCCATGTAATTCATTTTTGTTATAGTTTACTGAGACAATTTTGTGATTAACGTATAGGAAAGAGTTGTAGGTTCTACATGATGTTAGTGTAAGAACCAGCTGGATCCACTGCCTTCATCCATTTCCAGAAGATGGCAGTGTCTGGAGAGTGACTTTGCTTATCAAGAAAACATTATTCCACGTCCAGTGACGATGCTATTCAAGTAGTTCATGTATACTATGATTCTGCTAAAGAAAATCAATACAAATAGTGTTTAAGAAAAGGATTATAGTCATCACACATATCGGAATATGATAATAGATTTGATTCTGAGTTAGTGATGGTTTAGAAGTCTAGATATAGGCATACAGGAGGTTTTTTAGAGGCTGACTATGCAGCTGCACCAAGTGTTTTTAAACAAGGTGTGATTATTTCTGTTTACCAAAGTTGCCAAATTTCTTTCTGCAAGAAATTGTTATAATGCTTAAATTTTAAAATAGAAATACGAATTGGTCTACATTAATGTGACCTGGCTTCAAAGTATGAAGGTGGCTCAGCAGACCAGCTTTCTGCAGCTAAGTCTCTTAATTGCACTTTTAAACACAGTATAATTTATGTAATTAACATTATGGTTTCTCAGGGCAGAGCAGCTTGCACTATGCTAATTACACGCTATATAACAGTAGCAGAAGGAATCCAAGGTTTCCGATACTAGGGTAGCATGCAGTTCTGATGAAAGATTTCAAAGATTCTCAATGGAGTGTGTTCTGAGTCATTAGCATTTGATCACATAAAGAATTTTTATAATATGGCAGTCACTATGCCAAGATTTTCCCTGATAAAGCCATTTCCATAAAGAGCTTTATGAGTTCCCTGCTCACACTGCACCCATTCCCTTTAAGATTGCTCGCCGGAGCCCAGGGATTTTGTGTTGTATAAATTAAATGCATGAGGCTTTTTGATTTGAGTGCTTGGAATACGTTTCAATAACGTTAAGACACTAATCATACTAATGTTTCAAAGGAAAGAGAAATGGTATATATCAAAATTAGCATGTAGAGAAACCCTGATGGTATAGGTGCATTGTCCCATAAGCAAATATTCAAGAGGCCCAGTTTATTGCATTACATCAAGGCCTGTAAGACCAGAAGGCATATCACGTAATTTCTTTCTGAAGAACCTGCACAGTTGACTGGTATCTGTTTTAACACCAAGACTAGTGAAAGCAAGAAGAAAACTTGAATTTCACTATTTGGATCATATCATGCTATGGGCCCTACAAAAGAAAGCAGTGTGAAATTTTCAGGTGGTATTCCAAGGCAGTCCTGAGCATCACCACCATTTAGTAGTTGCCATGCCACATAGGGTCACACTAATTATGCACATCCAAAATTTTTTTTTCTACTGTACTCTTTAGAATCAGTGTGGTTTACATGTATACTAACAGGTACTTTTTATTCCCTTGTCCCTGAAGGGCTCACAACCTAAGTGTGCCTGAGACAATGGAGAGTTAAGTGGCTTGCCCAAGGCCACAAGGAGTGGCCATGGGACTAAAGACCCCAGTTCCTCTGGCCTGAGGTTGCTTGTCCCCATGTGGGAATTGAACCCCTGGCCTTAGGTAACCTGTCCCAACCACTGAGCCACTCCTCCCTTATCACAAGGGAAAGTATATAACAAGCATGGTAAGCTCTGTTCTCTATGACCATACTAATACTCGTATGTGAATGGTTACGTAGCTCTTGTATCTTTTACAAAGTGACAGGTTTCAAAATGATTTACATGGGTAAATGGGAGTTCACCAATAGATGAAAATTGTTTCAAGATTGCTGCCGCCACCCTCCATGTTGGGAAAAATGGTGGTGTTTCTGGGCAGAACAGCATATGGGAAATTTACATTTCAAAAATGACTTGCAGGCCCATGAATACAAAATATCCGCAAGCCTTTAAGCACCCCAGAAAGGCTTAACATTGGCCTTCAGGAATGTTATTCTATAACAGGGTACCTAGGATGGGAAAATACACAGGTGCATACATTACAGCTATTTTTTAAATTCTATATTTATTTGCATTTAAACAAAATATTCAGGCATATACATGAATGAAAGAAAAACATGGTATCCAATTACCCATCAAGAAATACAAACAAAAACTAAAATTAACACCATTTACAATTAGTCCATTTCCAGTCATAAAAATTAGGGAATTATTCATTGCATCCCATAGCGTATCCAACGATATTGTTGTGGGTTTAACCAAACCCCGAATGCCTGGAGCACCCTCTCCTCTAGGAGCTGCCACTGGCGATTTCACTTCACCAACTGGTCTCGCCGCATCTCCAATCCCACAAACAGCCTCCGACAGCGGGGAAAATATACTTGGTGGGCCCTCTTCCCTTCCCTGTACTGGTATACTATACGCCTGAGCCAGGGGAAGCACACCACTGGCATTCGCTGAGCTTCTGGGTTGTGGCAGGGGGATTCACAACTTGGGAAATAACCACATCCCCGATATGCACAGGTTCACCAGCACCTCTCCCGGGCAACCTGCTGAGGACACCACTCCAGTTCCCACCAGACCAAAGCCACAAGCTTCCAAAGTACTGAGCCACAGAGTTTGTCCTGGCATTATCCAAGAGTAGGTAAGCCCGCTTGCACTTCCTTCACTCCATTGTCTCTGGGACAGGGAGCACAAAACTGCACCCAGATGAGTTGTCAGCATGAGCTTGTTCCGTGGGAATCACTCAGTCGCTATCTTTCCCCTGGAACCACCACAGCTATTTTATGCATCTATGAGCCCTTATAAAATAGCCTAACTGAAAGTTGCTATATAAAAACTATACCTGCTCTGAAGAAGTAGTCCTTATATACCAGCACAAACTAGCACATAAGGGATGTTCCAGTCCCCACTCAAAATAACTTACTACGAAGTTCAGATGGTATCTGTTCCTACTTTCCATGATCAGTTTAATGAAGAGCCATAAGAACGTAAGAACATAAAATATGCAATACTGGGTGAGACCAAGGGTCCATCAAACCCAGCATCCTGTTTCCAACAGCGGCCAATCCAGCTCCCAATAACCTTTAGGTTTCCAAAAAGGTATAAAGGTTCCATGCTGCTTATCCCAGGGTAAACAGTGGATTCCCTGGTCCTCTTTAGCAATGGTTTATGGACTTTTCCTCCAGGAACTTGTCCAAACCTTTTTTAAACTCAGTTATACTAACAGTTTTTAAAACATCCTCTGGTAACAAATTCCAGAGTTTGATTACACGTTGAGTAAAAAAATATTTTCTACGATTAGTCATAAATGGGTTAAAATGTGCCTTCATTGTGTGTCCCCTAGCCTTTATACTTTTTGAAGGGAACAACTGATCTACGTTTACCCATTCCACTCCATTCTTTATTTTTTAAACCTCTATCATATCTTCCCTCAGCCATCTTTCTTCCAAGCTGAAGAGCCGTAACCTTTTAAATCTTTCCTCACAGGGGATATCCTTCCATCCCCTATACCATTTTGGTGGTTCTTGTCTGTGCCTTTTCTAATTGTGCTGCATCCTTTCTAAGATATGGTGACCAGAACTGCACACAGTATTCAAGGTACAGTCACACCAAGGAATAATACAGAGGCATTATAATATCCATTGTTTTATTTTCCATTCCTTTCCTTATGATTCCTGGCATTCTGTTTGCTTTCTTGGCCACCACTGCACACTGGGCAGAGGGTTTCATCACATCAGCCGTGATGATGCCTAGATCCTTTTCCTGGGTGGTGATTCCTAATGTGGAACCTTTCATCGTGTGACTGTAATTTGGTTGTTCTTTCCTAATGCATAACTTTGCACTTGCCCACATTAATTTTCATCTGCCATTTGGATGCCCAGTCTCCCAATTATTCAAGGTCCTATTACAATTTTTCACAATCCTCTTGCATTTTAACAACTCTGAATAATTTTGTGTCATCTGAAAATTTGTATGTGTACATCCACATTTTATAAATAGGTGCATATATTGCAGCTATGCCCCTCCCCCTACCTCTTTCCCTGACTATGCTTACAACTAGATTGCATAAAATTACACATATTCTTTCCACTGTGTGTACCTTTATTCCAGGGAGAAGTTGATAAGAGGCCTTTTACATGCACATATTGACATGGATACATAAAGAAGGCTTTATAAATTCGTCCTCTTAGGAAAGAAAATCTAACTTCAAGATGGCAGTCTAAGGAATAACATCAGAGCATATTTCTACTCTGGAAAATAATGAATGCAAGCAGCAACTTGGCAATAGAAGAAGTGAAGATAAAAAAGTGACATCATTCAAGAAACTCTGGGAGAAGCACAGAGGGCCCAATAGTCAATGGATTTATGCTCCAAACTTTGAAAGTTATGGGCCCGAAATTCTTCTGGGACAGCTAAGCCCTGCTACGGCGCATAGCCATCACTGCTGACCTTTAACCGTGGATATTCAATGCTAGGATTATATACGCCCCCAGCATTGAGTAGCGGGGTTGCCACAAAGCCCACAAGCCTGCAGAAGCTAACTGGGCAGCGTCAATATTGAGCTGCTGCCCAGTTAGCTCTCATGGGTAAAGATAGGCCAGGTGCTAACCGAGCAGTGGTACATTATCACCGCTGGCTGGTTAGTGACCGGTGCCATCTCCGGAATGCCCGGAATGCAGTTAGCATCAGCGCATGTAGTGGAGATCATCGAAGATAATCTCTCTAAGCAGCATTTATGTAGTTTACAGCTCTGTAAACCATGTAAATAAATGCCTTTGAATATTGGGCCCTATCCTCCTAAATTGGTCTTTTTAAAAATTTACTAGGGCTGAGTACTTAAATATTTTCTTAAAATGTCTTAATATGCTGCTAAATTTAGGAGCATAAAAACTGGGTGGTAACGAGGGGCAGATTTCGGTCAGGAAAAAGAAGTTAGGAACTTAACACTGATTTTCAGCATTAATTAGGCACATAAATCTAGACAAATGATTGGCAGGCCTAATTTTAGAAGCACAAAATTAAAGCTCCTAAATTAGAATGAATTTTCAGCTTAAAACTTAGGCTTTTAAGTGTAGCTGAAAGTAGGGCACAAATTTAGGAGCATATCTTAGGGGGCTAAGTCTAGGAGCTCAGCGCTTCTTGATTATTGGGCCCAGAGGATCAATAATTGCAAATATTTATTCCAGAAATGAAACTAGGCAGACTAGAAAGGGCCTTATGATCTTTCCTGGTCATCACTGGATATGTTTCTCTGTGTTTTACACAAAAATCACAATGTGGACATTGCAGTTTGAATATTAAATTGAATACTTCAGATTCTCTTTTGACAATAGGTTTGTAGGATTTCTTTCAGGCCTTTTGTGAAATCTGAAGGATAAGAGGGTTTTTCGACCAAAGTTCTTCTTGATAAGTGCTTCCTTAGGGATGTTTGTTAGAGATGTTAATATATAAGGAAACAGAAGAGTGAATTTTAAAATTTTATTTTAGAAAATATTAAGAAAGTTAATGCAATAATTGAAAGATAGTTAAAATATAGTTAATATCTAGAAGATGGGTAAAAGTAAAGAAAAAGTAAAACGGCTATACCATAATTTCCAAGCTTCAGCTTGAAGACAACATTGATAATGCTTAAAAGAAAATTAATTTTAGTAATAAATGAAAGACAAACATCACTTTAGTTATTATTTGTATTGTATTCCTCTAGAGGGGTTATTTTTCTGTCTCTGACAGATGTACCTATGTGACCACTTCCATTTTTATGGGGGTTATTCTAAAACATTATTTGCGATTTCTGTATGTAAAATCCAGCATTTACAGATGGAAATGGTAGGGGGGATATTCAAAGGACTAACAAGGTTAGCAGACCTGCTAACCGTGTTAATCCCCTCATTGGGGATATTCAATGGCATTAACATGGTTAGTGCCACTGATTATGCCCCAGGTGCTGCCGCTGCATGCCCCAATGCCAACCGGTTATCATTTGGGCATTTCAGGAGCGGCTCCCAGCCATAACTGGGCAGTAGCAATATTGAGCCGCTGTCTACTTATGTCAAAGCAGCTAAAGCAAGGCACAGCAAAAGCTGGCCTAACCATGTCGCGGAATATCACTGCTACCCGGTGAGCTTCCTGCCAATCCAGCTAAAACAGTGCTCGGTTCAGCCGGCAATTAACGCTGAAATTATCTTCCTTAATCCTCTGTTGTTTATTTCTCCTCCCCAAATTCTACTTAAATGAAGATAGCTGTAGTCAACCAGCAGCACGTATACATAGAAGTTTGCAAAATGGCACAGATACGTGTGTAAGTTGTTGCGTTTTCTCTGTATAGGCCTATAAAATGGAGCCATGTGTCAGCACATACACGTGCACTCCTGCACCGCCCACTTAGTCATATTTCAGAGCGTGTTCGAAGATACCCACCATAACTGTGTACATCGTGACCTTAATTCTGATCTCCGTGTATTTTCTAAAATCTGATTTCACATGAACAAAGGTGTTGCTGTGTAGAGTGTTATCAGTTCTTCCATGTGGGGGATTGGATGAAGCATAACTAAACTAACAAAGAGGACAAAAGCAGATTTTTAAACCAGTGAATATAGTCAGAATAAAAGGGGCACACATCGTATTTCAGCAAATGTCAAAATGTACTACACGAAATGTATTATCTCAAAAAATCAATGATAACTGACTAAGCCCAGAAAGGAAGAAACAAAATCCAGAAATAAGCAAATTGCCTTCTGAACTAATCTGACTAGTGCTGATACTTTAAGATTTACCAAAATATGGGAATTACTAAGAAATTAATGATTTGTGTAGTTTAGCATAACAATCATGACAAAAATGATAGAAACATGGTGTTGCATTTATGTCTATGCCAGCCCTTCTTCATCCAATGTGTAAGATTTGCAAACTCACACGTATATCGCAAAATAATTCAATAAGCTGTGTGCCCCATTAGACGTAGGAGACTATACAGATCAGGGTACCTGTGCTCTGGATTCCCTTTCCCATCCCCTTTCTTCTTCCCAAAGGTAGTCCAAAGTCTTCCACGTTTTAATGGGCCAGGAGAGCTCATGGGAAAGACGGGGGTGAGACACACCCAGCTAATATATAAGGTGCAATCCAGAAGCTTCTTGCTGCATTCCTCAAAGAGGATTGTCGTTTCTTTCCTGCAGGAGAATTACTGTGCTATCTTTCAAACCTTCTGGAGATGGCACCACCAATGGCTAACTAGACAAGGATGCACAGTGCAGCAAGATTTGATACCTTCACCGGTAAAGGTGGCTGGATAAACCCAGCAGTGAAGGCAAGGAAAGGGGGTTATCCGTTGCCAACATACCTCTCCCATTAGCAATGATAGCATCTCAAGGGTAGAATGCCAAGCCATCACTATTTCCAGGCCTGTAGCAACTCATGATTTCAGAGGGAGGACCTCCTCCCGGCTGGAGGTGGGCAGCAGGTTGTCCAAATGCCTAAGAACAACTAGAGAGTTAAATCTGCTGATAATCATTTGGACATTGATTTAATTCACTATGACATTTTGTTGGAATGATTACAGCTGCTGATCAATGAATGGATAATAAGATGGTGAACAGCTTTCTATTTAGCAGAAATGCAACAAGTGATTGAGAGGTAGTCCAGTCAGAAGCCAAGTTGCTTCCATGGGGAGTCTCACAGGCCCCCCCCCCCCTTGCTTCCAGTTTTAGGTAGTGTTTACTTATAGCCATTGTGGGCTTATTAGTGTTTTTTAGGTTTTAAGATTTATGTGTATGTGGATGATATTCAAATATTGTTAACATGGAGAGGGAATTTGGAACAGCTCAGGTTGTTGATTGTGGAGTGTTTGGAGGTAGTACAAAGATGGATGGATGGGGAATTTTATGCGGGTTTTCTGCAGGTATTTTAGGAAGCCTTTGGAGCTCTTTTACTAAAGGTGTACACTTACCATGAGAGTAGCAGCAAAACCGTTGTGCTGTTAAGAGCATCCCTTGTGTGCTGTCGAGGGCATGCCCAGTATTCCCCACACAATTGTGAACACCAATGCATGGTGCACTTAATGTGGGTGCACCTAACGACATCTATAGATGTGTCATTAGGTGCACCTGCACTACTTGCCACTGAGCATGTACCAATTGACCTTGACCTAGCAGGAATTTGTTCTCTATGCCCACACTCCTCCCATTCCCTGATGCATCAGATGATGGACGATTACCATATGCTTTAATGCATTCTTGCCGGCATGTCCCCCATTAGCATTACCTGCTGCCAATTGCCATGCATTAAAACACATGTTAACTAGTTACCGGGACTTATGCATCTTTATAAACAGATTTGAAATAGGCATGTTTTTACCCTTCCCTCATAGGCTCTCTGTTATAAAAGGACTTTCTATGAGGCTTGTTTACTAAAGGGCGATAGCTGAGTAGCGGAGGGTAAGCGCACATTATCAGCGCCACGTTAAAAAGTAGCAAAGTGCTCTGTGCAAAAAAACCTGTGCTGCCAGGGTAGCCCACATATGGTAGTGACTGCATGTGATTTGGACATTCCTGTCACACCTTCACCAGCATGGGCCTTGAAAGTCCGTGCTGCTGGTGCTTGGTGGGGAACAACTACCGCCAGCAAAATGAGTGATGGTAGTTGCTCCCCATGGTGGTTTTGACATAGCGAGCTCCCCCTGCATCTAGCAAGGTGCCCTGTACTAGTAACGTAGCCCAAACCCGCGTAACAACTGTAGGGCTTAGTAAACATCTTTCCATATGTGCATGTGTGCGCTTTAAAATATTTTCTACATGTGTCAGAACTCCATCTCACTTCCATCCTCGGAAGAGCTATGTGAAGCGTGTATTTGGAGGGCAATTTTATAATATCCTCTACAGCTAGCTAACTCTTCAAGGGACGTATGTGGAGCCAGTTTTATAAAGTGAAGAACATGCATATTTTACTTAAAGAAATCATAACGATGTGCCTGATTCAAGTCGCAGCAGTTAGGCCTGCTCTAGAGCAAGCGCCTAGATCCTCAGAATATGCTCTTCCCTAACTCCACCCCTTGTGCACATGTAAAGTGAAAATACAACTGAAAGTACAATGTACATGCTTATAGAATAACAACCATCTGAACTGTGCCTGTACATGCACACTCACGCATGTAAGTCCTTTAAAATAGAGACTTAAGCACGTAACTCTTTGCATACACCCCTCGAAGACCACATGTTATCATTAAAGCTTATGATAAGTACATGTTAGTGGGTGTACTCATATGCATGTACAGTATACAGAGGTGCAATTTTAGAAAAACCTCTTTTCTGCAGGTAAAAGCGATTTCACACAGGAAAAGCCTTAAGATGATTTCCATATTGTACGATAGTAGGTGTGTGATAATCATAAAAGATTACTAGGGCGCTTAGTTAAGATGGCGATTACCAACTAACCGTTTAGCAGCACATTTTCTTCGGATTGCTTATGGGCAGGAAGCGTAAGGGGAGAGGTGGGTCGGCACCCTCCCAGCCCTCCTCGACCTCTACTCCGGTTTCTGCTGGTCCTATTGATCTCTTTGTGGTGGGTGCTGCCCGGGACCCGATTGAGGGGGATGAACGCCGAGCTGCATCCGCGTCAGAGTTGGGTGACTTGGTGGGAGCTTCGGCTACATCTATCTCCCCTTTGAGCCCGGCGCCGAAAGTCTCCCGACAGCTCCTACCTGAGGATTTCCTGGAGCTGGATCTCCCCTTGTCTAAGGGTGAAGTAACCGACTCGAGGGGGTCAGGCGTGGTGCAGTGCCAGCAGCGGGAGAGTGCAGCTATTGAGCAGCATAGCCCAGTTTTGGATTCAGTGCCGTTGAGTTGGGTTAGTGCAGGTCAAGCAAAGCCTGTGCTAGCTGGAGGCCGGACACTAGCGCCTATGGAATCTTCTGTGTCATCTGTGACCTTGGCTGTGTTTTCCTTGCAGCATCCTGAGAGTTTTACTCTAGAAGCCATATGGCAGGCGATTGTTTCGCTAGGAGAAGCTTTGGTTCCAAGAATTTCCATGCTGGAAGGCAAGGTGGCAAACTATTTCATTAGTGGAGGAATTGGAACAATGGGTGGTGGAAGTTCGCTCTGAGGAGGTGAGAATCGGAGAAGAATCTTGGAATTGGCTGATCAATCTGATGCTTTCAGAAAGAATTTAACTTCTGTGCAAGTAAAACTGGAACATTTAGAGAATGCTTCTAGAGCAAATAACTTAAGAATAATCAATTTCCCTAAATTGTCTACTATTTCTCCTAAGGAGATGTTTCATCAGTATTTAGTAGATGTTTTGGGTGTTGCCTTGGAGCTTATTCCACCAGTGGTGAATGTTTATTATTTACCTAAAGCTAAATTACAATCTGACTTGTCTCAGTTGGGTGGGGAAAGGGAACAGGGGAATTTGTTAAATATTTCTGAATTATTAGAAAAGTCTGATTCTGAGGCCCCAGTTCCCTCCACTTTGTTAGTCACCTTTGCACTATACTCTGACCGTGAATGGTTCCTAAAGCTTTTCTTTAGGAAACACAATTTATTGTTTAGGGGCTTGACGATTCGTATCTATCCAGATCTAGCGAGAGAAACACAGAAATGCCGAAGGGATTTTCTCCTTCTGCGTCCTGGAGTTTTGCAATTGGGGGGGGGGGGGGGCTTTTCTTTTTGAAACATCCGTGTAAGTGTTTTGTTAAATACCATTCTGTTTCTTATGTGTTT
Source organism: Ichthyophis bannanicus (assembly GCA_033557465.1). Taxonomy (NCBI): domain Eukaryota; kingdom Metazoa; phylum Chordata; class Amphibia; order Gymnophiona; family Ichthyophiidae; genus Ichthyophis; species Ichthyophis bannanicus. The sequence continues at coordinate 272,867,424 of CM066033.1, read as the reverse complement.
TATGACCCCCCCTCAATTGACTGCTTTCATTAGTGCTATGAGGTCCGAGTCCCCCAGCGAGGATCCACCTGTGCTCACTTGAATATTTAAATTGGGTTATTTGGTGTATCGTTTGATTGTATTTCTTTTTTTGTAATAAGATAATAGCTCCTCCCCTTTTCTGTGGTGGGCTAGTGTGAGCAGACACTTTATATATTATGCTAGATTGTTTTTGAAGAGTATGATGAATCTTTTTTTATTGTGTTTCTGCTCTATTGCTGTCAAGAATAGTTTGTAACTTTCTTGGATTAATTTTGAATAATTTCATAAATTAAAAAAAAAAAAAGATTACTAAACTCCAGTTATATATTGTGAACTTCAGTAACCACACACAGCTAAGAGAAATGATAACTTCTTTGCGGAACTTATGGTTGTTATTATTATGATATTACTCAATATTTGTTTCTAGTAGAGTGAATATTAATTTGCATATGCAGAAGTCTATCATCAAGATTTGACCCAGCTGTATGGTATTGTCAAATTCAATAACTTATCTTTAAATAGCTTCATATAAAATAAGGATATAACATTTTATTAGTTAAATGTATTTGCAAGCAATTACCCCCACCAGGATATCTGTGAATTCTCATATAAAATTGAAAAATTTCTGACATGCTTAACTATTGTTCACTTAACTCTAATGCTCATGTATAGAAAAGTAGAATAAATAATTTTCCTGCTACTTGCATGCTACAGACAGGCATTTCATTCAGCTCATGACTTTATTCTTGTCTCTACTGACTTCAGTGATCATTTGGAAAAACAGTTTTGTATCCCATTTATTTTATATACATCTGAAAGATTATTCTTTCCTCTCATTATTGCTTAATGCAGCAGTTTAAACATGAGCTGGATTTAATGTGTGCTGGTTGCACTTCCTTTAGAAAAACAGGATAAATTATTAAATGACTACGACCTGTTTGAGAACAGGTTTACAAGTGACCTACCAAAGAAAGAGCATATACATTCAACTGTCTTTTGTAAAGAAGAATGAATAAATTGATGAAGACACTTTTGTGGTTCAAAAGCAGGCTGTTCAAACATCTTCTCGTTTTCTTTTATATTTAATGGTTCTCCACTTCTCCAAGGAGGAGTTAGAGAAGAAACCAACTTGGCGGGGTAGTTACTAAAACGTATCATGGGAATAACACACAATTTTTGCCCCTTAACACATAAGAAAATAAGAACATAAGATATGCCATACTGGGTCAGACCGAGGTCCATCAAGCCCAGTATCCTGTTTCCAACAGTGGCCAATCTAGGTCATATGTACCTAGCAGTTTCCCCAAAAGACACAGGTTCCGCAATGCTTGTACTGGGTCAAGCATTGATATCCTGGGTCCCTTCTTAATAATGGTTTATGGACCTTTCCTCCAGGAACTTGTCCAAACCTTTTTTAAACCCAGCTACACTAACAGCCTTTACTACATCCTCCGGTAACAAATTTCAGAGTTTGATTACACGTTGAGTGAAAAAATATTTTCTTTTATTAGTCTTAAATAGTTTACCCTGTTGCTTCACTGCATGTCCCCTAGTCTTTCTATATTCTGATAACGTAAACAATCGCTCTATGTTTACCCATTCCACTCCGTTCATTAATTTATAGACTTCTATCATATCTCCCCTCAGCCGTCTCTTTTCCAGGTTAAAGAGCCCTAACCTTTTTAGCCTTTCTTCATAGGAGTATCCTTCCATCCCCTTTACCATTTTGGTGGCTCTTCTCTGAACCTTTTCTAATAACGCTATATCCTTTTTAAGATACGGCGACCAGAATTGCACACAATATTCAAGGTGCGGTCTCACCATGAAACGATATAGAGGCATTATAATTTCTATTTATTTATTTATTTATTTAAAGGGTATTTCTATCCTGCCTTATCCTTCAATCAAGGCGGTGTACACATCAATCAATCAAAATAGTTGGTGTTTGTATTCTCATGTATTCTTATGCTGTACAGTGAGTGTGTATGAGTGTGGGTGGAATGATTAAGGTGAGCTATTTACAACATGGGCTTTTTACAGTTATATACATGTACTTTTTACAGATATAAACAATGTGCTGCGGGTAAGGCAATAGCCAGGTCTGGTGATTCTGTTATATGCTCGGTCCTTAGTGCTCTGTGAAGAGCAATGTCTTTAATTGTTTTTGAAAGTCCTTTGGATCTTCTGTTGATCATAGATCATCTGGGAGTGCGTTCCATATTATTGGTGCCGCCATTGATAGAGCTCTTTGTGTGGTAGATTTGCATGCTTTTGTGTAGTTTTTTGGTATCTTGAATGTGTGTTTGTGGCCCTTCTCCTAGGTCTTGTGCTGACGTCTGGTAGTATGAGGGGTTGGAGGCTGAGAGCGGAGTTTCTGTGTTTGATCCTGAATATGTTTAGTATTGTTTTGTATTTGATGCGGGAGCTGATTGGGAGCCAGTGGAGGTCTTTTAGTATGGGGGTGATGCGGTCTTGTTTTGATGATCCGGCTATTATTCGAGCCGCCGTGTTTTGAACCATCTGAAGTGGTATGAGTGACTGTTTTGGCATGCCGTTGTAGATCGGGTTGCAGAAGTCGAGGATGGGAGTTATTAGAGCTTGACATACTGTGCGGAAATGATCTTGTGTGAGTAGAGGCTTGAGGCGTCTGATTATTTTCATCTTGTATTATGCGTTTTTGGTGGTCTTTCTGATGTGTGATTGTAGGTTTAGACCCTTGTCGAGTGTTACTCTGAGGTATTTCACCTCATTTTTTAGAGGTATTGCTGTGTTGTTGATATTGATGGAGGGTGGCGGGATGAAGTTGTTTTTTCGTGTAATGAGAAGTGCTTCTGTCTTGTTATAGTTTATTACAGGAGAAGAAGGTATCCGCAAGGGACAGGCCAAAGCAGAAGCAGACCACCAAGGACCAGGCCTACATGCAGGTGTGGTAATATACAGAAACACTTTATTAAAGGACCCAACTAAAAAGTTTCAGCCTGAGGCCTTCTTCAGGGGTCGCAAAGGGAGGCAACAACATGTAAAAAAGGCAGAAAGTTCTCCTCAATCTTCAAAAACATGCAGCTTCATAACTCCAGACAAATACCCCAATGCTGGCAGTGTTTCACAATGTAAGCTGCATCAGGAAGTAATTCCAAAGCACTGACATTGTGCTACAATCCACCAGAAAGGTTACTTCTACATCTCGCTACACAGACCTGTTTCTGTATATTACCACACCTGTGTGTAGGCCTGGTTCTTGGTGGTCCGCTTCTGCTTTGGCTTGTTATAGTTTATTGTCAGATTGTTGTCCAGGAGCCAGTTGGTCATTCTGTTGAGGCAGTCTGTTATTTTGGTGTAGCTGAGGTTATCGAGGTTGACTGGGGTGTATATCATGATGTCGTCTGCATAGATTGTGTAGTTTATTTTGTGTTCTTTCATGATGTTGCAGATAGGTTGGATGTATAAGTTGAATAGAAGTGCGGATAGGGCAGAGCCTTGTGGCACTCCTTGTTTCATCTTTGCGGGTCGTGAGGTGTTTTTATTTTTTTATTTTCCATTCCTTTCCTTATGATACCTAGCATTCTATTTGCTCTCTTGGTCGCTGCTGCACACTGGGCCGAGGGTTTTAACATGTTATCCACAATGATGCCTAAATCTTTTTCCTGGGTGGTGGTTCCTAATGTGGAACCTTGCATCGTGTAACCATAGTTTGGGCTGTCCACATTAAATTTGCACTTGTCCACATTAAATTTCATCTGCCATTTTGATGCCCAGTCTTCCAATTTATCAAGATCCATGGTAAAGGGCAAAAATGTATGTTATTTATACCATAAAGCACAATTGTGTACCACACTACACGTTAAATGCTAATTAAATGCAAAGAATATAAATACATGCAAAATGCCTCATTACTATTCAAAGAGAAAAATGTGTCTTGTGGTGACTCACCGTGAGTTGTGTTACTCATAAAATACTAACACCCATCTCAAATCTGACATTATTTTTCCCATCTGGGTACATTGGGTCACTAAGACACGGCCCAATGTTTCAGGCTGCATTTTTAAAGGGGCTGGATGTGTGAAAAAAATAAGCTGTCTGAGGGTTCCTCTTACTACTGGAAAACAATCAGGACCCTCGCAAAAAAATGCCCCTTCCCCATATATGTTCCTTACCCCATGGATGAGAGGTTGGATTTGGGATTTGGGGGTTGATGGTGCCTTGCAGTCGGGGCATGTGTGGGTAGTTTTGTGGGGAGAGCCCTGACTGTTCTGGTGTCAGCATGAGGGGACTCTGGACTGCTTATTTTTTAATACCTCTGACCTGGAGCATTGTACTACATCTTATACATATAAGCACGATGTTCCTGTCTTGGAAAAATAATGCCAGCTTTCAGCTGTCTTTGTTTTCTACTTCAAAAACTGCAGCTTGTAGTGATCACCACAACCTGTATTATTCCTTTAGCATGGGAGTCACTGACTTGAGGTACTGAGTTACCACAGGTTAGTGACTCCCACGTAAATTAAGCTTTAGTTTCATGGAAAATTGTACTGCAACTTAATACCTAGCCCCCTTAATAACTTATTAAAAAATAACTTTTTCTTTTTTGTACCTATGAAGAAAATGTCATTATTAAATAAAGTCCTTAATTCTGGCTTGGGAACCAAGAAACCATGTTTTGATTCTCGCTAGTACTCCTTGTGGCCTTGGGCAAGTCACTTAACCCTCTGTTGTTTCAGAAGAACCCAAGTTACCAATGTCCCTGTTTAATGTACATGACCAAGTTTAAGTTACAATGTAAACCTCTGACTAAAATGATAAAGCGGTATAAAAAAAACCTGTTAAATAATTTTTATTTTTGTATATTTTAATCATCTGTGATAGTCATACATGCTTCTTTCAGTTTCAACAGCTACAATTGATCGAATCCAGGGCCTGCCTATGTGGTCAGCATGGCACAGCACCCGCGACAGGCCATGTGCTTCAGTACACATGGCCTGCTACTTCTAACACCTTTCCAACTTGAAGGAGGTCAGAAGCAGCAGGCCATGTGTGTCAAAGCACACGGACTGCTACCGCCACACCAAACCAAGCCTTCCCCTTTCCACCAACCTTACCGATAGAATCGGTGATAGTGGTGGTACAGCTCGGCTCGGATGGAGGAGGTGGCACGGCTGGGGCTTCTGCATGGGGCAGCAGAAACCCTTGGGCCAGCGCTGATCGAACTACTGTATCAGTCCACTAACAAACAGCTCTATGCATTAAATTCTAGGTCAGTGATCCATGTCGATGTTAGATTTAAGTTCTTTTTATTACAGAATGACTACAACTGTCTATAAAATTTTTGTTTTGTTGTTATTTTTTTTAAAAGATTGATATTTTTTGAGTTTGCAAAATTCTTAGTTTCCCAGACAGAGAAGGTAGGCTGTATTGAGCACTTCATCTATTATGCAAATCAGGTAAGAAAATGGATCTTTGTTTCTCATTGTATTATTCTGTTTGGCACAGATAGGCATTCACTCAATATCTATGTAATTAAGAGATTCAGTTCTGGCAGAATTAAGGAGCCTTTGTTCATTCCACTCAATCCTGCTCAGAAATTCTGAGTTTCATAGTGCTGGCCAATCAATTGTCTTGACTTCCTTCAAACTAATCTTCTTTATAGTTAAAGTCTTATTTTAGGTGGGAAAAGATAATGATGTGAAAAAGAGTGAAATCCAATCCAAATTCTCTGAATTAAGATTGGCTTGGCTAAGGACATGATTGCTGGTTCAAGCAGTATTGTTTGCATTGTTTGTTAATACCCCAACCTATTAATGACACCATAATTTTAAGCACTAACATGATTCATTTCCTTGCTTTATAGTTTCAAGACAGTAAGGAGACCGGATATTTGTTTTATATAATAAAGCCATTATTTAAATTTAGAAATCAAATTAAAGTAGGAGATTTTTACATTCTGGTCTTCCATAAATTTCTAAAATATCATTATTGTATAAGAAATTTTGAACAATAGAATACCCCTTGATGAGCATAGCTGATGCTAAAGCTGTCTTGACCATCCCTCTCTTCTCTGTGCTAATTTGCTTAGGTTAATAATGGTAAAAGGGCACACTGTGATGGGACAAGGGTGACCACTTGAAGCAAGAGGCTCTGGGTCAATCAGGCAGCATGTGAGTGAAGCATTAAGGCAAGGGAAGAAAGGAGTACAGATCAGCTGCAACTGTACAACAGGAAGTCCATGTCTCCATTCCATAGAATCCCTTCTTTGTCTGACTCGGATCACATACACCTCTACACAGGCATTTTAGCTCTGCTAGTACTGGTTTGTTGGCAGTCAGCACTGAGCGGCCATGGCAACAGGGCCAGCCCAAAGGTTTCTGCCACCCTAGGCAGAAACCCCAGCCGGTCTACCCCCCCCCCCCCCAGCTGCCACCAATTCCATCTTGGGAAGGAGAGGTGGGCAGCGGCAGTGTTTCTAAAAGCAGCGGCTTTTGCAACAAGAAAGTGGTGGCAAAAAGCAGCCGCTTTTGGAAATACTGCCACTGCTACTTCCCTCCTCCCCCTCCCGAGATGGAATCGGCGGCAGCTGGGGGGGGGGGGGGGGTGGTGCAGTCGGTCATGTGTGCTGCTGCTGCCCCCACCTGGGTCAGACGCCCTAGGCTTGCCTAGAGGACAGGCCAGCCCTGCATGGCAGTAGATGCTTCACTGGTAGGAGATATGTGGTGCATGGTGTGACATAGTGGGTCCTTCCAGCCCGTTAGAAGAAGCTAAAAAGCAGGAAACAGGAGCAGTGCTGAGATGTAAACACCTCTATTTGGAGACGTCTATTGAATTCATTGCTGTGGAGTGTCGTGTTTGGAATCATCTCATGAAGGACTTGGATCCGGGATTGATTGGCAGTCTTCATAGGGTGGAATACTGATTCAAGTCGTTTGGTTTCGGGAAGACCTTTGAAGACCTTTGAAGCCAGCAGGGACACCTGTGAACCTTAGTTGTGCCTTCCCGGGATTCCTCAGATAAGTTATATTTTCTACCACTTTTGGGACAACTCCATTAAGACTGTTGGGATAAGCTGAGGGGAATTACAGTGTTCTGCCTCGGGCGAATCCTTTGAAGGAGGATTTTCCTCAGAATTTTTAAAAAAAGAAAAAAAGGAGGGTTTGTCACAAGTGAGAGGGGGAAGTCCCTACTTATAAGACAAACGATCCGACAAAAATATTGGGTTTAAAAGGATACTGAATTATAGGGCTAGTTTAAAAGGACAGTTGACTATCTCTTTATAGGTTGTGGAGATGTAAACAAGAGCACATGGCTTCTGGTTACCACAGAAACCAAGCACAAGGGAAAGGGATACGCCCGTGCTACCACTTAGAGAATGAGTCACAAGTTGATTCAGCACACCTGTTAGGGGGAGGAGTCAAGCTCTACCCTAGAATTCACTCTAATAAAGAGGTCACAGTTGAGCCTATGGAGTTAGGCAGAGGCAAAGGCGAGGAAGGCAGAGGCAGAGGTGAAGGAGGTGAGACGAGCAGCCAAGCAGGCAGCCAGGTGGGCTATGAGAGCTGCAGTGAAGAGAGCAGTGAAAGGAGAAGGACAGAGTCTCCGTGGAAGGGTGAAACGGAGCTTCCCTTCAGGAAGAGAACAGAAACCCCAAGGAAAGGATACAGCAAAGACAGTCTGGATTACCTGCCGTATTCTGGGGAGTACAGAAAAGAAAGAAAGTCAGGAAGGCAATTGAAAGCCTCTGTGCACAGCTCAGGTTGGGAACCTACAGCCAGTTTCAAGCCACAGAGAAAACCTCTACCAGCTAGGTTTAAAGGTAAGCCTAAAGGCTGGGGTGCTAATGATTACAGTGATTTCATTTACCCAGAAGGTTGGGGCTGTAATGAGAAGGACTGTACTGAGAATGCTTACTTGAACCAGTATTTAATTCAGGAGTATCACAAGAAGCCTGGAGCAGTAAGGAAAGGCGTGGCACCAGGGTTGCAGTTACAAACATTTCCTGTTACAGAGGAAAAGTTAATGGACATTGAGCCAGAGCATGTAAATACTAAGGATGAAGTAATGGACTGTACAATAACTTTTTCTAATGAGATAATATCATTACGCTGAGTTCATGCTTTAAAGGGAAAGGCAGCATTGCTTGGAGTTAAAAGCATACAGCTGTGAAGAAACAGAACTGTTACCTTGAAATGCTGGAAATTAATGTGTTTATGCTGAAGTAAGCCTTTGTGTTGAAAACCTTTAATTTGTCCTTATACCAGAAAGTACCTGGTTTTGTGTTACCTTATTTCCTGGTTAAAAATCCAACCCCGGGAGGGGAAATAAATCCTTTGTTTGCTTGAACCACTTTTGAATCCACAACTGCTCCTCATTGGTCAGCGAAGGGACTGCATCTCCCAAGAAGCTCTGCTTCAGGATTTGTGAAAGTAGCTGTTCAGTGGGGGAAAAACCGCTCGCTTAAACCCTACCTACTGATACTGGGGGTTTTAAAGGGGAGTTGGTCACAATGGACAAGAGTGGCTGCTATGAAGATCTTCTGGCTTTAGTATTGAAATCACATTCTTGGACCTAGCTCTAGATGGTCACTTCCAACAGATTGCCATTAACATTCCTCTCCTCATGCATTTGCCTGGAAGCTACAAAGCTGTTCATTTCATTTGGACCTGTACTTTTGCCAGATTCTTTTTCTGCAGCAAACTTCTCTTTTGATTACTGTCAATTCTATAAATCATGGATCAGACCTACTCTGTCTGACATGTGGAGGGTAATTTTGTAAACTCCCTTGTAGTTAACACAAACTGCGACATGTGTATTTGGGGACTATTTAATAAAGTGAAATATGTGCATACTTTACTTTTTAAAACAGAGGCATAAAGGCAGCCTCAGTCTAGTTACAGCAATTATGCTCGTGCCTAGATTGGTCAGAAACACGTGTAAGTTATAGCAAGTTATAACTTACATGCATAAAGTTAGGCCCTGCCTATGCTTTACTCCATCTCCTCCCCTGTACATTCCCAAACTGAAATTACGTGCAGTGGGACTTAGCATGAGCACTTGTTGAATAGTAACTGCCTAAAGCACATGTATAAGTGCGCATTTGTGGGCATAATTCCTTTAAAATGGAGACTTATGGGGGTGTGGCCTGATGCCGAACGGAATGGTCGCATAACGCGGAGGCTCAGCAGGAACCCGACAAGAATCCTTGTAGACCTTATGAATAACTGTACCGGGAGGCTTGAGATACTACTGCGGGGCTCCTAAATATGTCGGGACCTAAACCGGCACGTCTTGAATTCTCGGGCGCAACAAATACCAGCGTGAAACGCTCAAAAATGGAACCCCCCTCTCCTCAGAAAATGGCGCCCGCCAGCGAGGGGCCGGGAGCCTTCCAAGAACTGCTCAAAGAGATCCGCGGGGTAAAGGACTTGGTTAAGGCAAATGGGGACTCTCTAAACATCGTCCATGAAGATATAGCCGCACTGCAAAGCAAAATCGAGGGAATCTCGCTGCGGCAGGAGAAAGTGGAGGGCATCTTAGCAGCACACGGGGCCCGGCTGGAAATCGTTGGTAAATTAGAAAAGCAACTGCGAGCTCAACAGCGCGACGTGGAAGATGGTAACAATCACGCCCGCCGAAATAACTTGAGACTCTTGGGCGTCCCTGAAGGGGCTGAGGGTAAGGATATGATCTCCTTCCTGGTTAAATTGATCCCCTCGGTCCTGAAGGTAGAATTTGTGAAAGATTTGGAAATCGATCGTGCCCATAGGGTCCCCTCTCATGCCACGCTTCAAACTAAGATGCCTCGGCCTATCATCTTTCGGATTCTCCGATACCCTCAGATTTCCCAGATAATGGAGGCGGCGTGGAAACGGGCGCCTCTGGACTTTGAAGGGAGCAAGTTGTCCTTTTACCCAGATCTGGCAAAGGCAACGGTCGATCGACGGCGGAAGTTTTTGGCGCTCAGACCTCGCCTTCAACAACTCCAGGCCCGCTTTGGCATTATGTATCCTGCCAAGATGCGGGTGACTCTTCACAACCAAACGAGATCGTTTGAAGATCCGGACAGCCTCATCGCGTATTTGGAAGATAAAGAAGCAGCTCAGATGTGCTGAGGGGCTTAGTGAAGTTCGGGACAATAGCACGTCCGCGTGTCTGGAGATGGTGGATGTTACATCGTGGTGAAGGTCTCCACCCTACGAAGCTGATAGCATGCCAAAGCTTTGAGATAGGAACACGCTGTTAATTGTTATAATTGCTATGTTTAAAAAATGTGTTTTGCGCTGTGCGGAGTGGGAGCGGGATTCTTGTTTGACTAGAGTCAAAACCCCGTGTAATAATGACATCTATATTGTACCCTCCGGGTAGATCTTTAGGTCGGGTTTCTCTGGCCTATTCTGTTTGGGTCAGCTTCCCAATATTTTCAGGGGATATAGCCGCTCCTCCAGGGTACGTATCTATTAAGATAACGCTTTCAGTACATTCTATGATGTTCAAGTACTATTATGGGGTAATGGGCACTGTTTGGGCTATTTTGGATAGAAACGATTGTTTTATATTAGATAGGATACCTGGGTTATACTTTCATATGGAGCAGATGTTTATATTAGCGGATGTTTTCCTGTAAAATACTATCCTTAAATGTCAAAGGGGTGAATAACCCAATCAAACGAAAAAAAATTATAGAATATGCTCGCCATAAGAAAGTTGATATTTTGCTTTTACAAGAAATGCATTTAAATTTATTGGAGACTTTAAAATTAGGTATAAAGCCTTTTACGGTAATTGCCTACTCCTCTGCAGTTAGGAAAAAGAATGGAGTAGCCATCCTTGCTCGGACGTCCTTAAAAGCAATTATTGTGCGCACCTGTTCAGATACTGAAGGAAGGTGGACCAGGGCTCTTCTTCAGATAAAAGGAGGGGAGTTAGATATAATATGTATTTATGCCCCCAATACTGATGACCCTAAATTTTTTGCTACACTGGCTGAGGAAATTCATTCTAATAGCGGTCAACTGCTAATTATTGGTGGAGACTTTAATCAGGTACCTGACCCTTTGATTGATAGACGCCTGCCGCGCACTTCTCATGCTTCTAAGGGCCACTTTATGCTGACCTCTCTCATCAAAGATCTCGCACTGGTGGATGTATGGCGGCTTTGTCATCCCACAGAATTAGATTTTACGTATTTTTCGCCCCCCCCCCCCCCACTCTTCCCAATCGCGAATTGATTTCTTTCTGGTGTCAAAGGAGCTAATCCCCAGAGTGGCCGCGACAGCTATACACCCCCAGCATATCTCGGATCATGCTGCCATCTCTATGGAGCTGCAAGATGATTCATCGGGAGGCAATGCTAGTACTTGGACTTTTGATTGAGCCCTTTTTGATAACCCGGAATTCTGTTTAGAGATCAAAACTGCAATAAGTGAGTACTTTAAATTTAATTTATTGCAAGATACAGCTGGTTGGGCCTGGTGGGAAGGGTTTAAAGCAGCGATTCGGGCGGTGATAACTAGTTTTAGTATCCGCCTAAGGAGACAGCGTAAGCAGCAAATGGTTACTCTAGAGCGGCAGATCAAAGCAGGGGAACGCTTGCTAACGCAGCGCTCGGAGCCATGTATCTTATTACGACTCCGGAGACTTCGCTTCCAATTTAATATGCTTTTGTCAACAGAGGCCACCCGTAGTATTCAAATGCAACAGGGAACATATTACCGAGAAGAGAATAAGGCAGGCCGAATATTAGCCTGTGCATTAAAAGGGCAGAGAGAGGCCAAACGGGTTGTAGCTCTTCGAGAGCCACATGGGCCTGGGGTGGCGGTGCGGGATACTGAAATCGCGGAAATTTTCAAAGACTTCTACACGCACTTGTACACGTCAGAGCGAGAATTTTCGCAGGAAGCTTTTGATCTTTTAGTCTCCGGCATTCAGCTGCCAATGTTGAGCGCTGAAATGAAAGCAGAGTTGGATTTACCTTTCTCGGTAGAGGAGATTGCGTCCGCTATTTCCTCTTTAACTTCGGGCAAAGCTGTGGGTCCTGATGGACTGCCTACGGAATTTTATAAAGTTTTCAGTAAGGAACTAGTGCCCTTCCTATCCCAATACTTCCAAAACTTAGTAACGACCATACCGCTAACGGGGGACTTTGCTACAGCAAACATGGTGGTTTTTGAAAAGGCTGGACGGGACCCACAACAGGCGGCCAGCTATCGGCCCATATCCCTCTTAAATGCAGATTATAAAATCTATGCGTCCATTCTCTCCTCCCGGCTCTCGGGGAAAATGCACTCTTTGATCCACTCTGACCAGTGTGGCTTCATTGCGGGTCGGTCAAACGCAGATAATAGTCGTCTTTTTTGTCACATCTTAGCGAGCGCTGAAAACACGATTCTGCCCCTCGTGGGACTCTCCCTAGATGCGGAGAAAGCTTTTGATCGGCTCGAATGGTCCTTCTTGAGGGCCGCTCTTCGATGGTTTGGATTTGGAACAGGCTTCCTTAGCTTCCTGGAGGTAATGTACACGAAACCACGGGCTTGCATTTGCGTCAATGGAACGCGATCCCAACCGTTTCAGCTCTTCCGCGGCACCCGCCAAGGCTGCCCATTATCACCTATGCTGTTTAACCTAGCGCTAGAGCCATTAGCCCTTATCATATGGCAGTCCTCGGAGATTAAGGGTATTGAAGTTGCTGATATCGAAGTCAAACTATCCGCATACACGGACGATCTTCTTTTGTTTGTCTCTCCTGCCTCGGTCTCTAAGGTCCTAGAGCAGATTGATTGTTACTCGCAGCTTTCTGGATATAAAATTAACTGGGCCAAATCAGTCGCTTTCCCATTGAACCGGTGGACGTTTAAAGAGTAACTGGTCAATTTTCCATTCATATGGGAGTCTCATATGATTAAATATTTGGGGGTTCACTATCGTTATCCTCTCGAGGAAACAGTGCGTTTTAATTCTGATAGGATACTTTCCATTGCCCAAGATCTGACCATGAAATGGTCGCCGCTCATACTTTCTTGGTGGGGGCGGCTTGAGACCATCAAGATGATGATTGTCCCGAAGATCAACTACATTCTAGAAATGATGCCCTGTTTCTTCCCGGAACGTGTGTACCGACAGGTTGAATGAGTGCTTAGTCAATTTCTATGGAAACGGAAGGTACCGAGGATTGCCTTATGGAAACTGAAACTTAGTCGGGAGCAGGGCGGGGTTCGTTTCCCATACTTTCAGCTATATCATAGAGCTTTCCTCTTGCGACAAGGATCTAAATGGCTGGAGGACAGTGTAGTCAGCAGGCCAGTCTGGTTAGACATTGAAGAAAAATTGATTGCTCCAATTCCATTGGAGCTCCTTCCGGGTATGCAGCTCCGGCGATGTGCACAATATCCTTGGATGATAGTTGACACTCTTGAGGCATTTAATACCTTTATTCAATCTTGTGGTCCGGATCTATGCCCGGTTGCCCGATTACCTCTCTGGCACAATCCCCGCTTTAAAATTCAGCAGAGAACCATAAAATGGAGCCAGTGGTATCTTCGGGGTATCTGGACTGTTAATCAGCTTTTTAAGGACACCCGTTGGAAAGATTTTCCTGAGCTGCAGCAGGAGTTTGGCTTACCTTCTAATTTTCACTTCCAGTGGTTACAACTCAAACATTGTTTACGAAGCTTCCCATTGGATCGACGTGAGGGGATTGGAGAGAAGGGGGTGGCAGAGCTGGTTTGTGAAATTACACAAATACCGGGCGTAGCGGCCCGCTATTATAAGGGGATGAGGCAACTTAATAGCTTGCAACCCGGCGCAGCCCAGCAACAGTGGGAGCGGGAGACTGGGATGACGCTGTCCACGCAACAGTGGGAGAGGTTCTGGGGCAAACAAATCCGAGTATCTAAGTCGGCTTCAGTTACCCAGACCCTTTTCTTTTTTGCCCACCGAAGCTTTTATACCCCAGTCAAAGTAGTGAAATGGGATCGCAGTGCCAGTGCTGTTTGTTGGACTTGTCAAAGTCAGCTTGGCACCTTGATCCACACGGTGTATGATTGCCCGGGCGTGCAGCGTTTCTGGACATAAGTGTGGGCTCAGATACAGGGTATTCTCTATTTCCAGGAACCCCTTTCATGGCAAGTCATTGCCTTGAGGTCTCTGGCTAGACTTCCCTCCTTACCCAGGGATGGATACTTTCTCTTAGACTTCATGGTAGGGCTGGCAATCCATCTGATCATGTGTAATTGGAAATGCACTTCGACTTTATATATGCAAGAATGGTGGAATCATGTTTGTCTGTATAGCAAATACGAACAAATGCCTCAGAAAGGGGCAGCTTGTGTCCATTCCAACTATCCTAAGTGGAGACTGTTAAATGAGTTTGTGCAAGCCTCGAAAGTGTAGAGATACCGGTTCCGGTTTCAATAGTCTTTATGCTTTGGGCTATTATGATCTTCCCTTGCCCTGTATACTGTATTTGTTCTCAACTGTACCCATTATGATTACGTGCCTTGGAGGAGGGGGTGGGGGGGTGGGCGGGGGTGGGGGGGTGGGCGGGGGTGGGTAAGGGGTTTTGTTATCTTGGTGTTTTATTGTTATACTGTATTGTCTTGTTTGTTTTATTTTATGAATGGTGTGTTGGATAATTGAAAATAAACCTATTTAAAAAAAAAAAAAAAAGAAATTAAGCGTTCACTGATCGCATTGTATTTCAAAAAAAATAAATAAATAAAAAATAAATAAAATGGAGACTTATGTGCATAATCGGTGCTTAACTTTCCACAGTGACTTCTTTGAGACCAATTTCTTAGAAAGGGCACCACTTCAGTATTTCACAAAAATAACTGTACATCTCGTGGGTAATTTTATAAGGAGTCACATATTTTATGGTTCCCACAAGGCACCTAAACTGTTGGTATGTTAGTCATAAAATAGTGATTAGCATAAAAGTATGTTATTATTTGCATTACTCGTACTTTCACTGTGGACATGTACATCAGTGTAGTTTGGACAGTGCATAGGCAGAGTGTACAAGTACACATGATTATATATGAGGTAATGCTATAATTTAAGAGTGCACGTATAGAAGGTTTTTTTTTTAGGTGCCATCAAGTCAACACTGACTCTTGGTGACCTAGCAACCCCTGGGTTTTCTTGACAAGCTATGACTGGAAGTAGATTGTTAGGCCCTTTCTTCTGAGGCAATAGAGAGTTAAGTGACTCGCCCAAGGTGTGGTGGTAGGAATTGAACCCTAATCTAGTTGGGTGGTAAACTGTTATGCTAATCACTAGGCTACTCCTCCACTCAGTTGCAAAAGTAGACACTGTAATTTACATCAACTCTAGGGCGGGTGTAAATCTGTACCTGAAATGCATTTTCTGCCCCTTACACTAGTGTTTTATAAAAAGTCAAGTATGCGCATAGTTGACTTTATAAAATAAGCATAAAATATGTGTCAGAAAATGCACGTTAACTAGACACAACTTTATAAAAGTACTCTCCCTGTGACAAACTGCTGACAAATGTGCCTAATACGTACTGCCCAGAATACAAATTTTATTTAATTTCTAATAGTTCTAGCAGAATAGAGGATTAGCCTAGAGGTTAGGCTAAAACCTGGGTTCAGAAAGACCAACATTTGAATCCCACTGACTCTCACTGTGACCGTGGGCAAGTCACTTAACCTTCCATTGCTTCAGGTACAACTTTAGATTGCAAGCCCCCAGGGAGAGGGAAATACCTACAGCACATGATTATAACTTGCCTTGATCTACTACTGGAAAGGTGTGAGCTAAATACTAATAAATGCATTACAACAAATATCCACAATAAAACATTAATGGCAAACACAAAATCCCATTAAACATAATAGAAAAAGAGAAAGGCCCCAATATTCAGAAGGATTTATCCATTTAGGAGGACCAGCTGAGAGGAATCTACAGACACTAACCAGATCGCGCTGTTGAATATCCCCTCTAACCACAGTGGCACAGGGCAGATAGTGCCAGAGCAGTCCCAGTACTTACCTGGTTAGCGACGATTTTCAGTCTACTAATCAGATAAGTGGCCACATAAAGGTAGGTCCTGAAAAAGGTGGTCCTAACTTTATGCAATTTCTCCATCTGGACAACAGCTGAATGCACAGCCAGTGCAGAGGTGTGAGGCACCGTAAGTGAACCTCAATCCCAGTGCCCTCCCTGCTCCACTTCCGCCCCACCCCCACGCTCATCGCCACTGCTTCCTCCCCTCCAGGATGTGCAGCAATGGTAATACATTTAAAAAGGCACTGCAGCACTGCAGGTAGCTCCTGATCTGGGACCATGGTGCTGATTGCCCTTCCGTCCTACTGCGATTCAATTCCTTCCTGTTAAAGGAAGTGGAATCAGAGGGGGGCAGGAGCATAAATTGCATTGCGGTGCCGGAGCAGAAGGTAACTCCAGTGCTTTATTTCCTTTTTAAATGTATTGCTTCCACTGCATGTCCAATAAAGGGGTGGCAGCAGTGGTGGCAATAGGTTCCACCGACCATTGGTGCTCTAGGTGATGGCCTAATTTACCTGATGGTTGCACCAGCCCTGGCTGAACATCACCACTATCTACAATGCAATGGCAGTTGCCACTGAAATTGGTTATTCAGCACCATAGACTATCTGGATTCCAGTGCTGAATATCTGTTTCAATTTTAAACACTGTGGCTTGCACTTAAAAAAGAACACCAGCTGTGGAGTTCAAATTTTGACTTGAAAATTACTCTGAGCAAAGGAGAGATATATCACAACACACATGGAGGGTAATTTTATAAGATGGCATTTACTTTATACGCAAAAGCAGGAGCCTACTTACGCACCATTTTCTTTATAAAATAATAGCCTAAGGCCACGATTCTGCAAGCTGACTTGTGGGCTGCACATCCTCCTCGTATTCTCCCACAGGCTCCCCCCACACGGCTGGAGTAGCAGTACAGGAACAGTCAGCAGGGGGGGGGGGGGGGCAGAGTTTGGGCAGAGTGAGAGGTGGGCTGAGACGGTAGGACATGCAGGGCCAATCCAGATCACGACCCTGTACATCCTGCGGGGCCAGGGGGAACGTACTGCTTATTCCACCTTGAAAGTGGAATAAGCAGTTTTGACTGGGCGATTGGGGCTGTGGGCAGGTAGGTCTCCATTGCCCAATCCTGGCCTCGGCTGCCCAGCCATGGGTTGGGCGGCAGGAAAAAGAGGGTTGGTGTCGCAGGAGTCAGGGAGGCCTGTGGGGAGGATATCCCTGCGAGTATGCTGCGGCACACCGGGCCACCTCAGGGTCCAATCCTCCAACCCCGGGAACGCCTGGTTCCCACGGTGCAGAATTTGGTCCAAACAGGCTCATCCTGCTCAGGGCTGTTCAGACGGCCCGGACATGCCCCTTAGGGAATCGGGCTCCATGTGGTTGAAAACCTGCATTGATTTAAGGAGCAATCACTTACACCAGTCCTAGAACTGGTGCAAATATCTACATCTAGATTTCTAAAGAAGATATGTAAATGATAGCATTTTTATGATTTATCTGCATAATGTTGTGTCACGCCAATGGTCTGCCCAAACTCCACCTCTTACATGCCCAGAATGAAAGTACACACTATCGCATGTACTTGCTTACTTACAGAATGGGGCACAGTGTGACTACCTTCATGCATGCAAATGACTAAAGCACTAGGGGTGTGCAGGCCAAAAATGTTCATTTTGTTTAATTTCCCATGTTGTTTGAGGGATTTTTCATTTGATTTTTTTGTCTTTAAAGTTTGTTTCAGGGGAAATGTTAATAGCATGTACATTCAATAGTGTATACTATGGGCAAATAGTGTGCATTATTGAGCAATAGTGTCACTATTTGTGCATGCATGAATGGTATGTACTATTGTTCAGTGGCATGCACTGTTACTCAATAATGCACACTGTTGCGTGGTAGTGTGCACGATTAATAAGAAATAGGCAGTGATGACATTTAGGGGGGTTTTTTTTGTTTTCATTCTAAAATAACATGAAACGTTGTTTCAAACAACTACACATACCTATAAATATTTGAACACATTCTTGCTACCTAAATCTAGCCAGCTCCTTAAAATTAATACTGCCTTTCAAAAGTCGCAGCAAACAGATATGCTTTACATTATTTTCCAAGAACTACAACATTCTCTTTTCATTTTGATATCAATCAGCAGGTCAATCTAAAACAGGGGGCCTGTGATGAAAAGGTAGCTGCACTTGTCATAGAGAGCTTAGACCTAGACACCAGAGATGCCACAAGGTTCTGCGGTCCAAACCAAATGAAAACTAAATCTGGTTCAAGACATACTGTATGAGGGGATGTCACAGATAGCTGGGATCATTGCTGATGAGTGCTTTGAAAAGTATAAGATGGGGATCCAATATGGCGCTAAGAGCGGTTGCACCCAGAGATGCTCCTTTCTGCTCCAGAGCTTTTTCGGTGTTTTGGCGTATGTCTGCCTGCATTATGGGTAAGAAGAAGGTGAAAAGGAAAGCCTGCTTTCTGGAGGACTCTGTTTCCCAGTCTTTGTGTCTGTTGAAGTTGTTTGGGGATTTTACATTCCCCTCATCAGCTTCATTCTAGGGTCAGACTGGCAGCAGCAGGGAAGGGGATTCATTAAGCCCTGCTGTTGGGAGAACACTACCCCTGAGGCCCAGGAGTGTTGCAGCCATAGGACTGTCAGAGGACCTGCTATCCAGAGTGGTGGCAGGGGTTTCTCTGCCTGGAGGTGCTCCTGCGGCAGAGTCCTCCGTCTTGCTGATGGGTTGGCTGGAATTTCCTTGGAGAGACAACAGCAGACCATGGAAGCCATCATGCAAGGAAGTTTGAAGGCATATGCTGGGTTGCAGTTTGGAGCCACTGTGGGGCACAATCCAAGACCCCTCTATGCAAAACTTTGCTTTAGGACTGGTGGGTGATTTTATTACTATGTCACAGTCAGTGGTTTCTCAAGCATAAATGCAATGTGCTGTGCTCTTGACTCAAGGCAACCCAGCAGCCCCTGGCTTTTCATGGTAGTGTGACCAGAAGTAGATTGCCAGGCCTTCCTTCTAAGACAATGGAGGGTTAAGTGACTTGCCTAAAGCCACAAGGAGTGCTAATGGGAAGTGAACCCTGGTTGCTTGGGTACCAAGCCTGCACACAAACCACTAGGCTACTCCTCCACCCCAAGGGCAGGCATTGGAACACTATTCAAGCAAGTGGGAACAGTTTGAGTCCAGCGTGAGCAAAATGCAAACTTTGGAGGAAGCACAGGTTAATGATCAGAATATTCTTGGCAGTCATATGAAGTACTTGGAGAACCAGGTCCGCTGGAAGAATTTACGCCTGCTGAGCTTTCCCAGGTCTCCTATCATATCGGCTTTTGAAATGGTAAAGAAATATATGACTGAGATTTTAGGAATGGACTCTGGTTCCCTTTCCCCTCTTGTTAGGGCTCAATATCTGGCCCCAGGAGGTTTATGTCCCTTTGGAGGTCAGGGGAACTATGGAGGTTTAAACCTTACAGAGTTTCTGGAGTCCTCTCTGGAGGTAACGCAGAGAGTTACTTTAGAACTTACCTTTGCGTTAGAGTTTGATCACCATGCTGTGTTTAAGCTATATTTCTGCTCAATTAATAAGTTGTTCCTAGGCTCTAAAAATTGTATTTTTCCTGATTTGTCTAGATTTATTCAGAAGCAGTGCCAGGGGTTTCTGACCTATGACCTAGATTGGCCACTGTTGGAAACAGCATATTTATATATATATATTTAGCTGCATTTATATCCCACTTTTCACTGGGTCAAAGCAGTCAATTGGGGGATACATTTAACACGAGGGGATATGAGACACACATGCTAATACTTACAGGGAACATGGGCAATGGAGGGTTAAGTGGCTTGCCCAAGACCACAAGGAGTGCCTATAGGACTAGAAATCCCAGTCCCTCTGGCCTGAGATTACTGTCCCCAGGTGGGACTTGAACCCCTGGCCCTCTGGCCTGAAGTACCTTGTCTTAACCACTAGACCACTCCTCCCATACTGGACTTGATGGACCTTGGTCTGACCCAGTATGGCATATCTTATGTTCTTATGTTCTTATGACCTTAAGATCCAGGGCCCTTCATATTGTGATTTCCTTGTGCTTGTATAGTTGTTTTTGAATCTAAAAATGTTGTGTTTTATGAGTCTAGGCAACTAAAAGATTTCATAGTGGCTAGGGAGGAGACAGTTGTCCAAGTTCGCATTTCTCAGGAACCGCTGTAGGCCCGATGGATGAGGTTGGTTGAAGGGGACACCCTCAGGGCTTGTATTTTCTTTTGTATTTTGTACAATGTTTAATCGTGTATTTTGTACAATGTTTAATCGTGTTTCCTTCCTTTTTTGTGCGCTAAAATATGTTAATACTTTAAATCAACAGTTTGCTGTTGCTATTTCCTTGAATTATTAAGTTGTTTCACTTTCTGTATTGAAGTGTGTATCTGAAATTGGTATAAATAAAAAATTAAAAAAGAAAACCATAAGACAAACATAAACCGAATATACTGGACACTGGGCAAACAATGTAGCCTGAAGTCTAGGAGTAATATGCTCATGAATTGCACAACTAATCAATTTTACTGTGACAACTCCATTAATACCTTCAAAGTGTATGACAGAACACTTACATAGTGGCATCGTTCCTGCATAGTGACAAGTCTCCATTACCCAGATTCAGTTCACTACTCTGTGCTGGGTCTAAGAAGAAGAGTAGCACATTTGAGCTGATTCATAGATATTAAATGTGTGTGGGGGGGGAAGAGGGGAAGGTTAATATTCTTGTTGCTTGTTCAATTTAGTATGCTTCTTTTAATCAAGTTATAGCTAACTTATGAAGTGTGGCTTGGGGCTATTTATGGTGAAATCAAATATCAAGTCAGCTTTCAGTTTCTTCCCTATACTGACTAATCCAATGAGGAGGGCTTCAAATTAGGACTCGATTGGGGGTGGATGAAAAAAGCCCCCAGGTAAGTAAAATATTAAAAGATATTATAGAAAAGAGAAAAAAAGGTAGCGTCTAGAGAACTGCATATATTAATGCCCATAGCATGCAAAATAAAGTTCCTGATTTAGAAGCTGTAATGAAAAAAGCTGACTTGGATATGGCAGCAGTCACGTAGACATGATACACAGAAAACAATGGGGTATGTTTACTAAACTGTCTTAACGTGCGCTCTGCGATGTTATCTCGCGATAAGGTACCTTATCACGCGTTGATGGCACTTTTTAAGGCACACAGGTACCATATTGCGCAATAACACGCGCTGTGGCGCAAATGAGCACTGAAGGCGGGGAAAGGCTCCCGGAGGGCGGAGGAAGGCTCCCCAGGGGCGGAGAGAAGGGGTCAATGGGTGGAGAGTGGGAGGGGAGAGGCTCTCTGCACACCAACGCTGTGAAATCCGAGGTTCAAAACTAACGCCAGTGAAACCTTGGCGTTAGAGCTGATTTAAAGGGAAAAGAAATAATTTCCGTCAGCAATGTACAACAAAACCACGGAAACCTTCAAAAAGTGAAAAGTGTGATACATGTGCACGGAACAAAAGGGCAAATAAACATTGAAAATGAACAGAAGTAAATGTAAAAAAAACATAACCAAGCTGGGCAATAGTGATAGTAATGGGAAACATCAAAAAACACTCACAAGAAAGCCCCCAAAAAAAGATATGAATTTTGGAAGGGTCTACACTCCGTCCCCATACAAGGTGAATGATCCCACAGTGAAATAACACTGATCAGGGTTTCCCTCTCCATTGGACAGGTTTCCTATGGCATGCACATGTTCCACAACAGCAGGGTGGGCATGTCGGAATGGGCAACTGGACAGATGCTGGGAAAGGGGATACAGAGGGCTGCAGGCGGCACATGCTGTGGTGCAGCAGGGATACAATGTGGACTAGGCAGATGCCTAGGTGGCACTTAGGAATGCTGAAACTGTACAGCAGCCAGACAGCAACTGATGAGGGCCCAACATGGGCACGAGAGTGTTTATCACAGTGTCACAGGGGATAGTACCCAGCAGGTACCTCCAAGGGCACAGAACATTGGCAGGCGGTGTTGGGGGGAAGCGTGGACGTCTATGCAGGTACCCCTACCCCAGAACACGCACCATAGGCAGCCACCTACCTGCACACTGGATGGCTTGAGACTGCGCACCACCAGCACCACCAGCAGAAGGGCATGTCAGCATGGTGGCAGAGGGGTACTGGTGATGGAGGGGGGCAGTGGCAGCTGCCCAGAGCAGACCATGGCCTAGCCCTGTGTAGGTGGGTGCCATGTACTGCAACAGACAGGCCCTGCTGGACAAACAGTCATGGTATCACCAGGGGATGCACTGTCACGGTGGTGCAGTGCACACAGCCAGTGTGTTAGAAGGCAGAAGGTCACAGGTTCAAGTCCCAGCTATGGTGCCTGCCAACCCAGTCCCCATATTTTACCCACTACTACAACGTGCTAATACAGACAGAACCTTTATTGCAGATGACGTAAACATGCCGAAAACACCTACATTTTACCCTACAGAGCAAAAACACCATAAACAGGCACATTACCTAGAGCAGTGCCTCCCAAATGCAGTCCTGGAGGGCCAAACACCATTCAGGTTCCATGCTCCTCTAATAAAGATGCCTGTGCTGCATATCTATGCACCACCCCCATGGTATGCAGATGTATGCCATGCATATTCATGAGGGACAGCATGAAAACCCGAACTGTGTTTGGCACACCAGGACTGGAGTTGGGAACCTCTGCCGTAAAGCAGCAGCCAACAGGGACAGACACACCCACACCCACAGGCTCCATTAGCCAATGCCCCCTGGAGAGGCAGAAACAAAAACCGGAAGCGGCAGATTCAACACCCAATACCTTTATTAGTACCAATTAAGTGGCCTAAGCCCAACACAGGACCGTGTTTCGTATGTCACTTCATCAGGGGCTATCAGGGCACACTAAAAAATAAATTATAAAATTACATTAATATAATCAAAATTAAAACAATAGATATGCAAAAAAAAGGGGGGTTAAAAAAAAGAAATATAACATAAAAATACAATACACATAAAAGAAAGGCTAAATTGGACTATATCAGAAAGCTTAGGTCTCAAAGAAAACTAGAAACACATTGATGAAACCCAAGGGAACCATCATGAATGTCTCAATTAAAATCATAAAAATAATAATAATAATAATAATAATAATAATAATAATAATACATATAAAATTAAAATTAATCCCAGTACATTGAATAAACAACCGCTCTGTGAATAAAACAATATAGAGAGCCTCTTTCAATTGAAAGCAAGTTCTGCTACGAGGGGACATGGGATGAGGGTGATGGGAGATAGATTCAGGAGTGATATGCGGAAATATTTCTTTACGGAAAGAGTAGTGGATCCGTGGAATAGTCTCCCAGTGGAGGTGGTAGAGATGAGGACAGTAACTGAATTCAAAAAAGCATGGGACCAACACAGAGGATCTCTAAAGGTAGAAAGTGGACTGTTGTAGTTGTTGTTATGGAAGGACAGACTAGATGGGCCTTGTGGTCTTTTTCTGTCATCATGTTTCTATGTTTCTATATGAACTTATATACATACACATATATAAATAACTATACAAATATATAAATAATTAAATAATTAAATAATTAAATAATTAAAAATGTAAAAATGCAAAATGGAATACAAATAGAGATACAAGAGATTAAAGAAAATAAAATTACTAGATCAAACATTTATAATTATAAGGAACTTGACCAACCATATACGGAAAACCTGTAAACAACTATATAAAACCAAGAAAATGGAAGGGATGAGGAGACTGAAGGAGTAAGTCCGATTAATACCCAATACAAAAATACTGGATAAATTGCATAATATAAGGCGGGACATTACCTGAGGGTGTGATGTACATAACCTTCACCAGGCTCGACAGAGACAATGGTGTTGAATCTGCCGCTTCCTGTTTTTGTTTCTGCTCGTTTGAGTGGCTAGCGCTGTTCTCTTTGTGGACCCTGGAGAGGCAGGACATTGGGCCCTGAGTGCATCTCCCAATACTAGCACTTGCATACCTTAGCAATGCCACCCTACACCTGGGAATACGGTACACAGCAATCAAACGTTTGCTATGATTACTGACAGATAGCAATTCCTACGTTAAGCACAGTTTGCTGATTGAGCTCTATCATAACCTTTCTGATGTCTGTGGAGTGTACTTCAGGTCTGGTCTCTGACAGTGTTTACCACCCTGGGGAGTGACCCCCAACAGTATTGTGTACCATATCCATGCCTGCACTGTGCCCAGGACTGGTGTGGTGGCCAGGGCTGCTAAACACCTCTATAGTAGCACAATGCTGGCATAGGTGTTGGAGTGTGTGTCTGTCTATCCAGTGTGTAGTGGCTGCAAACACCCTCCACAGCCCACACTGCCAGCACTGTTGCCAGTATTGGCCTGCCAATGTGCATAATGAGGAGCAAGGTACCATGGATATAGCCTGGACAGGGTGGCCTGGCTAGGATGCATCTGCACAGGACATAGGGCACTGGCTGGGACATTGTAGTGCCTGGCCACCACCTGCACAGACAGGGTGGCCACAGCATGTTCCGCTGGGAGATCACTCTCACCCTGACTGAGCAGTGACCACGGCATGGCTAGGCTCCCCCATAGTGCTGTCTAGTATTTCTCTCATGTGATTTTTATGGGTTCCCTTTTGGGGCCCAGTCACTGACTTATCTGCTTGGTGTGTATGCATTTCCACCAGGAACATGCACTATGGACTAGCTAGCAGACTGTCTGCAGCTGGTATGTGTCTTGATGGAGCGCCTTGCAGGGTGCAGCGGCTGAAGGCTTGCTGCAGGAGAATATCAGATAGTGGTGGGGGGCAGCTTAGCATATCCAGGCCTAATGTCTGTCTGCTATTGTGTTATGGATGTGTACAGAGCTGCATTGACTGCCCTGTAGGGTGTCTGTTCCACAGCAGGACTGGGGTTGATGGTCCTCTCTACTGCCACCATTGCAGGGAGGTAGAATGTGGATTTGTTGGTGGGAGACCTGTTTACCCCCCTGCAGCCCTGGAAGTACATAAGCCTCCTAGGGGTCAAGCCTGACTGAGACATACAGATATATCCAAGGTGTGTCTAGAAAAACTACCTATCTCACACATTAGGACTGCTGGGGACCTGGTGCTGGGCGCCCCACCTCACCCTCAGGGTGAGTGCAGTACCTGCACAATGTGACGGTGTGTAACTACTCTGTGCCAGTACCACACACAGTCTGTTCCCCCTACTAGACCGAGGTGCTGTGGGCGTGCATACCCCATCTTGTGATCATCTGTAGACTGCTGATTTGCATGTGCAGTGCATCATGGGTATGGGTGGGTTAACCCTATCCTGGTGACCACAGCAGACTGTTTGTGTGGTGACGTGCAGTCCTTCTACAGCCAGCCAGGGGTTTGCTGGCAGCTATGGAGCTATAGCCCACTGGTTATTTCACTACTTGTGGAGCCAGAGGTCATGGGTTCAAACCCACAGTAGGGGTTCTTTGATAGGGCTGTCCGAAGCATTGTCTTTTTTTTAATGTACATTAGTGCTGCCAGCAAAACATCCTCCAGGTACTGTAACCATAAGGTGCCTCAGAAGGCGCCCTATAAGGCACCTTATAGAGCACCCTATAAAGTGCCTTCTGAGGCACCTTATGGTTACAGTCCGTATAAGGTGTCCTATGGAGTGCCTTATAGGGTGCCCTATAAGGGACATTATAGGGTGCCATGGCGGACAGTGCACTTTATAATGCGCCCTATGGGGTGCCTTATAGGGTACCTTATGCGGCACCTTAGGTTACTGCACGTGAGGGTGTGTTTGCTGGCAGCAATAAATAAAATGCCTCAGGAAACAATACTTACATGTCACAGCTGATGCCTCAGCCAGCCTTATGCATTAGGCACACTGGGGGATCAAACTCATGACCCTTGTATCATCAGTCAGTGTATTAACCATTGTGCTACACTTCTGTTGCTATGTATAGCTGTCTGTGCGCCTACTTAAGATTACTGCGTGGTAACGCGCTTAGCGGCGCTTCGCACGATCATGTGCACGGCAGCACGCGTTATTGTGCGATACTCCCATTTTGCTGCTTTAAGACTGAAATGCCCACTCCTTTTATGGCAGCCTGCACACTATCGCCAGGCGCACCTTAAGACAGTTTAGTAAACATACCCCAATGACTGGGATGTAGTTATACAAGGCTATAATCTATTTAAGAAAGACAGTAGAGGAAGAAAGGCAGTAGAGGTGGCGCTATATGTAAAAAATAATACTAAAGCCACACACCTACAGGGCTTATGTGGGAAGAGGGGAGGAGTAGCCTAGTGGCTAGGGCAGCTGCCTAGGCTCAAAACAACCAGCATTGAAATCCCACTGACATGCCTTGGGCAAGTCACTTGACACTCTACTGTCTCAGGTACAAATTTAAATTGTAAGCCTTCTGGGGACAGGGAAATATCTACAGTTTTTGACTATAAGACCTTGAACTGGAAAGATGTAAGCTAAAACAATATAAAGAGGAGGCAGTTGTCTAGTCTGGAAAGAAGGAATGGAATATCTATTTGCATCATTGTGATATACAGATCTCCCTCACAGGCAGAAGAAATATAGACTTAACTGGAAACATTCACAATATTGCCATGAAAAGGGAACTACTATTGGTATGAAATCTCAGTTTGCCAAATATTGATTGGTATATCCCTGCTGCAGTGTCATCTAGAAGTATAGAGATTCTAGATTCTCTATAGGGAGAACTGCACTGTGTGCACCTTGTAGCACTATACAGATGTTTAGCAGTAGAGAAATATTCCGGCAACAGAACCTCACAGGAGGTGGCAATTCTGTACGGTGCTTACAAATGCGGAGAGTGTTTCTAGGGGTGATTATCTGGCATGCAGTGATCACCGGATGGTGAGCTTCAGTGTTAGGGCACAGATGTAGATTGTGCAATCAAAAGTGAGGGTGCTAGATTGGAAAACTAATTTTGCAAAGATAGGAGAGTAACCCAAGGAATCGGGAGCTAGAGGGAACATTTGCAGAAAGTAGAACAAAGTGGACAAAACTGAAAGGAGATATTTTAAGGGCAACAAATGTTTTTGTTAGGAAAGTAAATAAAAGGAAAAGGAAAAGAGGCTGCTATGGGATTTAAAAGAAGATATTGAAAAGGTAAGGAAAAAGGAGTTAATCTTCATAAACTGCAAGAGATCATAGAATGAGGAAGACAAACAACAATATCTGAAGAAGCTGGAGTCAGGAAAGCAAAGATGCCAATGGAGGAAAAAATAGTCATTATAATAAAACTTGGGTACAAGACTTTTTTTTAAGTATATTAGTAATAGGAGGAAATGCAAAGATGGTATTGTGAGACTCAAAGGTGAAGGGAAGGAATATGTAGAAGCCGATGAGGATAAAGTGGAATTGCTTAACAAATATTTCTCTTCAGTGTACACAGGTGAAGGACAGGAATGGGACCTCAGAAAACAAACACAAATAGGAATGAGAGTGATGCTTTCAGAGGATCATGTTCATGAGGAGAAATAAAACGAAGGGGTATGTTTACTAAACTCCGAAATTGTGCGGGGCCGCGGTAGTGTGCCTGTGCTATATAAGGAGTGGGCGGTTCAGGCAGAAAAAAGAAAAAAAACCGGGAGAAAGCGACCGTACTTGTGCACGTCGCGTTAATGTGCGGGGTCCACATTAGCGCATGGGAAGGCTAAGTGTCGCGCTGCTGGACACACAAAGGAACAGAGCCGTAGTACAACAGAGAAGACACTGACCAATGGTGCAGGGGCTATGGGTTCAATCCCCCATTATGCGCATCGCAAAAGGCTGGCTGAAGCCTTAACTTTAATGGCTAAAAGTGCTTTAGGAGGCATATTAATTTTGGGCGGCATAAGGCTGCGCACTGTTAATTTTGGGCGGCATAAGGCGGCGCGCTGTTAGGTTTGGGCACCATACGGCATTGCGCTGCTAATTTTGGAAGGCCTAAGGCGGTGCACCAATATCCAAACACAGGAACAAAGCCACAGCACAATGGTGAAGACACTGGACAATGATGCAGGAAGCAGCAGTTCAATCCCCCACAGTGCCCAATGAATAAGGCTTACTGAGGCATTATTTTAGGAGGCATATAAATGAGGGGCGGCATAAGGCGGTGTGCTAATGTTTAGGAGGCATTGTAATAATGGGCGGCATAAGGCGGCGCGCTGATGTGCAAGCACAGGAACAGAGCCACAGCACAATGGTTAGGACACTGACCAATGGTACAGGGATCAGGGGTTCAATCCCTCACAGTACCCAGTGAGCGAGGCTGGCTGAGGCATTACATATTATGGGGATGAGTGCTGTAGGAGGCATAGTAGTTTTATTTTATTTATCAGTACTAGCAAACGCACTCTCAAAGCGTGTTAACATAAGGCGGCCCATAAGGCACATGTTCAAGTTCACTGTCCGCCAAGGCACCCTAGAATGTCTCCTATAGCTCACCATATATGTTGCGTCACAGGATAATGTATAGTGCACCTTATATGGACGGCAACCATAAGGTGCCATATAGGGCGCACTATAAAGCACCCTCAGAGGCACCCTATGGGTACAGTACGCTGAGGGTGTTTTTGCTGGCAGCAACATATGTACATTAAATAAAAAACAACTTTGGACAACACAATCAAATAACCCCACTGTGGGTTTGAACCCATGACCTCTGGCTTCCCAGGCAGTGACGTAACCATTGGGCTACAGCTCTATAGCTGTCAGCAAGCCCCTGGCTGGCTGTAGAGAACCTGCACGTCACCACACAGACAGTCTGCTGTGGTAACCAGGATAGGGTTAGGCCACCCGTACCCATGCTGCACTGCACATGCAAATCAGCTGTCCACAGATGAACACAAGATAGGGAATGCACCCCAACAGCTCCCCGGCCTGGTAGGGGGAAGTGGCCATGTGCACTCACACAGCACCTCGGCCTGGTAGGGGGTACTGACCGGGTGTTTTACTGGCACAGAGTAGCTACACACCGTCACATTGTGCGGGTACTGTGCTCACCCTGAGGGTGTGAGGAGGCACCCAGGACCAGGTCCACAACACCCTCCATGGCTGAAAGAGGCCATGCCAGGGCTCCTAAGCAGCACCAAACTGTGAGATAGGTAGTTTCTGCAGAAACACCTTAGATATCTCTTTCTGTCTTAGTCAGGGGAACCCCCCCCCTACATGGACATCTAGGTGGGCTATGCACCCTCCCTCCTTCCCCCCCCCCCCCCTGCCAAAAACACAGGGTCTCCCATCAACAGATCCACAATCTACCTCCCTGCAATGGTGGCAGTAGAGTAGATCATCAACCCCAGTCCTGCTAGGGAACAGACACCCTACAGGGCAGTCAAAGCAGCTCTATACACATCCATAACACAATATCAGACACACATTAGGCCTGGATATACTAAGCTGCACCCCACCACTATCTGATATGCTCCTGCAGCAAGCCATCAGCCACTGAACCCTGCAAGGCACTCCATCAAGACACAGACCAGCCAAAAACAGACTGTTAGCTAGTCCTGGTGGAAATGCATGCACCCAGAACTGGGATGGCAGTGCACACCAGCAGATAAGTCAGTGACTGGGCCCCAAAAGGAAACCCATATATATCACATGAGAGAAATACTATATAGCACTATGGGGGTGCCTAGACATGCTGTGGTCATTGCACAGTCAGGGTGAGTTTGATCCCCCAGCGGGACAGACAGAGGCCACCCTGTCTGTGTAGGTGGTGGCCGGCCACGACAATGTCCCAGGCAGTGCCCTATGCCCTGTGCAGATGCATCCTGGCCAGGCCACCCTGTCTGAGCTATACCCATGGTACCTTGCTGCTCATTATGCACATTGGCAGGCCAATACTGGCAACAGTGCTGGCAGTGTGGGCTGTGGAAGGTGTTTGCAGCCAACACACACTGTAGAGACAGACACACACTCCCACACGTATGCCAGCATTGTGCTACTATAGAGGAGTTTATCAGCCTTGCCCACCACACCAGTCCTGGGCACGGTACAGGCATGGATATGGTACGCAATACTGTTGGGGGTCACTCCCCAGGGTGGTGACCACTGTCAGAGGCAAGACCTGAAGCACACACCGCAGACATCAGAAAGATTGTTATGATGGAGCTCACAGAGCAAACTGTGCTTAATGTAGGAATGTCTATCTGCCAGTACTCATAGCAAACGTTTGAGAGCTGTGTACCATATACCCAGGTGTAGGGTGGCATTGCTAAGGTATGCATGTGCTATTATTGGGAGATGCACGCAGGGCCCAATGTCCTGCCTCTCCAGGAGGCATTGGCCAATGGGGCCTGTGGGTGTGGGTGTGTCTGCCCCTGTTGGCTGCTGCTTTACGGCAGAGGTTCCCAACTCCAGTCCTGGTGTGCCTAACACTGTTCGGGTTTTCCTGCTGTCCCTCATGAATATGCATGAGCAACATCTACATGCCATGGGGGTGGTGCATAGATATGCAGCACAGGCATTTGTATTAGAGGCAGCATGGAACCTGAATGGTGTGTGATACTCCAGGACTGCATTTCGGAGACTCTGCTCTAGGTAATGCCCCTGTTCATGGTGTCTGTGCTGGGTGTGGTAAAAGATAGGCGTATTACCAATGCGTATGTCCTCAGCAATAAAGGTTTGTCCTTACTATCACGGTTTAGTTGTGGGAAAAATATGTGGACAGGATTTGCAGTAGCCCCAGCTGGGATTTGAATCTGTGACTCTCTGGTCCTAGAGATACTGACTCTCTCCGCTGCACCACACTTTAGCCACAGAGACAGTGCAGTCCCTGGAGATAGGAAACCTGACCGAATGAGTCGGAAACCCTGCTCTGCACATTTTTACTGTGGGCTCATTCACCTTGTCGGGAGACAAACGTGCAAATGAACCCCGCAAATGACAGCGAAAAAAGGGGGAATAAATATAACCAAGCTGGGCAACAGTGATATTAATGGGCAAACATAAAAGAACTCCCAGGAAAGCTCCAACAAAAGGAAATGATTTTTGGAAGGGTCTCCGCTGTGGGTCGCCGCTGTTTTTGGGGCTTTCCTGGGTGTGTTTTTTATTGTTGCCCATTGCTAGCACTGTTCCCCTGCTTAATTATAATTTTTAGGGATTTGTTGAGGTCATTTTCAGGTTTTATTTGCACTTTTGTTCTGTGCACATGTATCACACTGCTCACGTTTTGTTGGTTTCCCTGGTTTTGCTGTACATTGCTGACGTAAATGGTTTCTCTTCCCTTTAAATGCACTCTACCGCGAGTGTTTCACTCGCGGTAGTTTTTACATGGAAATTCGGCCCCGATAATGTGTGGGGAGCCTCTCCCCTCCCCTTCCCCGCCAATTAACCCCGTCTCTCCGCCCTCGGGAGCCTTCCTCCGCCCTCCGTAAGCCATTACACGCCTCTATTGCACATTTGCGGGCCCCGTACTTGTGCGGGGCCTGTTAGTGTGACGCGCACGTGTACGGCCCACTTAAGAGCACTTAAGTGCGTCATTGCCATGCGCTAATGTGCGGTGCGCAAATGTGCAGTGTTTAGTAAACATACCCCTAAAAGTACACAGTTTGATGGGGCCAGATGGGATTCATCCAAGGATACTGAAAGAACTTAGGGAAGTACCGGCAGCTCTGCTGACCAACCTTTTGAATGCTTCTTAGGGTCAGGAGTAATCCTGGAGCACAGGAAATGGGCAAATGTAGTTCCTGTCTACAAAAGTGGCAGTAAGTGGTTGGTAACTACAGACCGGTCACTCTGACTTCTGTGATGAGTAAATTAATGAAAACAATGGAAAAGCAGAGGATGGTGCAATTTATGAAATCCAAGGGATTACAGGATCCGAGTCAGCGTGCTTTACTAGATACAGATTTTATTAGATGAATCTGATTGATTTCTTTGGGCTATCATAGAAATGAATTGGGGGAGAGCACTAGATGTGGTATTCTTAGATTTCAGCAAGGCCTTTTTTTTGTAATAGAGTATTTTTATGTATCTGCAGAAAAATAGTTACAGCATATAAAGGCAAACACTGCACAACATAGTGCAGAAAATATAGAAAACAAATCAAATGTATTTGTCATCTAGCCCATGTTAACAAGGAGACTAGGAACAGTGATAAACAATACAAAGAAACATACGGAGCAGTGTGTCCAAACAAAAGACTTGAACCCACTTATACTTATCTACCTATAAAGGAAATTAGACACTGTAGCAAGACCTTTGACTGTGTTGTGCACTGGCGACTTATAAGTAACCTGAGTGCCCTTGGACTGGACCCTAAAGTGACTAGGTAAGAAATTGGATGAATGGGAGGCAATAGAGGGTAGTAGCAAATGGAGTTCACTTTGAAAAAGGGGCGTTCAGTTTCATTCCTCAGATATTGGTCCTTAGTCCTGTTCTTTTCAACAGTTGTGTAAGCAATATTGCAGGAGGTCTGTCAGGAAAGGTATGACTTCTTGCAGATGGTACCAAAATCTGGAAGATGTAAATAACATGAGGAAGGATGCAGCGAAGCTTGAAAAATGGCTATGAATTTGGCAGCTGAGATTCAAAGCTAAAAAAATGCAAGACCCTGTATTTTGGCTGCAGAAACCTATGGGAGTGGTTTTTTGCAGCACAGGAGTGAAGTACTTCAATGCATGAAAGAAGGGAGGGACCAGAGAGTGATCATATCTTAAAGTGGCTAAAAAGGTAGAAAAGGCAACAGAAAAAGCCAGAAGGATGCTTGGAGAGGAAACTAGCAAGAACAAAGAGGTGATAGTGCCAAAGAGTAGCTAATAAAATGGTCAATGGTCTTTGTCATAGGCATATGGGATAGACTGAAATATCTCAATATGCACACTTTGGAAGAAAGGTGAGAGGGGGTAATATAACAGGGGCATTTAAATATCTCAATGGAATAAATGCACTGGAAGTGTCCCTTTTACAATTGAAGGGAAGCTCTGGAATGAGGGTCATAGAATGAAAGTAAAAGAGGATAGACGGGTAATTTGAGGAAATATTTTTTTAGGAAAGGGTGATGGAAGTGTGGAACTGCCTTCCAGGAGAGGTGGTGGAGATAAGAATTGTATCTGAATTTATGAAAGCATGGGACAAATACAGAGGATCTCTATTTTCTATACCATCATTTGCGCTTATTTCAAAGCTTTTAGGGATAATGGGGCATATATATTCAAATGCAGTAATTTACCACATGGTCAGCTCCAAGCTTTAACGTGAGGATGGTACCAGATCCATCCTAAGGATTGGGGGCATGCACAGCATGCCTTCATGCAGTTAGCATTGGTCCAGTGCCACCCCTGTGCTAAACTATTTGCCATGATTACTGTGGGTGCAGTTACCGTCACCCATTAAGGTGACCGTAGGTGCACCCATGCACTGAAATATTGATGGTAAGTGTGTGTTAAAGATGCCTGTGCTAATTGCAGTGTGCAATCAACACCAACAAACTGCCTCTAATCCACCCCCGTCTACGCTCCAGTCCACACTAAGGGGGATGTTTACTAAACTGAGGTAGTGGTACAGAACGCGCGTTATGTAACGTTAACGATCGTAAAGTTTCGTGGCGCGGTAAAACACCGCAGAAGGTGGAGAGAGGGCGGAGAGAAGGGGTCAATGGGCGGAGTGTGGGTGGGGAGAGGCTCCTTTCACACTAATGCACTGATCTGAAGAGCTGAATCCTAACGCGATTGAAAACCTGCCGTTAGATGCACATATGCAGGGGAGAGAAACCAATTAAGTGTCAGCAATGTACAGCATAGGCAGGGAAACCTAAACAAAGTGATAAGTGTGATACATGTGCACAGAACAAAAGGGCACATAAACATTGAAAATGACCTCAACAAACTGGAAAAAAACATAACCAAGCTAGCCAATAGTGGTATTAATGGGAAACATCAAACCCCCCCCCCCCCCGAGAAAGCTCCATAGAAAAGATATAAATCGTGGAAAGGTCTATGCTTCGTCCCCATACAAGGTGAATGAGCCCACAGTGAAATTGCTCTGTGCAGGGTTTTCCTCTCCATCGGACAGGTGTCCTATGGTGTGCACATGTGCGGCAACAGCAGAGCGGGCATTTCGGAATGGCAACTGGACAGATGCTGGAAAAGGGGATATAGAGGGCCGCAGGCGGCACTTGCTGTGGTGCAGCTGGGCCACAGTGCGGACTAGGGTGATGCCTAGGTGGCCCATACGAATGCTGAAACAGAAGAGCAGCCACAGTAACTGCTGAAGGCCCAACATGGGCACAATTGTGTTTCCCACAGTGTCACAGGGGATAGTACCCAGCAGGTATCCCCAAGGGCACAGAACAGTGGCAGGCGGTGCTGGGGGGAAGCGTGGACACTTATGCAGACACCCCTACCCCAGAACCCACACCATAGGCATCCGCCTACCCACACACTGAATGGCCTGAGACTGCGCTCCACCAGCACCACCAGCAGAAGGGAATGTCAGCATGGTGGCAGAGGGTTACTGGTGGTGGAGGGGGCAGTGGCAGCTGCCCAGAGCAGACCGTGGCATAGCCCTGTGTAGGTGGGTGCCATGGACTGCAACAGACAGGCCCTGTCTGACGAACAGTCATGGTATCACCAGGGAATGCACTGCCTCTGTGATAACATGGTGGTGCAGTGCACAAAACCAGTGTATTCAGAAGCAGAAGGTCACAGGTTCAAGCCAACCCACTCCCCATATTTTTCCCACTACTAAAACTTGCTAATACAGACAGAACCTTTATTGCAGATGACATAAACATGCCCAAAACACCTACATTTTACCCTACAGAGCACAGACACCATAAACATGTGCATTACCTAGAGCAGGGTCTCCCAAATGCAGTCCTGGAGGGCCAAACACCATTCAGGTTCCATGCTGCCTCTAATGAAGATGCCTGTGCTGCATTTCTACGCGCCGTCCCCATGGTATGCAGATATATCTCATGCATATTCATGAGGGACAGCATGAAAACCCGAACAGTGTTTGGCACACCAGGACTGGAGTTGGGAACGTCTGCCATAAAGCAGCAGCCAACAGGGGCAGACACACCCGCACCTACAGGCTCCATTATCCAATGCCTCCTGGAGAGGCAGGAAATTTGGCCCTGCATGTATCTCCCAATACTAGCACTTGCATACCTTAGCAATGCCACCCTAAACCTGGGAATATGGTACACAGCTATCAAAAGGTTGCTATGATTATTGTCAGATAGCACTTCCTAAGTTAAGCACAATTTGCTGATTGAGCTGCATCATAGCAACCTTTCTGATGTCTGTGGAGTGTGCCTCAGGTCTGGTGTCTGACAGTGTTTACCACCCTGGGGAGTGACCCCATCAGTATTGCTTACCATAGTCATGCCTGCACTCTGCCCAGGACTGGTGTGGTGGCCAGGGTGCCAAACACCTCTATAGTTGCACAATGCTGGCATAGGTGTGGGGAGTGTGTGTCTGTCTATCCAGTGTGTG
Source organism: Ichthyophis bannanicus (assembly GCA_033557465.1). Lineage (NCBI taxonomy): Eukaryota > Metazoa > Chordata > Amphibia > Gymnophiona > Ichthyophiidae > Ichthyophis > Ichthyophis bannanicus. Next base: position 272,831,873 of record CM066033.1, on the reverse strand, counting down.
GTGGCTGCAAACACCTTCCACAGCCCACACTGCTAGCACTGTTGCCAGTATTGGCCTGCCAATGTGCATAATGAGGAGCAAGGTACTGTGGGAATAGCCAGGATAGGATGGCCTGGCCTGGATCCATCTGTACATAGCATAGGGCAATGGCTCGGACATTGTCGTGGCCGGCCACCACCTGCACGAACAGGGTGGCCACAACATGATCTGCTGGGAGGTCACTCTCACCCTGACTGATTAGTGACCACGGCATGGCTAGGTTCCCCCATAGTGCTATATAGTAATTCCCCCATGTGATATTTATGTATTGTCTTTTGGGGCCCAATCACTGACTTAACTGCTTGGTGTGTATGCTGACATCCCAGTTCTGGGTACATGCATCTTCTCCAGGACCATGCACTAAGGACTAGCTAGCAGACTGCCTGCAGCTAGTATGTGTCTTGCTGGAGCACCTTGCAGGGTGCAGCGGCTGGAGGCTTGCTGCTGGAGAATGTCATATAGTGGTGGTGGGGGGCAGCTGTGCATTTCCAGGCCTTCTGTCTGTCTGCTATTGCTTTATGGATGTGTACAGCTCTGCATTGCCTGCCCTGTAGGGTGTTTGTTCCCCAGCAGGTCTGGGGTGATGGTCCCCTCTACTGCCACCATTGCAGGGGTAGAATGTGGATCTGTTGGTGGGAGATCCTGTCCCCCACCCTGAGCCCCAGAGGGTGGGTTGGGTGGTGGTATGTAATCCGCCTGTGGGTCCAAACACCCCCCCCCCCCTTCACCTAAATCATGTGACCATGGCACCCACACAGGGTATGCACTTTTCTGGGTGCATCATAGTCCACAAGGGCTAGATGTGAAATACAGATGGACACAGGCATATCTGCAAGGACTACCTATCACACATTGGTACTGATGGGGACCTGCAGCATAGCCTATCTCAGCAAGGCCAGGTGCTGCGGAAATGGTGCTGGGCACCCCACCTCACCCTCAGGGTGAGCCCAGGACCCGTCCACTGTGATGGACGGTAGCCACTCTGTGGCAGTAACACACACGGTCATGTACCCCCTCCAGGCTGAGGTGCTGTGGGGTTGCACATGGTCAGGACACCCCACCAGGCCGAGGTGCTGGGGGGGGGGGTGCATACCGCAACATGTGACCATCTGTAGACTGCAGATCTGCATGTGCAGTGCACCATGGGTATGAGTGGGATAACCCAAATCCTGGCCACCACAGCAGACAGTTTGTGTGGTGACCTGATGTCCTTCAGCAGCCAGCCAGGGATTTGTTAGTAGCACTAGCGATGTGGCCCACTAGTTACTTCGCTGCCTGTGGAGCCAGGGGTCATGGGTTTGATCCCACAGTGGGGTTATTTGGTAGGGCTCTCTGAGGCATTTTCTTTTTTTAATTTAAATTGTTGCTGCCAGCAACAAACCCTCACAGTGCTGTCTCCTTACAGTGCCTCATCAGGCGCCCTATACAGTGCCCAATGCGGGACCCTATACTGCGCCCTGTGGGGTGCCCCATAGGGGACATTCCAGGGTGCCTTGGCAGACAGTGCACTTTATAATGTGCCCTCTGGGGTGCCTTATAGGGTGCCTTATGCGGCACCTTAGGTTACGGCCCTGTGAGGGTGTGTTTGCTGGAAGCACTAATTAAAATTAACAAACAAAATGCTTCAGACAGCACTGATTTTGAGTAAAAGGTGCTGTCTCAGCCAGCTTTACTCATTAGACCCACAGAGAGATTGAACTCACATCCCCTGCACCATTAGTCAGTGTATTAACCATTATGCTACAGATCTAGATGCCTTGTTAGGCACCTTATCAGACGCCTTATGGGCGCGCGTTGCGTGGGGCTCTACACGATGTTTTTTAATGCTCGTTAGGCTATGGCGCCTGGTAACGCGTGTTATCAGTAACAATGTACCGCCCATGTCCTTATTTGGGATTTCTGCCTGTACCGCGGATCCTAACGCGTATCACACTAAAGCAGTTTAGTAAACATGCCCCTAAGTTGTTAGCATGGAATTTTTACTGAAGCCAAATTTTTAGCACATGGTAATGTTTACTGCAGCAGTCTTAGTGTGTGATAAACATCACGATAACCATTAGCATGGTTTCGTAAGCATGCCCCATGTATGTGAAATGCTTTGATTGAATATGAAACCTTGCTTATTATTGCTAAGATTCATTGACTGTGTATTTTAATAATCTTTTATTCCAAAGGATAAGTAATAATCAAATTGAAATAACTGAATGAATGTATGGCAATCAATACTATGGGTGAGCACATTGGCCAGTTTTCATTTTATTTTATTTTGAGAAGTGATTTCAAACTTTGTTTTGCTCAATTTTTCTTGTTTGACTAAATTTTGTTTGTAGTGCATGCTACATGCTGTCTGCAAATAGCATGCTAAAAATGAAATGAAAAAGAAAATGAATGGTATGGTTATTTTACACTGCATTTTCAAATGAAATGAAATCAGTATTCGAAATGAGCACACATCTATAGCAGATACCCCAAAGCTTAATAATAATTGCATTTTTTTTTAAATCTGAAGTAATTTTATAACAAACAACAAGGAGAAACAAATGGAGGATGATGATGGCTCCAACTGAAGGGGTTCAAATAAAAGTGTTTATTAAAAGACCCGACTCAGCTGAGTTTCAGCTAACGCACCTGCATCAGGGGTCAAAGAGGAGCAAGGCTGGAATAAAGCTGAGGCCTATCAGGAAATGGTGCAGGATTTAGGGATGTCCAGCAAAGAGAATCAGGATACCAAAGTGCGTCAAAAAGTCAATCACAAAGCAACACCAAGATACAGACTAGGTTAGGCCAGAACCTGGTCTGTATCTTGGTGTTGCTTTGTGCTTGGCTTTTTGCTATACTTTGGTAGCCAGATTCACCTTGCTGGACATTACTCTGGGATAATCAGTGGCACTAACCGTGTTAGTGCTGCTGAATATCCCGCTTAGGAGCACTGACATGGTTTATAGCTCTGTAAACCATGTAATTGCCTTTGAATATGAAGCCCATATTTTTAAAAATATATACGGAATCACATACACTAAGGCTGGAGATGTGTACAAAGATCAGAAGAGGTGTGAGTGTGTGGGGGTACTTTCTGAAGGGTCATTTTATAAATGCAGGCAAGCACATAAGTTGCCTTCTAAAACAGAAGTAACTGATGTACATTTCTGTCCCACAAGCTAGGTGGCCTCTTTATAAAATTGTGTATCTGGACTTTCAGAAAGCCTTTGACAAGGTCCCTCATCAGAAACTTTTGGCAAAACTAAAGAGTCATGGGATAGGAGGCAGTGTACTACTGTGGATCAAGAACTGGTTAAAAGATAGAAAGCAGAGGGTAGGGCTAAATGGCCAATTTTCCCAATGGAGAAAGGTGAATAGTGGTGTACTATAAGGTGCCCACGCTGGTAAAAACACACGTACCCACGCACGATTGTACGCACGTACCAACGCACAGGGCTACGCCCGTAACAACGCACGCAGCCATGCACGTACCAACGTACATGGCTACACACACTGCGAGAGTGTGTTTCAGTTAGCACTACTGAACGTAAAGAAAAACATGCCTCCTCATTCCCTATGTAATGTACAGGGTGCTGCCTGGGACAGCATTCTGTGTTAGGCACACTGGGGACTCGAACCCATGCTGCCTGTAACAGCAGTGAGTACACTAACCATTGTGCTACAGCTCTGTTTCAGTGATTTGTGTCTGTACGCCTTCATATGATTAACGCGCAGTAACGCGCCACGGCGCCCTGTAACGCTCGTTAGTTTTTGGAACACGTGTTAGTGGTTACAATGTCCCGCCCATGTCCTTTTTTGGCTTTCCTTTCACTAACGCGGCTCCTAACGCGATTTGCACTAACGCAGTTTAGTAAACATACCCCTAAGATTTAGTGAATATGTCCCGAAGCACACTATCTAGGAGTGCACGCAGGGAAAACCAATGTACAATAAACAAATAATATTCTAGTTTTCATTTGTAATTGGTGAAATTTAGTCCTTTTCTAATAGGTGATAGCGTCATGATTTATTTAGGATTCAGTTCATACATTCCATGACAGAAAGCAAAAAGAAGACATGGAGTCCCGTAAGAGAAGACTTTTAGCACACCGCTGTAACACTCGAGATTCTTAGCTTCTGAAATATCAGTGCTGCTGAAGTGTCGCATAAGTAAGAGATCGTTTTAGATTGCAGTACTGACTGATTACTGCATTAGGACCTGTTAATTTATTTTTAAAACTGAGGGTTATTTAATAGTGCCTAAATTATGGAACTCTTTCCTCCTGAAGTACTGAACCAATCATGGTTAGATAACACTTAAAACAAAACAGCCATAGACCAGCTTGTTCTTATCTTATTCATGAAGTCGAGAAACAGGAACTCACCATGCCTACAGCGATAATGTGAAATGCATATTGCAAAACCACCCTGACATTGTAAATATAGACTCAGGAAGTGCTTTATTTTAAAAAGGGTTCTGGATAGTTATTCAACAAGGATGCAGATGTTGTCCTCTTCTGTAGAGTTTTATGTTAAGTTCTTATTCATCAAAAACATATTTCCTCTTAGCAACAATAGTAATAATAATAATTTTGCATTTCTTGACTGCCTTTCCTATCTAAAGGCAGGTTACTTCATTTTTCATGCATGCCAATAATCCAAAAAGCTTATAATCTAAGCGAGTATCTGAGGAAGAGGAGGATAAATCAACACCTAAGTTAACAAGGAATGTTGGTGGGATGAAATGGATTTGAATTCTGGTTTGCACACCTAGCCAGTTAGATTTTCAAGATAACCACGATGCATATGAATGAGAGAGATCTGTATACACGGCTACTGTTGTATGCAAATCTTTCTCATGCATATTCATTGTGGTTATCTGGAAAACCTGAACAGCTATGTGTGTCCTGAGGACTGGGTTGAGAGCCCTTACTCTAACCATTGCATCACATCTTCCCCAAACACTTTTAATGACCCACAATGAGGGTACATAAGAACATAAGATATGCCATACTGGGTCAGACCAAGGTCCATCAAGCCCAGTATTCTGTTTCCAACAGTGGCCAATCTAGGTCATACGTACCTAGCAGTTTCCTCAAGGGACACAGGTTCCACAATGCTTGTATTGGTTCAAGCATTGATATCTTGGGTCCCTTCTTAATAATGGTTTACGGACCTTTCCTCCAGGAACTTGTCCAAACCTTTTTTAAACCCAGCTACACTAATAGCCTTTACTACATCCTCCGGTAACAAATTCCAGAGTTTGATTACACGTTGAGTGAAAAAATATTTTCTTTTATTAGTCTTAAATAGTTTACCCTGTAGCTTCATTGCATGTCCCCTAGTCTTTCTAATGGGTATGTTTACTAAACTGCGGTAAACGTGAATAACGCGTGTTTTACGATGTCAAGGATCGTTAGCGCGCTATAGCGCGTGCTATAGTGCGCGTTATCACGTGCTAACGTGCGTGATGCTCCGCGGCACGGTAAAACAACGCAGAAGGCAGAGAGAAGGGGTCAATGGGCGGAGAGTGGGCGGGGAGAGGCTCCCATTACACTAACGCGCTGAATTTCAGAGCTGAATTCCAACGCGAATGAAAACCTGCCGTTAAAGGCATATTAAAGGGGAGAGAAACCATTTAAATGTCAGCAATGTACAGCCTAGGCAGGGAAACCAAAAAATAGGTGATAAGTGTGATACATGTGCACAAAACAAAAGGGCACAGAAACACTGAAAATGACCCCAACAAACTGGAAAAAAACAGCACCCAAGCTGGCCAATAGTGGTATCAATGAGAAACATCAACCCCCCCCCCCCGAGTAAGCTCCATTGAACAGATATTTATGTATTTCTTTATGTTAGTTATGTATTTATAAACCGCGGAAGGGTCCATACCCCGTCCCCATACAAGGTGCACGGGCCCACAGTGAAATAGCACTATTCAGGGACTTCCCCACCATCGGACAGGGTTCCTATGGCGTGCACATGTCCCGCAACATCAGGGCGGGCATGTCTGAACGGGCAACCGGTCAGATGCTGGAGAAGGGGATACAGAGGGCTGCAGGCGGCACATGCTGTGGAGCAGCTGGGCCACAGTGGGGACTAGGGTGATGCCTAGCTGGCCCATAGGAATGCTGATACAGTAGAGCAGCCAGACAGCAACTGCTGAGGGCCCAACATGGGCAAGAGTGTGCTTCCCACAGTGTCACAGGGAATAGACCCAGCAGGTACCCCCAATGGCATGGAACATTGGCAGGCGGTGCTGGGGGAAAGCGTGGGCAGCTATGCGGGCACCCCACCCCAGAACACGCACCATAGGCAGCCATCTACCTGCACACTGGATGGCTTGAGACCGCACACCACCAGCACGACCAGCAGAAGGGCATGTCAGCATGGTGGCTGAGGGATACTGGTGGTGGAGGGGGCAGTGGCAGCTGCCCAGAGCAGACCGTGGCCTAGCCCCCTTCACGTGGGTGCAGTGCACTCCAACAGACAGGCCCTGTCTGACCAACAGTGATGTTATCACCAGGGAACGCACCAACTCTGTGAGAACATGGTGGTGCAGTGCACAGAACCAGTGTATGCAGAAGCAGAGGGTCACAGGTTCAGGTCCCAGCTGTGGTTTCCGCCAACCCAGTCCTCATATTTTACCCACTACTAGAATGGGTTAATACAGACAGAACCGGTCTTGCAGATGATGTAAACATGCCCAAAACACCCACATTTTACCCTACAGAGCACAGACACCATAAACATGCACATTACCCAGAGCAGAACCTCCCAAATGCAGTCCTGGAGGGCCAAACACCATCCCTGTTCCATGCTGCCTCTGATAAAGATGCCTGTGCTGCATTTCTATGCGCCAACCCCATGGTATGCAGATGTATCTCATGCATGTTCATGAGGGACAGCATGAAAACCCGAACAGTGTTTGGCACCGCAGGCCTGGAGTTGGGAACCTCTGCCGTAAAGCAGCAGCCAACAGGGGCAGACACACCCACACCCACAGGCCCCATTATCCAAAGCCTCCTGGAGAGGCAGGACTTTGGGCTCTGCGTGCATCTCCCAATACTAGCACATGCATACCGTATTAATGCCACCCTAAACCTGGGAATATGTTACACAGCTATCAGAAGGTTGCTATGAGTACTGGCAGATAGCAATTCCTAGGTTAAGTACAATTTCCTGAGTGAGCTGCATCATAGCAACCTTTCTGATGTCTGTGGAGTGTGCTACAGGTCCTGTGTCTAACAGTGTTTACCAACCTGGGGAGTGACTCCTACAGTATTGCGTACCATAGCCATGCCTGCACTGTGCCCAGGAATGGTGTGGTGGCCTGGGCTGCCCAACACCTCTAGTGTTGCACAGTGCTTGCATAGGTGTGGGGAGTGCTTGTCTGTCTATCCAGTGTGTGGTGGCTTCCAACACCCTCCACAGCCCACACTGCTAGCACTGTTGCCAGTATTGGCCTGCCAATGTGCAGAATGAGGAGCAAGGTACTGTGGGAATAGCCTGGATAGGGTGGCCTGGCCTGTCCGCATCTGCACAGGGCATAGGGCAATGGCCGGACATTGTAGTGCCCAGTACCACCTGCATGGACAGGGTGGCCATAGCATGTCCTGCTGGGAGGTCACTCTCACCCTGACTGAGCAGTGACCATGGCATGGCTAGGTTCCACCATGGTGGTGTATAGTATTTTTCTTATGTGATATATGTGGGTTTCCTTTTGGGAACCAATCGCGGACTTATCTGCTTGGTGTGTATGCTGATATCCCCGTTCTGGGTATATGCATCTCCTCCAGGACCATGCACTATGGACTAGCTGGCGGACTGTCTGCAGCTAGTATGTGTCTTGCTGGAACACGGTGCAGTGGCTGGAGGCTTGCAGCTGGGGAATGTCAGATAATGGTGGGGGGCAGCTGAGTACTTCCAGACCTGCTGTCTGTCTGTTCTTGCTGTACGGGTGTGTACTGCTCTGCATTGCCTGCCCTGTAGGGTGTTTGATCCCGAGTGGGACTGGGGTGATGGTCCTCTCTACTGCCACCATTGCAGAGGGTTGGCAGTGGATCTGTGGGTGGGAGATCCTGTCCCCCACCTGAGCCCTAGAGGGTGTGTTGGGTGGTGGTATGTAATCTCTCTGGTAACCACAGCAGAATGTGGGTGTGGTGCTGTGCAGTCCTCCTGTAGCCAGCCATGTGTTTATTAGCTGCTCTAGCTCACTGGTTACTTCACTGCCCATGGAGCCAGTGGTCATAGGTTCACAACCCACAGTGGGGTTCATTGATAGGGCTGTCTTAGGCATTGTCTATTTTTACTGTATATTAGTGCTGCCAGCAGAACCACCCTCAGGGTACTGTCACCTTAAGGTAGCTCAATGGGCGCCTTATAAGGCGCCCTATGGAGCTCCTTATATTGCACCCTATAGGGTGCTCCTTACATGGCGCCCTATAGGGCGTGATTTACGCGGCGCCCAATAGGGCACGACTTATGCGCCACCCTATAGGGCGCACATTACGCGGCGCCCTATAGGGCGCACATTACGCGGCGCCCTATAGGGTGCACATTACATTTCGCCCTATATTAAATGTATTATATGCCATTTGAAAGGAATATTTCGGTGCTCACTATAGGGCGCGCCTTACACTTCGCCTTATAGGGAGCGCCCAAATATTCCTATCAACTGGTATATAATACATGACCATGTCAGAGAGAACGTCACTATTGGAACATATTTCATAGGAAGGGTACACTTTTCCTGACATATGCAAACTGTAACCCGCCTGCAGACTAAAATATTATAGTCGGCTTTCAAAGGGTTACACAGGATGCCTCAGCCAGCCTTACTCATTGGGCACACTGGGGAATTGAACCCATGACTCTTGTACCATCAGTCTGTGTAGTAACCATTGTGCTACAGCTCTGTTTCTGTGTGTGGGTGTCTGCGCGCTGTCTTAAGTATGCACGCAGTAGCGCGCTGTAATGATCGTTGCTGTGCGGCACGCAATAACGCACGTAACTGCGCATTATTGGTTACGATGTCCCGCCCATGTCCTTTTTTGGCTTTCCTTTCACTAACGCGGCTCCTAACGCGAATTGCACTAACGCAGTTTAGTAAACATACCCCTATATTCTGATAAGGTAAACAATCGATCTACGTTTACCCGTTCATTAATTTATAGACTTCTATCATATCTCCCCTCAGCCGTCTCTTTTCCAGGTTAAAGAGCCCCAACCTTTTTAGCCTTTCTTCATAGGAGTATCCTTCCATCCCCTTTACCATTTTGGTGGCTCTTCTCTGAACCTTTTCTAAAATCGCTATATCCTTTTTAAGATACGGCGACCAGAATTGCACACAATATACAAGGTGCGGTCTCACCATGGAACGATATAGAGGCATTATAATATCTTTTGTTTTATTTTCCATTCCTTTCCTTATCATACCTAGCATTCTATTTGCTCTCTTGGCCGCTGCTGCACACTGGGCCGAGGGTTTTAACATGGTATCCGCAATGACGCCTAAATCTTTTTCCTGGGTGGTGGTTCCTAATGTGGAACCTTGCATCGTGTAAACATAGTTTGGGTTGTTCTTCCCTAGGTGCATAACCTTGCACTTGTCCACATTAAATTTCATCTGCCATTTTGATGCTCAGTCTCCCAATTTATCAAGATCCTCTTGCAATTTTCCACAATCCTCTTGGGTTTTAACAACTTTAAATAGTTTTGTGTCATCTGCAAATTTGATAACCTCACTCGTTATTCCACTTTCCAGGTCATTTATGAATATGTCAAAAAGCAGCGGACCCAGCACAGATCCCTGGGGTACAGACACTTTAGGGTGTCTTGCACCTATGCACTATGCTAACAGATATACGTGTGATGGCCTATGGTTTATCAGAGCCTGTGAGCAGGCGCTGGATCTTCCCAGGGTTGGATTGTGCCAGTCACACCCATGATGCACTGCACATGCAAATCAGCTGTCCACAGATACACACCATGGGGAATGCACCCCCACAGCACCTCGGCCTGGTAGGGGGAAGTGACCATGTGCAAACCCACAGCACCTCGGCCTGGTAGGGGGTACTGACCGTGTGTTGTACTGGCACAGAGTAGCTACACACCGTCACATTGGGCGGGTACTGTGCTCACCCTGAGGGTGCAGTGAGGCGCCCAGCACCAGGTCCACAGCACCGTCCACGGCCAGGTCTAAAGCAGTGTTAATGTGCAAGATAGGTAGTTTCTGCACAAACACCTTGCAGTCAGGTGTAGCCCCCATGGACCCCCCCCCCCCAGCACCAAGGGTAGCAAACAGGGTCCCCCAACAATAGATCCACCTTCTACCTCCCTGCAAAGGTGGCAGCAGAGAGGAACATCAACCCCAGTTCTGGTGAGGAAAAGACACCCCACAGGGCAGGCACTGCAGCTCTGTACACAGGCAGACATTAGGCCTGGATATGGTAAGCTGCACCCCACCACTATCTGATATTCTCCTGCAGCAAGCCATCAGCCACTGCAAGCCACTCCATCAAGACACATACCAGCTGCAAACAGTCTGCTAGTTAGTCCATAATGCATGTGCCCAGTGGAGATGCATGCACCCAGAACTGGGATGTCAGCATACACAGCAAGCAGATAAATCAGTGACTGAGCCCCAAAGGAAACCCATATCAATCACCTGAGAAAAATACTATATAGCACTATGGGGGTGCCTAGCCATGCTGTGGTCACTGCACAGTCAGGGTGAGAGTGATCTCTCAGCAGGACATACTGAGGTCAGCCTGTCTGTGTAGGTGGTGGCTGGGCACTAAAATGTCCCAGTCAGTGCCCTATGCCCTGTGCAGATGCACCCTGGCCAAGCCACCCTATCCGACCTATACCCATGGTACCTTGCTCCTCATTATGCACATTGGCAGCCCAATGCTGGCAACATTTCTGGCAGTGTGGGCTGTGGAAGGTGTTTGCAGCCACCACACACTGGATAGACAGATAGCCACCCCCACACCTATGCCAGCATTGTGCAACTATGGAGGTGTTCAGCAGCCATACCCACCACACCAGTCCTGGGCACAGTTCAGGCATGGATATGGTGCACCAGACTGTTGGGGGTCACTCCCCAGGGTGGTAAGCACTGTCAGAGACAAGACCTGCAGCACACACCGCAGACATCAGAATGCCTGTTTTGGTGGAGCTCACTGAGCAAACTGTGCTTAACGTAGAAATTGACATCTGCCAGTTATCACAGGAAACATTCGAGAGCTGTGTACCACATACCCAGGTGTAGGGTGGCATTGCTAAGGTATACTGTGATAGGCGTGTTTTGAGCCAAGGCTAGAGATACGTCTTAACCTTGCTTTGTTTGGCCTCGCTTTGTTTTGCTTTTGTTAAGAATACTTCTGATATGCCTTCCACTATCTTTGTGGCTCACTGACCTTGCAGAAGTAGCAAAATATACTGTAGTAAAAGTATTATGTTTAGTGTTATGTCTAATTGCTGACCCGTGGCTAGTAAGACCCAAGCAGGGGGAGCGAGTCCTGGGCCCGGTCAGAGATGTCTATTGGATGAGAGTAAGTGGGCCACTGTGGCCAATGAGGAGTTTTGCCTGTATTAGACTGGAGAAGAAAAGTATATAAACTGTCATTTTTCTGAGCTCTGGGCTCAGACCATTTTGAATGCTACTGCAATCTGAGCCTGTGCACATTAAATTGGCTTGAATCTTTGCCTGACTCCGGGTATTATTTATTGCATTCTTATCAGTCAGGATTGTGGATCTCGATAGTATTGTACTTAGCCTGGAAAGGGTTACATTCCTACTCGAATTCCTGTGCAGATTAAGTGAGCAGAAATCATGTAGGGCTCAGGTTTCAATAGGAAAGGATGCTTGTATTTTCCCTTTGCCCTACGAAGCTGAGGTTACGAACACTGACAGGACTCTGCAGATCTCAACTTGAAAGTGCTTTGAATCCTGAGTGAATGACGGGTTAATCGTGTATGAGTTCCTGATACATAGCGGCAAGCGCCTCATAGAAGACATGCTTATTGTTAATAAAATAAACTAGGAAGGAAAATGTGTATGTGTAGTCTAGATGTCCACCCGCTTTATGGAAAATGTATCCAGAATGAATGTCTTTTTGAATCTCTGCTTCCTAGAAACTGTAAAATTGAAAGTAATTTCTTTTGTAAAGCCAAGCTGATTACGGCTGGCAGTTAGTTTTTTGCCAAGTAATTTTATTCCAGTTATACATAACAGCTATGTAGTCATCATGTTATGAACTATAGTTCTTTCTGTTAGGATTTGTTATTATAACATGTTGCAGAAGTGTAGTTTTCTATTGTAAGGACTCTATCTAGATTGTTCCTCTGTCTGTTGACAAGTACATGTGGGGGCTACAGTCCACCGCTGACACTGCAGGCAGGGATTCATTTTACCAGTTCAGAGTCACTCACAGTCAGCGCCCGAGAACATGAAGTGGAATCCAAATAGTGCAGGCAGCCCTCACTATATGCCCCATGAAATCCAGCAGCCCAGGAGAATTTGCGCCTGGTAAATGCAGTTTTTGTCAAGTCAGTCCCAGGGAGATATAAAACAGAACTTGCAGAAACGGGATGGATTTGCGGGCATGAATACAGCACGATTAAGTTGTTCAGAATGTCTGTGAATTGTGGAGATAATGTGACAGAGAAAGTGAATGTAAGATGGAGAAGAGAGCAGTTCTTCTTGCTGAAGTTTTCCTAATCGAAGGAGCTGGATTGATAGTGCTGTCTGTTCCCCGAGAAGAAGAGTAGCGGTTCTATAGTGCATCTCCAATCAGGCCAGCAAGTTCCTGTATACTTACCAGCATTGCAGCCCCACCTGGAGTATGGGCAGAGAATAATCCACCTGGCCTAGCAAAGAATATAGCTCCTGTACTTGTTACCCTTAAGCCAGGAGCAGAACCAGTGCATGTGCGTCAGTATCCCCTCCCAAGACCAGCAATTGAAGGCATTCATCGCCATTTGAAGAAATTATTGCAGTATGGACTTCTCAGAGAATGTCAGTCACCCTGGAACACCTCCCTTCTCCCAATCAAGAAGCCTGGGACAGGTGACTACCGCCCAGTGCAGGATCTACGTCGAGTGAACAGTGCAGTTGAAACCATACATCCAGTAGTACCAAATCCTTACACCCTCCTGGGACTGATTCCAGCAGAAGCCACTCACTTTACTGTTTTGAACTTAAAAGATGCCTTTTTTTCTGTATACGCCTGGCAGAGGCCAGTCAGCTTTTGTTTGCATTTGAATGGGAAAACCCTACCACAGGATGGCGAGGGCAACTTACTTGGACTCGATTACCACAAGGATTTAAGAACTCACCCACTATCTTCAGTGCAGCCCTCAGTCAAGATTTGTCAAGCTACTCTGTGATTCCGGGAAAAAGAATTTTGCTTCAATATGTAGATGATTTGCTCATAGCCACCAATAACAAATCTGATTGTATACAAGCTACAAGTGACCTCTTGCACCATTTGAATGAAGCTGGCTACAAGGTTTCCAGAGCCAAGGCGCAGCTGTGCCAGACAGAAGTGAAATATTTAGGGTTCCATCTGTCCAAAGGAACCCGGAAATTAGGACTTGAGCGAAAAGAAGCAGTATGCCGCATCCCAACCCCCACTACTTTGAAGCAGGTGCGAGCTTTCTTGGGAGCTGCAGGCTACTGCCGCATATGGATACCAAATTTTGCGCTCATGGCAAAACCCTTGTACCAAGTCACACAAGGAATGGAACAAACTCCCCTGGAATGGGGCTCAGAACAAGATAAAGCATTCAAATCACTGAAAACAGCATTGATGTCATCCCCAGCTTTGGGACTACCAGATGTGCAGAAACCATTTCGTCTGTATGTCCATGAATCAAGTGGAAACGCATTGGGAGTCTTGACCCAGCCTCTTGGGTCTTGGCAGCGACCTGTGGCCTACCTGACGAAACAATTGGATCCTGTTGCCAAAGGCTGGCCACCTTGCCTGAGAGCTGTAGCAGCCACAGCCCTCTTAGTGAGCGAAGCAGATAAGCTCACCTTAGGACAAAACCTTCAAGTTACTGTACCACACTCTGATTTAACCCTGATGGAACATAAAGGAAGCCATTGGCTCACTAATGCCCGAATGCTGAAATATCAAAGTATGCTATGTGAAAATTCTCGATTGCAATTAAGTGTCAGCCAAACTCTAAACCCAGCCACCCTAATTGCCCGTCGGTCCAGGCCCTCCTGACCATGATTGCTTGGAAGTAATGGACATTGTGTGCTCAAGTTGCCTAGACTCAACTGATATCCCCTTGGACCGCCCAGACAAAACTTTCTTTGTGGATGAAAGCAGTCTTGTCATCATTAATGGACATAGTTGTGTTAAATATGCAGTGGTGACCCTTGATCTAGTAGTTAAGTCCTCAGCCCTGGCCCCAGGTTCTTCCTATAGCCCTTCATAGGATATACCTAGCCCCTGCTAAGTCTTTAGGAGTTTCCCCTTTTGAGATTCTGAGATTCTGTAGCCTATTGTATAGAGAGTAAAAGGAGATGTGTGACAGATAGGATCTGAAATTACTAGATAAGCACTATTGGTTTTAAGTTCTGTTTTGCAGGGTCTTCATGCGTGAGTACGAGATCAGCCCATCCAAACCCCTGCATCCTTTCAAGCCTGGAGCCTCGGTGTGGGTGACAGAGTAGAAGAAGACACCGCTGGTGCCGTATTGGAAAGGGCCATATGTCGTCTTGTTATCAACCCCAACAGCAGTTAAAGTGGCCGAGATCGACTCCTGGATCCACCACAGTCGAGTGAAACCAGCCACAGTTTCTGAGAGTTGCCCCTGGACCTGGCTCGCTAATCCTGCATCACCGTTGCGACTCAACCAACCTGCTCCTGGACGTCAAGGGAACAGACGTCCTCCAGTTTTGCATTCCAGCAGCCGCTTCTGAACTTGGTCGTGGACTTCCATAAATGATCCTGAAACTCCATTGTGCCTCACCCTACGACAACAGCCATGGACCTAAGACTTATTGGTCCATCGGAAACTGCACTATTTCAAGACTGTTTGTTTATCCGAAGGTAAGCCTCGCATCTGGAGAAAGCTGAAATCATCAGAAATAGACTGTGTTGTGTTAAGAAATTGAGTCTTCTACGAGACTGTGTTCAAATGCTCTGAAAAAAAGAAAAAGAAAAAGAAAAAAACAGTTTTGATCTCCTAAAAAGTGAACTGCTCTAAGGAGGCAATAATAGCCTGAGAGACTGTACTATGAAATTTTAAGAACCTGAGACATCCCAGAGGACAGTGATACTTTGGAATCTACAGCCCTACTCCTGCCACAAAGCTGGTAGGTCTACGTACGGCAGAAGCTTGAGGACCTACAATCAACTCTGCGTCTGCTACCTGTTGTGGAAGCCGACAGTTCCACCATTTTTCCAGAGACTATGCTCTTTATGGATTCTTATTCTTGCTTTGTTCTGGCAGCAGCCTTGGGGTGCTTTGAATTGACTCTTGCCCTACTTCCCTGTGCAGCCTGCAAACCTAGTATTTGCACAACAGGGAATACCCGGACTTGTCTCAACCCCCGCCAGAATCTTTCCTCTCCTGTTATGGGAACTGCGATGGAACAATGAGAATGGAACCCCTTTTGATTGCTACTCGCTAGCTCTCAGAACCCAGATTTTTTGGACTTTAGTACATGTGTTGCTAATTTTCATACATGTGCTACCTACCTTTTTGACATGTACTGATACCGACCTCTGATACAGGTGCTGCTATTAATAGGAATGGTTCTTATTTTTGTGGGTCATGAGAACGGGCCTATTGCTATGATGAACAGTATATATGTCATTTGTTCCTCCTATGTCTCCTGCCCCTCCGCTTATACACTAGGCATGCTATATGATTTGACAAAGACACTTGTATCAAATGTATTTTTGATTGTGGCTATTTGCATATGTATCCCCTGTTTCCTGCCCTTATGCTTGCGCATGCTGAACTCTATTATCGATAGTACTATTGACCGCAAGGCAGCGGCACATATATTAGTCTCATGGAATTATTACCCTATACCACACAGTGATCCCTCTACTATGGTCTGAAGTATTTTTGCTATTTGTGTGATTAGATTCTCACCCTTCCTCACTTGCGGGTGAGAATAATCAAAAGGAGGGAATGTGATAGGCGATGGCCTAGTATGTAGCAGAGCTAGGCCTAAAGCCCTTTTCTCCTGCTTTAAAATGTTATTGCTGATTTTGGAAAATTACAGAATGCTGTTAGCTGTTAGAAAGACATACTGTTCTATTCTGATTTGATAACATGTTCTGCTTTCCTGGAGATAAGAGAATTAAATACTTTCTTACTGTTTATTGTTTAGATGTCCGATGTCTGTTTCAGTAGAATGCCGCGCCACTGTATCTTTGCTGATTGTGCACTGACCTCGTAATTAGGATGAAAATATAGCAGAGAAGCCGAACAGTGTAAGAATGTTTTGTCTAGCATTATGAAGATTGTTTAGTGTTTTGAGCCAAGGCTAGAGATACGTCTTAACCTTGCTTTGTTTGGCCTCGCTTTGTTTTGCTTTTGTTAAGAATGCTTCTGATATGCCTTCCACTATCTTTGTGGCTCACTGACCATGCAGAAGTAGCAAAATATACTGTAGTAAAAGTATTATGTTTAGTGTTATGGCTAATTGCTGACCCGTGGCTAGTAAGACCCAAGCAGGGGGAGCGAGTCCTGGGCCCGGTCAGAGATGTCTATTGGATGAGAGTAAGTGGGCCACTGTGGCCAATGAGGAGTTTTGCCTGTATTAGACTGGAGAAGAAAAGTATATAAACTGTCATTTTTCTGAGCTCTGGGCTCAGACCATTTTGAATGCTACTGCAATCTGAGCCTGTGCACATTAAATTGGCTTGAATCTTTGCCTGATTCCGGGTATTATTTATTGCATTCTTATCAGCTACTACAATACAACTGCTAGTATTGGGAGATACAGGCAGGGCCCAATGTCCTGCTTCTCCAGGAGGCATTGGCCAATGGGGCCTGTGGGTGTGTGTGTGGGTGTGTCTGGCCCTGTTGGCTGCTGCTTTACGGCAGAGTTCCCCAACTCCAGTCCTGGTGTTCCAAACACTGTTTGGGTTTTCCTGCTGTCACTCATAAATATGCATGAGCTACATCTGCATACCATGGGGGTGGTGCATAGATATGCAGCACAGGCATCTTTATTAGAGGCAGCATGTAATCTGAATGGTGTGGGGCCCTCCAGGACTGCATTTGCAAGACTCTGCTCTGGGTAATGCGCCTGTTTCTGGTGTCTGTGTTTGGTGTGGTAAAATATAGGTGTATGAACCATGCGTATGTTCTCTGCAATAAAGGGGTGTCTTTACTATCACTGTTTAGTGGTGGGTAAAACTATGGGGACTGGGTGGGCAGGAGCCCCAGCTGGGATTTGAACCTGTGACCCTCTGGTCTTACAGGCACTGGCTGTGTCTGTTGCACAACACTGTAGCCACAGAGATGATGCAGTCCCTGGAGTTAGTTAAACCGGCCTGACGAGTCAGAAACCCTGCTCTGCACAAGTTTACTGTGGGCTCATTTACCTTGTATGGAGACAAAGGTGCACATAAACCTCAAAACAGACCTCAAAAAAAGGGGCAAACACCCATAACCAAGCTGGGCAACAATGATATCATTGGGCAACATTACACAACACTCCCAGGAAAGCTCCATCACAATGAAATGATCTTTGAAAGGGTCTTTCTTTGGTGCTTTCCAGGGAGTGTTGTTCATTGTTGCCCATTGCTACCACTGTTGCCCAGTTGAATTATGCATTTTACAATGTTTCTTGTGGTCATTCTTAAGGTTTTATGTGAACTTTTGGTCTTTGCACATGTATCACACTGCTCACGTTTTGTAGGTTTCCCCGGTTTTGCTGTACATTGCTGACGGAAATGGTTTCTCTTCCCTTTAATATGCCTTTAACGACAGGTTTTCATTCGCGTTGGAATTGAGCTCAGAAATTCAGCACGTTAGTATGAGGGGAGCCTCTCCCCGCCCACTCTCTGCCCATTGACCCCTTCTCTCCGCCCACTCTCCACCTTCTACGCTGTTTTAACGCGCCGCGGAGCTTTACGATCGTTAACTGCGGTTAACGCGCGTAGTATGACGTTAACGGCCGTTGGCGCGTGATTACGTGTGTTATACTGCACTTACGGTCATTAACGTCATACAACGTGCATTATTCACGTTTACCGCATTTTAGTAAACATCCCCCTTAGAGTGCATGCTAAGGTCTTTTGACATGTATGTACTAATATTAACTCATGTTCATAGAAATGAAGGCATGACAAATGCAGTTTTTAACTTTTTTGCTCATATGCTATTTCAAGGTCTGTGCGAAAAGCAGGCAGAGGAGAAGATGGAACTGTAAAAGCCACCAATGCTGTGGGAGGAGTAGAGTAGATGAAAAGAGACAGAGAAGAAAGGAAAAGTGAGAGAGAACAAGGAAGAGGCTAGCAAGAATAAAACAACTATAAGCCATTCTTTTAAAGCATATACCAATGATAAAGCAAAATATTATAAGTATTGCAAATAAAGCCATGATTATGCAGAAATATTGCACTGTATGTTTCCTTTGACCACCAAAGTCTCAGATAAGGACAGTCTGCAAGGCAGTTGAAATGTGCTTTTGTTTTGGAACGACACGTAAACATCAATAAAACAAGCTATTTCATTTTGTATTGTTTCAAAGTGAAATAAATTCAATGATTCAAAAGTGTTGCTTCCCACCCAAGATCGAATATGCCTCTCCAGGCTTTCCACATGTGCACTGTAACCTTCAGAGATCGGTGCTCTTGCATAAGGAACGTGGATGGAGTGGATAGCATGGAAGAAGTAGGGGCAAATGGTGGGGCTGTCAATCACCTGAATTTGCTTTGTTTGTATATCGCAATGGTCATTTCTGTCATCACATGATAACACAAAGAACTGTAGTTTCTTTTTTTTTTTGAACGTTTATTTTCATTTTACAACAAACAAAGTAACAACACACCAAAAGAAACAAATACACACATACAATAAAGAAAGCAACCCCAATTACCCCCCACCCCAATGCTTCTTCTCTAAGCTAATAAGAATCAACATATAAGCGCTTACATACAACAATTATTGTACATCAAACAAACAGAAGTAGAATCTATGATACCGGATGAGCGTGTGACAAAGATTAATACAGAATCAAACAGTCAACTGAGAGCATTGAATATTTTGAACATAATCGTTGAGCGTCTTCTAGCTAGACCAATAGTGAATGGTTTGAATGGAAGAGGCTGACATACTAGGTATTTGCGCATATTTACAATAAAGACAGATATGCTTCACCATTCATTAGAACTCAAAAAAGAGCTATTTTCCCACTATTTCGTGATTAAGGAAATAGGGAATAGCAATACCCAGCATAAAGGCTAAAAAGAAGTAAGCCAATTTAGGAAGAGAGGGGATCCCCGCAGCTAAGCGGAGCCCCACAAACTTCCAAAAGAGGGGATCCGGAAAATATAAAATAGAATGAAGACGACCCCAGACCCGACTCCAGTAATACTGTAATGCGGGACAATCATACTTAACAGGAGTTTAGTAGACCAAAGGCCACATGGCATGTCCAGCATCAAGCGCACTGGATGGCATTCCAATTGGCTAACCTATCAGGAGTATTTGTCTACTTGGGATAGCAGTACTGAGGAGATAAGAAAAAATCTGATCTAGCTTGTGAGTGATGGGGGGGGGTTGAGAAAAGGTGAGCTCTAAGTCTGAGGGGTGAAGCAACTTCCATATATCAACTCACGCAAAATCTTTCATCAGGGCTGGCAGAGTGTGGAGACTCTTGGGCGGACCACTCGTTCGAGGCGGCAGTCTAGCTATCAAAGGAGCAAATACTTGGTAGAAGTCACCGCCGAGTAACAATAACAGGGTCATCCACATTCGGAGCATAAATACCAATACACGCAAATGCACTATCTCCAACCTTAAAATATACACAGGCCCAGCTACCCTCCCCATCAGAACTAGTATCCATTACAGTGGTTGGCAAAATTTCTCAACTAAGATGGCTACCTCGCCCCGCTCAGAAACGGCGGGAGAATAGGCAGCCACCATATAAGGTTTGGCAGCAAGTTTCAGTGGTTCGACAGAGGTGAAATGGATTTCCTGAAGAAACACTAAATCAGTATGGTCATGATTAAAATAACTAAGGATGGTCGTTCTGTTGATTGGACTATTGATGCCTCTTACGTTCAGTAATAAGAGCATACATAAGGCCATACAACAAAGTCAAACATTCTGAGAAAGGAACATGATGGCGCACCGAGTTGCGCAATGTCCCTCATTTCAACTATAAATGACTGTACACACGATATGATAGAAAATAAGCCAATGAAAAATCATAAAGCGCCCTATATAACAGTAGAAGCACCGAAGTGCCTTAGAGAAGAAGCAAAACCCCAGAAATTACAGGCGACCTGATGTCTGCGGGGTGAAACCCCAGAGAAGGCCTAAATTGAAACATATAACCGGTATAGCTGTGCGTACTCCGAATCCAACCGAGGTGCACATCATGGAGGAGAAGGAGACCAAGAGAGGTGGATATAAAAGAAAGGAAGGTCCAGGCAGTCTCTATTCCAGGCAATGATCACCGCGTCGGGCCATTCAAAATGGCGGGCAGTTCCAGCGGAGTCCATCCGAGTTGTTGACTTAGCGCATCTGGTCTGCCTCTTTGGAATCTAAAAATGTTGCTAGCAGAGCAGGATCTTCGAAGGTTCTAGTTTGGTTATGGAGAGTCACTCTGAGCTTCACTGGATATAAGAGGCCAAAGCGAGCCTGTAACTGTTGAAGTCTAGGACGAAAAGCAAGGAGTCCCTTCCGCCGGTCAGCTGTGGGCTTTGCCAAGTCGGGGAAGAAAGAGACTTTATGATCGTCAAACTGCAGATGTTGCATCACCCGGGCGGCTTTGAGAATTTGCTCAACTTGCTGATACCTCAGTAAACGGAAGATAATGGGCCGGGGGGTCGTCCGATTGAGTGCGATGTTGGTAGGAGCACGATATGCTCGGTCAATTTCCAGATCTCTGAAAAAGGTAATCTTCAGCAAGGAGGGGAGAGTTTTGACCAGAAATTCTCTGATATCTCCTGCTTCCGCCCCCTCTGGAACTCCTATGAGCCTTACATTGTTGCGACGAGCACGATTATTGCAATCCTCTAACTCTTTTTGAAGATTCTGTATCTGACGCTCAGCCTTGTCCAGGTTCACCAAGCGCACCGCGTGCGAATCGAGGACCCCCGCTATGTTGTCCAGCCGTAGTGAAAGACCTTCAAGCCGGTCCTGAAGCATACCGAAATCTTCTCGCATGGCTCGGAGCGCTTCTCCGTTGGACTGTACCAGTTCCTTCACACCACGTATTTCCTCCAAGATCTCCTGTTGCATTTCAGGGCTTACCCGAAGTGGAACCATCTTTGGTGGGGAAGACAACTCTGTTTTGGAGCGTTTTCCATGTGAAGAAGAGGGAGACCCGAAGTCCAAGCGCACTGGTCTGTGGGTCGCCATTCCCCCCAAGGCACCCCGGTAAGTTCGGAGTAAAATATTAGGTTTATGCAGATATTAAGTCAGGATTCTGAGTAGGCCCCTCGGGAGCTTCAGCGCGAAGCGTCTAACCCGCTGGACATCAGGCTCCGCCCCCAAAGAACTGTAGTTTCTATATCCTGATAGTTTCTGCATGCTAAACAGCTTGAGATGATGACAACATTAATATTTATATGAGAAACTAAGTAGGTGCTGTCCTCTTTCCTTCAAGGATCTCCCTTCTTTTTGTAAACATGCATTAAAAGTATGATTCATGAGACAGGTTGTCGAGGACAGAAGCAGGAGATTATCTGGACCCTAGGAGAGGAGGCAAGAAAGAATAAACCAGACCAAAAGCAAGTTTCTTGTATTTCCAGAAGGAGGAATAAATGGCATCAGAAGCAGCCTCAGCCAGCCCCAGCACATCCATCCCCTTGACTCAGGGCCCTTTATTTCTTCCTCAGCCTCACAGAAAAGTTATGGCTGATATAGTATCTGCATTAATGTTCCTATTGCTACAACTTTATCCCATAATGGCCAATATTTATCTGTGGCAGCTAGACTTTTTAAAGTACCCAGCTGCTGCCTCTAAGAGAACATGAATATTCATCACTGGAACTTCTCCAGAATCTGGCACAGAATATCCAACTTTGTCATTAACCATCATAACCTTAACCAGTTTAGCTATCCAGTTGGTGGCTGAATATCGCCATAGCCTGGATGACCGGTACCATCCCCGATCCTCTGTGGCTATAGTAAGTTGCACCATCCCGATACTGCCACTGAATATTAGGATTGCCACATTTTAGCTGGTGAGCAGATTTGCTAACGGGCTAAAATGCTTTGAATATGCCCCCGCCCCCCAATTTCTTTTGATATTGCTGGAAAACCATGTTGTACCTGCTTATATCTATAATATAATATATTTGACCTGCAACTTTCTGAATCAAACATTATATATCACAGAACCGAGGAACTATGCAAAACAGGGTGTACTAGAAACTTAAAATCCAGGATAAAAACATAGCACTAACAGGAATAAAAGCATCATATAAGCTGAAATTGATTTAGGGCCAATCGCACTATGAAATGCACCTTTATAGTTTAATATAAGTAGGAACGTGACATTCTCAGTCTAAATGAAATTTGGGAAGGGGAAGAAGAGATTAACAATTTCAGAACATTTATCCATAGACTGTGTTCAGACTATACACATTTTTGCTAGATATCACAACTTTGACTCTTGTTCAGTTACTTTTTCATTTTTCTGCTATGAAAGGGAAATAGCACGACTTTTCCTGCTGTCTAGCCAGTCTCAATAATGGCTTGAAAGCAGAAGATTTGTTAGCAAGCAATAGCAATCCAGGTATGGGGAAGCAATGCTAAAATGCCCCAGCAAGGATTCTAGGACAAGTGTGGCATCAGTATGGCTCCTTCTTTCCTAAAAAATGTTAGGGTACAAAACTCATATTTAGAGGGTAATTTTATAACCAGGTATTTAGGGGAATATTTACTGCAGTGCATTAGTTGTCATTGAGGCACTACAATGGGAAAATTGGTGCTGTGGTGACAGAGAAAGTGGTCGAAATACAGATATCACAGGCAATTTCCGGTGATATCTGCATTCGACGTGGAAGAGTAGGGGAAAGCGGGATCGGGGTGGGACGAAGGCATGGTGATGTTAGGCAGCTTTTGCGATGGCTGCCTAAGTTGCCGCAATCATTGCTGCAGATATCTCTACCTGATGAGGTGGCATTATCTGCAGCAGAGCGATCAGTGCATCTTCGTGACTGCTGCCAATTGACAGCAGCCGCAGCGCCAAAGGTCCGCTGCCCCCAATGACCCTCCCCGGGTCCACCCGCCCTTACAAAAGTGTTGCCAATGCCTCTGATCTACCAATGGGAACCTCTTTAGGAGGAACCGGACCAAATCTCTAAGCCCTGTTTAGACTCGGCTAGTCAGTTGAACCCCCATCCCACCCCCATAACCAAGATTCCTCCTGGCTAGTCAGTTGGGCTAACACCACCCCAGCCCCCTAACCTCCCTAACATCTCCCCCCCCCCCCAGCCCTTCCCTCAAAAATCATTGGTGATACAGTTGTCAGAGGCAGGAGCGCTCCTCCCTGCTTCTGCCCCTTCTCCGACACAAAGGAAAATGACACCGGTCTCACAGTGCTGTCCCCTAGGGTGAGGATACCATCAGCACCCTCACACTAGGGGGAAGCATTGTGAGACGGGCCTCATTTTATTCAGTGACATAGAAGGGGAAAGGAACAGGAAATGTCAGAACACGCACTGTCAGCTAGTTCCCATATGTAAAAGACCCTCAAATAATGACAAAGACTTTGAAAAACAATATCCAATCAAACTGCAAAACTTCTTGGAAAGAAAAATGCCAATTTGGCCACATAAGATATTTTTAAACAAAAATCTTCAATTTTTTTTTACTAGCTTTCTACTTCAATTTCCCATGGTTACTGTTGAAATAAGGTGCTACTACAGTCTAAACCTTTTGCCACACATAGGTATAAACAGGAGAAAAAAATTAATTAATCAGACCTTACCATATTTAAAGGAAGGTTTCATGATAGCTTAACAGAATTGGATAGATTATACAGCTATAAAATAATAAGAATATCTGAAACAAAGTATGCTCCATTGCTTCATCATTAACAGGCAGGGTATTAACATTGCAGATATAATCAGCTATGAATTGTGTTTAGTGGTGATATATAATAATTAATTTAAATTCTGGTCATTGTTTATAATGTTGAGGGAAAAATACTACTGGGCTCTCTGCTGGTTAAGTATACAACTATTACCTAATGATCCTAATTTCCATGATTTTACTAATAATGAATAAAACCAAACTGTTAAATTGCATTTTCTACCTCAGCAAAACTAGGCTATAATTGCAAAGAAAACAATTTTATGGGTGAAATGTGCCCTATGTTGTAAAAGATTAAAATAATGTCCTCTAATACACAATGTCTTAGCAGGTGCAAGCACTTACCTGGGCAATTAAAACCTTCTTAATATACAAATCACAGCCAATGAGACCGTTGGCATGACTCACTGCATCTTGCAGGACAGAATGTGCTTTGTCTGAATTAGACTTATTTTGATAGCAAATTTAGCATTAACATAGGCAAGTTGAAGATGAATTTTTAAAAGATATATTTTGGAGGTTTGTCATTCTTATTGTTTTGGAACGAGGGTATAGCAGTATGGGTCCATGGTTGCTTCAGAGAGCCTGACACAACAGTAGCTTAGCCTTTAACAGCCTCCTTTTTGAGCTCTCCATAGGGATTGGGATGTAGAAAATGCCACACTGGGCAGGCAGGGAGAGAATCCCCACTGCTGGTGGACTAGCTACTATGCAGAGAACCTGGAAGGGAAGTGGTCTAGACATGGCAAACAAATGGATGGAGTGTACATTGCTTCTGTTCCTTTGCTTTAAATGGTGCTTAGTAGAGATGTGCAATAGTGATCACATATTTGATTCTTTTGGGCCTCTAGAACTTTAAAGTGCATATACATTACCCATGCATGTGTCTACCTGCAAATGAATGTATGTGCAATCGGTTTGCACATTTAAAAAAGTTCTAGCATGCATACCATCTACATATATGAAGTGGATTTTAGAAGGGACATCTAGGAAAAGAACATCCAAAAATGTGGAGAGTGGCAGCAGTGACTTCCAAAATTGATCCATCACCACCCCTAAAAAGGAACTTCCAGTTATCGGTTCGAGAGAGAGCAAGGTCAGGTATGTGCATAGGTGTAGGTCATTTTACAAATGAAGACGTCACTGAAGTGCCACCCTCTGAACTGGGTACTTGGACACTCCAGCCCGAGTGTCTATGTTATGAGATTAGCACTCTCTGCTCTGCTATTTCAGATAATCAGATGTGTGGCAGCAGGCCAATAATAGGTTTTGAGTATGTATCAATGGGCAGGTTGCTTCAGCCAGGAATATTAACTGAAGTGATGTAGGCACAAGTATAGGCATAGACACTTCACCAACCAGGGCCAGACATGCTTGTGCAGTTCTGAAATTTCACTGTGACATGCAACTCCCTTACTACACCTAGGGCATGTCTCCACCATGCCCCTGTGCTACTTGAAAGCTTCCGCTCTGGGGATGTCTATATACCCGGCTTTCTAAAATGGCTCCGGGAATGTCTCCATGCTTTGCACATCTAAGCACCCATTTTCAGACATCCAACTCATGAACAGAGCTTCTAAAATATCCCCCATAGAAAGAAGAGGTAAACCAAACATGAAAAATGACCAAAAACGGAGAAAAATGTGTTTGGCATGAGCATTAACCAAATTTTTTGGGGTGATGTGCACATCTTTAGCATTTAGCAAGGGTTCATTTTAAACATTTTCCCATCATGAAGTGATGCAATTTTTGTAGCACTGTCCATGTTTGAAATGCTGACTCTTGGCTTTCCATCTGCAGCCAATCAGGCACAGATGAAGCTCTGAGATAGTAGTGCAGGAATTTAGACTGACCAACATGGAGAGGAATCTGTATCCATTCCATAGTGGGAGAATATTGGTCAATTCACTAGTTGCAATCATGTTCTTGGTGCCAGATGATGAGTGGGGGTGTCAAGCAAGGTTGGATCCCATCAAAGTGAATGGGGAGACAATAGTGTAGCATGTCTCTTATGACATAGGGCCTTCTGCGATTGAGGTGGTGCTTGCCACTTAGTCAGCTGAGTCAGCCTTAGCCTCTACTCGTACTTCCAGAAGTGCATGGTAAGCACAGCTGTGGCCACACGGCAGCCCATTTCCAGTGGCACACATTTTCATAGAACTCCATCATGCTGGCCAAGTTAATGGGAAAGATATCTACTCATTTCCTGTAAGGTTCTACAGAGAGGAAAAGCATCAGCAGACAGTGATGAAAGCAGCAAGTTACTTATGGGACTTCAACTGGGAGGCATGGGGTATTTACCAATGAATCTAATTCCTCAGGAGGGTTCATGCTGGTACTGGGTAACAGGGAATTTGGAGGGGCGGTGTCAAGGTTCCCATGGGAAACAAGGAACCTTGTTAGGAGCAATTTCTCCAAACAGGTTAGTTTAGCGCATACCATGATATTCATGAGCCACAATCCTAAGCCAAGGAGTATGATCTCAGTCTCTCAGATTTACTGCTAACACTCTCTGTAGTACTTGCATTGTGCCAAAGAGAGATTCCTCCTGGAGTTCATAAAATGTAACATGTATGGGTAATTTATCAAAATGTGATTGGAAATTCTGCTTAATCAGACCTTTAGTTCTGGTGTTTTTCTCCTTTATGACTATGTTGGGCTTCCTCCTATCCAGTTTCTTATCCATTGGAATGGGATTGTCCCAAGTAATCAGAACTTCTGCATTCTCTATAATTCTCTTAGGGGCATGTTTACTAAACTGCGTTAACGTTACATAACGCGCGTTATGTAACGTTAACGATCGCTACGTGACATTAACGCGCATTCTGAGACGTTAACGATCGTTAACGACTCAGAACGCGCGTTAACCGCAGGTAACGATCGTAAAGCTCTGCGGCGCGGTAAAACACCGCAGAAGCTGGAGAGAGGGCGGAGAGAAGGGGTCAATGGGCAGAGAGTGGGTGGGGAGAGGCTCCAGGCACACTAACGCACTGATCTGAAGAGCTGAATCCCAACGCGATTGAAAACCTGCCGTTAGATGCACATATGCAGGGGAGAGAAACCATTTAAGTGTCAGCAATGTACAGCATAGGCAGGGAAACCTAAAAAAAGTGATACGTGTGATACATGTGCACAGAACAAAAGGGCACATAAACATTGAAAATGACCTCAACAAACTGGAAAGAAAACATAAGCACCCCCACATCCACATCCACATCCACATCCACATCATGCAACCATGGCACCAGCACAGGATATGCACTATTCTGGGTGCATCATTGCCCATAAGGGCTAGACATGACTGAGAAATACGGAGGAACACAGATGTATCCTAGGTGTGTCTGCAGGAACTACCTACCACACACTGATGGGGACCTGCAGCATGGCGTATTTCAGCTATGAAAGGTGCTGTGGACCTGGTGCTGGGCGCCCCACCTCACCCTCAGGGTGAGCACAGTACCCGCACAATGTGACGGTCTGTGGCTACTCTGTGCCAGTACCACATACGGTCAGTTCCCCCTACCAGGCCCAGGTGCTGTGGGGGTGCATACCCCATCTTGTGCCCATCTGTTGACTGCTGATTTGCATGTGCAGTGCATCATGGGTATGGGTGGGTTAACCCTATCCTGGTAACCACAGCAGACAGTTTGTGTGGTGACATGCAGTCCTTCTGCAGCCAGCCAGGGGTTTGTTAGCAGCTATAGAGTGTAACCTCAAGGTGCCTCATAAGTTGCCCCATAGGGCACCTTATAGGGCGCCCTATAAGGTGCCTTATAAGGTGTCCTATAGGGGACATTATAGGGTGCCTTGTCGGACAGTGCACTTTCTAATGTGCCCTATGGAGTGCGTTATGGGGTGCCTTATGCGGCACCTTAGGTTACGCCACCATGAGGGTGTGTTTGCTGGCAGCACTAATTAAAATAACAGTAAAATGCCTCAACAATCACTACTTAAACATAAAGGGTGATACCTCAGCCAGCTTTATGCATTAGGCACACTGGGGATTCAAACCCATGACCCTTGTACCATCAGGCAGTGTAGTAACCATTGTGCTACAGCTCTGTTTCTGTGTTGCCATGTCTGCGCGCCTTCTCAAGATTAATGCGCGGTAACGTACCATGTAATGCTCGTTAATTTATGACACCTTGTAACGCGCGTTATCAGTAACAATGTACCGCCCATGTCCTTATTTGGGATTTCTGCCTCTACCGCGGATCCTAACGCGAATGGCATTACCACAGTTTAGTAAACATACCCCTTAGAGTCATGATCCCAGTGCTTTTCTGGTATAGCGATGTTGTAGTGCTTGCAAAGTTTCCAGTGGATGAGAAGTGCCACCTTGTTCTGCCTTTCTGTATAAAAATGTTCTGCCATCAGAATTTCACAACTAATTACAAGATCAGTAACCATTTCTGGTACTTTCTTACAGAATCTACATATATCTGTTTATCAGTTTTCTCTATGCTGGCTGAGAACCATCAGATTTGATAACACACCTGTTTATCCTACTTCTTCAGCTCGCAATCCCAGGGTTGTTTTTGACTCCACCTTATGATTCTCTTCCCATATCCAACAAATTGCTAAATCCTGTCATTTTTTCCTCTATAATATTAACACGATTCATCCTTTTACCTCTTTGTTTGCCACTAAGATCCTGGTACATTCCCTTCTTATACCCCGCCTTGATTATTGCAACCTCCTCCTTGTTGACCTCCCACAATTTCATCTTTTCCTACTTCAATCTATTCAAAACTCAGCTGCGCATCTAATTTTCTACCAAACTCATTACTGCCACATTACTCCTCTTCTAAAGTCCCTTCACTGGCTCCCTATCCGTTGCTGAATTCATTTCAAACTACTTACCCTCACACATAAGTGCATTCACTCTGCTGCTCCTCTTTAGCTTTCCTCTCTCCCTACGCCCCCTCCTTATTCGTCATTCATCTTCTGATTTTCTTCTCTCCATGCCGCATTCTACTCCTGCTAGCTCTCAGCTTCACCCTTTGACTTTGCTGCCCGTTTTGCTTGGAATAACCTACCTCTTTCCCTCACCCTCTTCAGGTCTAGGCTCAAGACGCACCTCTTTGAGACCATCTTTGGCTCATAATCCCCATCCTTATGTTTCAGGTCTTTATTGCCACTTTTGTCCTTCTCCTTTCATACTACTGTATGTCTGTCCTTTTACATTGTCCTTTTACATTTACAGGGACTGTCTTTTCTCTATCTGTATAGCACTGCATATGCCTGGTAGTGCTTTATAAATGCTCATTAATAATAATAATAATAATAATAATTCACTGTCCTGGGCTGCAACTATCAATCAGTCATCATTAAGTTTCATTTCTCCTCTCCTTAACCACTCATGTGTCCTTGTTTGATCTTTAGACTGTATTTGCTGTATGCATTTGCCACTTGTTGTTCCTTGTTTGCTAATTTGATTCTTTGAAGAGTTTTCTCTCTCCCTGGGTATACTGGTGGATTCTCACCCATTCCTTCTGCTCTTTGGAATGCCTATCTTAATTTGATAATGGAGATGGATTCTGGCCATTTACTTTCATACCGCAACACTTTTTGTGCATTCGGACTGTTGATGCCGTTACATTGGGTATGCTCAAATTTTATGCCTCAGGTCATATTAAACCATGCATAAAACAATTCAATCACGCAATATTTTATTAGGAACAAATGTAGAATGAATGCAGTACAAAACATTCTGTGATATATTCACCTGCAGAACCGATAAAAGAACTTGAAGTAAGTGTTTAGTAAAATTTGCTAAATTTATTTTACGCTTGAAAAGTAGCATTTTTCGACTAGAATGCAACCAGTCATTCTCTCAAGTAAGCTTGCTTTTTGTTTAATATATTGTTTTTAATCAAATATATTTGTATGTAGAATTTACAGTGATTCTGTTTTGAGTACGATACATATTTCTGCTGTCCCTGTTATGGGGACGCTATGCATGAATGGGTAGGGCATTTGCAATGAGCGATAATATGAGCAATTACGTGTAACAGAGCATGTGCAGTATGCAATTATTCCACGAACCGTGCTATTTGGTGTTTTTGTGTTGTCTGTTTATGATTTTTCACATTTTTTCATCTTTAGAATGTGAAGGCATAACAAATTACATGAAGTTATTTCAATGCTGGAGGATGATGATGAATGGATAGCAGCCGACATACACATTACTTTGCATGACTGCCTGAGCCATAGGCCCATACCACTCAATGCACATGTCAGCACCTGGGGAGGGGCTGCGATATGTGCAGCAGCTGCCACGGGACTGTGCATGTCCACACAATGTGTGGCTGGCCCATGCCTCTGTGCATCATGCACATTGCCTGCCTGGGACATTGGTCACAGCAGTGTTCCATTGTGGGCTGCTGGTATGGGGACGTCCGGTGGTTCGAGGCCCACTCCGCCAATATTTTTTCTGAGATATGCCAAGGGTGCAGTGTCACCTGCCCATTTCACGATGCCAGTGCCACACACATTGTGGCTATCATGGGGGGCAAGACATGTGCATGGTGTGTTGCATACACATGGTACCCCCAGCACATCACCTTCTAGCTGCACAGGGCATGCATATCAGCCATCGAGCACTGCAGATGCGGTCCCAGGTCTGTTTCTGTCACCATGGGGTGGTAAGGCTGCCACACAGGTGGCCCCGTGCATAGGACAGGTGTCTGTGGCAGCATGTGGCCCCTTCCTCCAGCCCACCCACTGCCATGGGTCCCTCCACATCCGTTCTTGGGCATACCCACACATCTGGGCCACCCACTTGACTTGAGTCTGCCACATCCATGGCCTGCTCTGGACCATTCCCTTCTCCATATCCTGCCTCCTGTACATGTCATGCACCATTGTCATATGTGATGTGGCTGGCTACACAATTTTGATACATAAAGATAATTTCCACATAATACTAATTACATTTCATTTATAATACGTTTTGGAAATATATTTGCAGTTGTTTGAGGCTTTCCTAACAGGGGCTCTACAGGACAACAAACAGTAAGGATTTGAGGGTTTATTTTTATTAAATTGCTAGCTCTCTGATTGGGAGCTCTTAAAAGGGGTTTTGTATAATTTTTAAAGCAAGGCTATTTTCTTTTTGGTGCTTTAGCGAAAATTTCCTTGAGCAGAGTAGGTTGTTGAACTCTAGTAACCTCCTCAGCTTTGGGAACTGCTGACACCTAATCAGGAGTTAGTCGGCCTGATTACCTGAGAGCAGCTGAGGCCTGCATAAAAGGCTCCAGTGCTCTGCCCCATTGAGGCTTTCCTAACAGGGGCTCTACAGGACAACCAACAGTAAGGATTTGAGGGTTTACTTTTATTAACTTGCTAGCTCTCTGACTGGGAGCTCTTAAAAGAGGTTTTGTATATTTCTAAAGCAAGGCTACTTTCTTTTTGGTGCTTTAGCGAAAATTTCCTTGAGCAGAGTAGGTTGTTGAACTCTAGTAACCTCCTCAGCTTTGGGAACTGCTGACACCTAATCAGGAGTTAGTCGGCCTGATTACCTGAGAGCAGCTGAGGCCTGCATAAAAGGCTCCAGTGCTCTGCCCTGTTGAGGCTTTCCTAACAGGGGCTCTACAGGACAACCAACAGTAAGGATTTGAGGGTTTATTTTTATTAACTTGCTAGCTCTCTGACTGGGAGCTCTTAAAAGAGTTTTTGTATATTTCTAAAGCAAGGCTACTTTCTTTTTGGTGCTTTAGCGAAAATTTCCTTGAGCAGAGTAGGTTGTTGAACTCTAGTAACCTCCTCAGCTTTGGGAACTGCTGACACCTAATCAAGTGTTAGTTCCCTCCCTACCCACCCCGATTCTCACCCACCCCTAGTGAGCAGTCTTGCTTTATAGGGCACCTCCCAATTTAACAAAGCACAGAGACTTGGACCAGCACATTTTGAATATAATTAAAGAGATTTAACTGTTTTTTCTCTGAAAGGACAGCTGGGAAACCAGCTGGTACTTGGTAGATCTCTCTCTTTTGCTTTAACAGATACCTAAGCTCCACGAACAGAACAATGGTTGGGAAAAATTGTATCGCTAAAGCTGTTGCCCCCATTACAGATTCTGCCACAGTCCAGACAGAGGTCCTAATGCCAGTTGAAGGACCGGTTCCATGTGCAGGATGCCTGGATGCTGAAGCTCTAAGGAAACAAGTGGAGGAAATCAGAGAGGAGGTGGCGAGGCTGAAGAGCATTCAAGACAGTGAAAAGTACATTGATGAGATGCTTCTTGTAGCAACCAAGCTCTCCAGAAGAGGAGAAGATGGGTGCCAACAGAATGTCGATGGTTGGACACAAGTCACCAGGGCCTGCAAAATCACTAATCCAACTTCTGTAGCCCTTGAATTGAAGAACCATTATGCAGCCCTGGAAGTAGAGGAGGTGAAAGCATCCCTGGAAAGTGAAGAACCAGAGCTCAAGTTCACCAAAGTTGCAGAATCAGTGACCACAAGGAAACTAAGGGTAGTTCTGGTTGGAGACTCTCTTTTGAGGGGTACTGAGGCGTCCATCTGCCGACAAGACTTGATGTCCAGAGAGGTATGCTGTCTGTCTGGTGCCAAAATCCAAGATGTTACGGAGAGTTTGCCGAGACTCATCAAGCCCACTGACTATTACCCAATGTTCCTAATCCATGTTGGAACAAATGATACTGCCAGGTATACCTCGGAACGTATCAAAAGTGACTTTATGGCTCTGGGACA
Organism: Ichthyophis bannanicus; assembly: GCA_033557465.1. Classification (NCBI taxonomy): domain Eukaryota; kingdom Metazoa; phylum Chordata; class Amphibia; order Gymnophiona; family Ichthyophiidae; genus Ichthyophis; species Ichthyophis bannanicus. The sequence goes on along the minus strand of CM066033.1, from coordinate 272,798,871 downwards.
GAGGGTGAAGCAGTTAGGTGCACAGGTGGTGTTCTCTTCAATCCTCCCTGTGAAGGGTAAAGGCCAAGGCAGAGAGGCTCGTATCCTGGAGATGAATGCATGGCTGTGTGGATGGTGTCATCGAGAGCGTTTTGGTTTCCTAGACCATGGGATGCTGTTCCAAGGGTTGCAAAGCAGAGATGGCATCCATCTGTCCAAGAAAGGTTGACGCGTCTTTGGTAGTAGACTGGCTAATCTACTGAAGAGGGCTTTAAACTAGATTCGTTGGGGATGGGTGAAGAAAGCCCCCAGGTAAGTGAAAGCCCCATGAAGGTGATACATTAAATACCTTTATGGAAATGGGTAACAGGGGTAACATATGGAAAGCAGTGTGTATGAATGCCCGTAGCATGGGAAATAAGATTCCTGATGTTTAAGGTTTGGTGGGAGTGGCTGACTTGGATTTAGTGTCAGTTATAGAAACATGGTTCACAGAAAACCATGATTGGGATGTAACTATACCTGGCTATACTTTATTCAGAAAGGACAGGGTAGGAAGAAGGGGAGGAGGAGTGGCACTATATGTAAAAACTACTATTAAAGCTTTTGAATTACAGAGCTTAAAAGGGAGAGAGGAGGCATTGTGGGTTAAACTAGAAAGAAGGAAAGAGAAATCTATTTGCATTGGTGTGATATACAGACCTCTCTCACAAGAGGAAGAGGGGGACAGAGAGTTAATTGAAGACATACGCAGCATTGCTAGGAAAGGAGAAGTGCTACTGATAGGAGATTTCAATATGCCAGATGTTGATTGGCACATTCCTGCTGCAGTATCATCTAGAAGTAAGGAGATGCTGGATTCTCTACAGGGAGAACTATTCAGGCAATTAGTAACAGACCCCACACGTGAAGGGGCCATACTGGACTTGGTGCTTACCAATGGTGAAAGTGTTTCTTTTTTTTTTTTTATAACTTTTATTTATGAGATTTTCTTGAATACAGCACAATTGTAAAGAAAATGAAAACAAATAGTGCATTATAATAATCCAAAAAATACAAACCACATAAAAAGAAACACATCAAGGGAGAGAAGCCGATCCCAAGTAAGGAAAAGAAACAATAAAAAACAGCAATTAGGAGTTAGATAACTCCACAATAGGGAGCTAATTATCATAATCATACCCTCCCACTAATTCCCAACAGTTTCCCTTCCACTTAAAAAATTTAACAATGATGATACATCAGTAAACGTATAAGTCTGCCCCTCTAAAGTTATAATACACCGACATGGGAACTTCAGGAAAAAAGAAGCCCCGAGAGCCACCACCCGGGCTTTCAAATCCAAAAATTGCTTCCGACGAAGCTGGGTATGACTGCCAACATCCGGAAAAACCTGTAGTTTAAAACCACAAAATAGGGCCTCTCTACATTTAAAATAGGCCCTCAGCACACATAATTTAATGGACTCAGAACCAAACTGCACCACAAGGGTGCAGCGCTTGGAAATGACATCCATTGAATCCTCCAGGAAGGCTGTGAGGTTCTGGCCAACCAAGCCAGCAGAGGGCTCAGGACCCCCTTCGGCTGACGGTAAGGAACCAGAGCCTCCAGACAAGTAATACAGATGGTGAATATCCAAACTCCCTTGCAAATGCAAAATTTCAGAAAAGTATTTTTCAAGCAAAATATTAGGAGACAGCAGGTGAGTCATAGGAAAATTCAGAAAACGAAGGTTGCACACTCGATGCTGATTCTCCAGCACTTCCAATCGATAAGATAACAAAGAGGAATCTCTAATTAAAGCAACTTCGTTATCTCGAGTGGATTTAAGCTGGGAATCAGTCTGTGCAACCTTTTTAACCAAAGAACCTAATTGCTGATCAACACTTTTCAATTTACAAACAACATCCTGAGAAAATTTGCAAAGTGATGAAACTGTGGAAGATAAACGCAAATCAATACTTTGGATAGCAGACCATATGTCTTTTAAAGTCACTTCCCCCGATGGGGGAGCAACAATGAGTGTCTCCGAAGTCGCCGTATAGACCGGGAGTGGTAATGGAGGAAAAACTTCAGAAGGGCTCTCCAAAACAGTAGATGAGAAGGGAGCTTGCGGGAGAGGAGGAGGGGACCGAGATTCAGGGCTTAACGAAATCCCATCCGGCGACAGAATACCCGGCAGCGAGGGAGTCAGGTGTTTGTCCATAGGGCCCACTACCTTACCTCCTTTAGCACTCTCATTCAGCTTGGCGCTAAGTTTTCCTTTCCTCTTGCCCATAATATTCGGACAAACAATCACACTGACGATTCCGTTCTGCTCCCCTCACGTGCGCCAAAGGGGCGCAAAAGGGGCGTGGCCTGCCCCTTGGTGCACGCCCCTTAGTCCACGCCACGCAGGCCGCAACACGCGGCCGCGTATAGGAGCCTCTGGGCTTTATGGAGCAGGTGGGGGGGGTCCTCCAGCCCTGGGATCGTCCTCCAAAGTGCCAGCTAGATGGTCCTCAGCTCCAGACCTCACACTGTACAGCTCCGCAGGAGTGACAAATGCGGCAGTTCCCTCAAGCAGCGGCTCACTCTCCACCTGAATGCAGATACCTCCGGGCTTTATTGAGCAGGTGGGGGGTCCTCCAGCCCTGGGATCGTCCTCCAAAGTGCCCGCTAGATAGTCCTCAGCTCCAGACCTCACGCTGCACAGCTCCGCAGGAGTAACAAATGCGGCAGCTCCCTCAAGCAGCGGCTCACTCTCCACCCGAATGCAGATACCTCTGGGCTTTATCGAGCAGGTGGGGGGTCCTCCAGCCCTGGGATCATCCTCCAAAGTGCCCGCTAGATGGTCCTCAGCTCCAGACCTCACGCTGCACAGCTCCGCAGGAGTGACAAATGTGGCAGCTCCCTCAAGCAGCGGCTCACTCTCCCTGGTGAAAGTGTTTCTGATGTTGTAGTGGGAGATCATTTTGCATCCAGTGATCACCAGATGGTGTGGTTCAGTATTAGGACTAGGGCTGTTAGAATCCATTCAAAGGTGAGGATCTTAGACTTTAGAAAGACTAACTTCGCCAAGATGGGCCAATACCTCAGGGAGTCGTTAGTGGGATGGGAACAGCTGGGGGATGTAGAAAAACAGTGGGCAAAACTAAAAGGGGATATTTTAAGGGCAACCAACCTTTTTTGTTAAAATGGTAAATAAAGATAAAAGGAAAAAGGAGACCACTATGGTTTTCGAAAGAAGTAGCTGAAAAAAAGTGAAAAAAAAGAGGGAGGCCTTCATGAAATACAAGAGATCACAGACAGAGGAAGACAGGCATCTGTATTTGGAAAAACTTAGAGAAGATAGCAAAGTAGTCAGGAAGGCAAAGATTCAAAAGGAGGAGGAAATAGCCAATGCAATAAAATGGGGGGATAAGACATTTTTCAGATATATTAGTGAGAAGAGGAAGGGCAAAAGTGGTATTATCAGACTCAAGGGTGCAGGGGAGGAATATGAAGAAGCTGATAAGGCTAAAGCAGAATTGCTTAACTAATATTTCTGTTCTGTATTCACTGATGAAGAACTAGGAGCAGGACCTCAGAAAATACCCACAAACAGGAACAGAAGCGAGGGACATCTTGAACAATTTTCAGAAGACTGCGTTCGTGAGACACTAGCTCAACTTAAAGTAGACAAAGCGATGGGACCGGATGGGATGCACCCTAGAATACTGAGGGAACTTGGGGACGTTCTAGCAGCTCCACTGACTGACCTTTTCAATGCCTCGTTAGAGTCGGGAGTGGTGCCAAAGGACTGGAGAGAGGCTCATGTGGTGCCTTTACACAAAAGCGGAAGTAAGGATGTGGTTGAAAACTACAGGCCGGTTAGTTTAACTTCGGTGGTGAGTAAATTATTGGAAACACTGCTGAAAGAAAAAATAGTGAGGTTTCTGGAGTCCAGCGGATTACAGGATCCGAGGCAGCATGGATTCACCAGAGGCAGGTCTTGTCAGACAAATCTGATTGATTTCTTTGACTGGGTGATCAGGGAGTTGGACCGAGGGAGAGCCCTAGATGTGGTGTATTTAGATTTCTGTAAAGCCTTTGACACTGTTCCTCACAGGCGACTTATAAACAAACTGAGCACCCTAGGGATGGACCCTAAAGTTACTGCTTGGGTTAGAAATCGGTTGGGGGGAGGCGACAAGTACAAGTAAATAGTACAAGTAAAGAGTACAAGTAAATAGAGCTCACTCCGAGGAGAAGGATGTTACCAGTGGTGTGCCCCAGGGATGTGACCTTGGTCCGATTCTTTTTAACATATTTGTTAGTGATATAGCGGAAGGGCTGTCGGTTAAGGTTTTCCTCTTTGTGGATGATACCAAAATCTGCAATAGAATAGACACCCAGGAAGGTGTAGATAACATGAGGAGGGATCTAGCTAAGCTTGAAGAATGGTCTAGAATCTGGCAGCTGGGATTTAATGTAAAAAAATGTAAGGTCATGCATTTGGGCTGCAGCAATCCAAGGGAGCAATATAGTATAGGGGGTGAAGTACTTTTGTCCACTAAAGAAGAGCGGGACCTAGGCGTGGTTGTGTCTGATGATCTTAAAGTAGCTAAACAGGTAGAAAAGGCGACAGCAAAAACTAGAAGGATGCTTGGGTGCATACGGAGAGGAATGGCTAGCAGAAAAAAGGAGGTGATAATGCCTCTGCATAAGTCATTGGTGCGACCTCATTTGGAGTATAGTTTGCAATTCTGGAGACCGCACCTTCAAAAGGATGTGAACAGGATGGAGTCGGTGCAGAGAGTGGCTACTAAAATGATTAGTGGTCTTCATTATAAAGCATATGAGGACAGACTGAAGGATCTTAATATGTACACCTTAGAGGAAAGGTGGGTTAGAGGTGATATGATTGAGATGTTTAAATACCTCTGTGACATAAATGTTCAGGGAGAGAGCCTCTTTCAATTGAAAGCAAGTTCTGCTACGAGGGGACATGGGATGAGGGTGAAGGGAGATAGATTCAGGAGTGATATGTGGAAATATTTCTTTACGGAAAGAGTAGTGGATCCATGGAATAGTCTCCCAGTGGAGGTGTTAGAGATGAGGACAGTAACTGAATTTAAAAAAGCATGGGACAAACACAGAGGATCTCTAAAGGTAAAAAGGGGAATGTTGTAGTTGTTGATATGGAAAGACAGACTAGATAGGCAATGTGGTCTTTTTCTGTCGTCATATTTCTATGTTTCTGTTATTTTCCATTGTTTTATATAACAGCCACTTCACCCACCCTTTCATACCTAGTGTCACCGAAATGGGGACGCTGAAATATTGTGCAAAATAGCAGTCAAAATATTTGTTTTGACCAAAATTATCACTTGAGGTGTTATTAGGTTGATATTGACTAACATATTATGGAGTTTCATGTAAAAACAAAAATTCATGCATTAATGGGTTAAGTAGGCCCGGATGCATATGATGGTCGCTCTGTATCTGTAATCAGTTTGTACGAGGTCCATTCCTTCTTCACCTCTAGGGTTGTACAGTCTCAGCATATACTGATTCTTATAAACCACCTCATAGGCATGGAAGACTTCTTGTTCGTGCATCTAGTTTTTCAAGATATTTCAAAGGTTAGTCTACAATTCCAAAGCTGTGCAAGAATACAGGGATTGCAAGCTGATTGATCACTTAAATCATATACTTTGATGTCAGTGCACTTTTTTCAAAATCATTTCAGTCTCTTGTAATACTCTTTACTGAACCGCTGTTCCTTCCTCTCCTCCTAGGTATTTATATATGCTTCATGTTCAAGTTCCTTTATGTTACAGTCATCAATTAGATGTTTTCAATTGTCCTCAATTTTCTTCCAAGAAAGATATTATCCAGACCAAAAGTCATCCTGATGTCATCTGAGAAGCTTTTTACTAGATGGCATTTGTAAGTGGGTCTATAGAGTATTGCCCGTCCAGAGGGATTAACAACAAACACCTTTAAGAGATCCTGAAGGGCTGGGAGGTTGTGGCTCCCAGGGAGAAGTTAAAACCCCTGCAGTCTGCAGGAAGGAGAGAGGCCCATGGAGCCAGAGGTCCTTTCTAGGTAAGTCGTATGAAGGTAGGAGTTTTAACTGGGGTTGGAGGAAGGGTTGGGAGAACTAGGCTGTGAAGGTTTAACAGTTGTGATAGAATAAAGCTGACACTGTTTTCTTCAAAGCTGTGAAGGTTTAACAACTGGGATAAAATAAAGCTGACATTGCTTTCTTGACTGCTACCTGATCTGTCTTAAACAAAACCCCTTTTCACTACATGTCACACTACCACAAATGGTGGCAGCTTGGGTATTTTCATTACTATGTGACTGGGGGCAAACCCATGTTTCTCCAGGCCTGGGCCTCCGCAATAGGTCAGAATATTTTTGTTAGCCTTGCCTAGCCAGGGAGCTTGAAGAAGTTTAGTTAGTGCCGGACAAGCAGGCTTTGTTTTGGCCACTAGAGGCCACTGAATAATTTGTTGGAGTTGGAATACTTCAGTGTTAACTCAGCTGCAGAAGAGTAAGCTGTGCAAGTGAGTAGTAACAAGCTAAAATGGAGCGGTTCCTCTAGATGTTGGTAGAAGGGCAGCAACAACAACAATTTAAGCAGCAGTTACAGAATCTTGTGCAGGCGCAGGGGGAGCTCAGTTGACCCAGGCCCTGCAGAGACTACAACTCCACCCTCCAGTGCAAGTGCTTCTTAAAATTTATTTATTTATTAGTATTTAGCTCACGCCTTTCCAGTAGTAGATCAAGGCGAGCTATAATCAGGTACTGTGGGCATTTCGCTGTCCCCATACCATTTCTTGGTGAACTTTGAATGGATCATCCACATGGCCAGGTGGCCAGAAGTGATACAGACCACTTATTTGGGGATTCTGCTGACGGGCAGCAGTCAGGCAGCATTCCAGGATGCCAATCCAGATGGGTGAGCTACATGTACAGCTGTCAAGGCTGCCATACTGGAATGGTCCGGCTGCACCCCAGAAGTCTATCGCCAGTGATTCAGAAGGGGGGACTCCAGATAAAGGAGAGCCATCAAAGGTTCCTCTATCGTTTGAAGGATCTTACATGGAAGTAGATGCATCCAGAGTGAAGGAGCAGGCTTGAGATAGTGAAGATTGGGCTGTTGGAGCAGTTTTTGCAGGGCTTGACCACCCCAATGAGACACTGGGTACGTCAGCACCCCAAGCTTATACTGGAGAGTGCACTGGAAATAACGGAGGGGTAATACTGTATGAAGCCCAGCCAGTGACTGAAGCAGACAGTGAGATGAGGAAAATGTCATTTGTTAGCCCAGGAGGACAGAACAGAAGAACAGATGTTGGCTCCCCTGTTCCAATCCCCAAAGTTACCTCCTAAGTGAGGGCATGGCTCCAGCCATGACACCTTCACCTGCTTTAGGCAGTGAGTCCAGGGACATTTTGCTCAAGAATATATCCTGGATACAGAAGAACCCATGGAAGTCAGCCTAACTATCTCTCACACCTGCACTTTAATGAACAGTCCACATCCAGGGGTGCAGATCTTTGTGATTCCTGTGGAGCTTGAGGAGAGCCATCTCCAGGCCTTAATAGACTCGAAGTGTGTGGATCCTTATTCACTGTGAAACCATAACCCGGTTTCAAATTGACTTTGCAAAGACAGTAACACTGGCCTGTGTGCATAGCGATCAGAGGGAAGTATCCAATGGCACAGACTCCAGCAGGGCAAGTCACATTTGAGGTTATGGTGCTGCCCTGGCTACTGTATCCATTGGTGATCATCCAAGACTACCCAAGCTTCAGAGCAATGAGCCCAGCTAACTGATGGCTCGGCTAAGTCAGACCAGGAAGAATTCCGAGAGATTTTCCCCTTGGAAGACCAAGATCTATATGTCAGGACTCCCAAGTCTGCCAAGTCCCAGAATCAGTGTTGCCAGGAAAAGCTACACTACAAACAGAATCTGGGGGTGGCTATGAGACAGGAATCCAGAGAGGGGGCCTAGGGAAGAAACCCCTAGGGATGGCTCAGGGCTCAGCAGAAGTGACCCAAATACAACTGTCCCCTTCCCAGAGTGGGGGCTGAAGGAATACCCAGGGAGCTTTAGGAGGCCCCACCAAGAAGATGAGTCCCTTAAACATGCTCAAGAACAGGTTTTGGAAGTGGATGTGGTTTCCATAGGTAACAGAGAATCCCCTGCAAGAACCTTTACATATTTTGTGCTAAAGGGAGATCTATTATTCAGAGTTGCTGAGGGGACCCTAGAGGGGGAAGCGGTAGAACAACTGATAGTTCCCAAGCCCTGTTATCAGTGATGGCACATAGCCATTTATTAGGAGAATACCTGGGGGTGGAGAAAACACTAGAGCGTGTTTTAGCTTGATTTGTCTGGCCCAAGGTCCATAAACAGGTACAGTTATATTGTTAGTCCTGCCCCATCTGCCAATTTCATAACCCCACTAGAGTCTGACCTGCCCCTCTAGTGCTTATGCCTATCATAGAAACTCCATTTGAAAGAATGGCCATGGATCTAGTGGGTCCCTCGGAGTGAATTGCCTGTGGCAACAAGTATAGTTTACCCATACTAGATTATGCTACCTGCTACCCAGAGTCCATTGTTCTAAGGAATATGAAGACTACCACAATTGCAAATGCCCTCTGGGAAGTATTTTTGCAGGTGGAATACCCAATGAGATACTCACAGATCAAGGAATACCCTTTATATCCAAGCAATGAAGCAATTGTGTGCCTTGATGAAGGTCAAGATGTTGCGAACATCAGTATATCACCCACAGACAGATGGTCTCATTGAACAATTCAATAAAACTCCGAAACAGATATTAAAAAGATTTATGCAGGAGGAAGGTAAGAATTAGGGAATTCTTCTACTCTATTTGATGTTTGCCATTCATGAGGTACCTCAGAATTCCACAGGGTTTTGCCTCTTGAGTTGCTCTTCGGAAGATAGCCAAGAGGCATATTGGATGTGGAAAGGGAAACCTGGAAAGAAGAACCCCGTACTGGGCATAATTTAGTGGAGTACAAATAAAAGACTGGCTCAGGAAAGCCGGAGAGATGGCCATACTCAGTCTGGAAAAAGCCCAAGCCGAGCAGGCTAGGGGCTACAATTGGGCAGCTGTGCACCGCACCTTCCAACTAGGAGACAGAGTTTTAGTCTTTCTAACCTCATCCGAGAGCAAGTTACTCTGTAAATGTCAGGGGACCTATGAGATCAAAGAGAAAATAGAGCCTGTTAGCTACAAGATTGCCCAGCCAGATAAACGGAAGAAAGACAAAATTTACCATATTAACCTAGTGAAAAAGTGAACTCCAGTGATGGCTATGGTGGTACATGGAAATGATTTTAGACCTGAAATTTCAGCTCTGTTGGATCCAGCTCATGTCCGAAGAGGTGTGTACCAGGCTGCTGTGTTTTGTCTGGTGCGTTGGTTGTCAGAAGTTGACTTCATTGCAATATTAGCTATGGGTTTGTTCTAATTTTAGATTAGTGTGTCCATGTCATCCGGGTTTCTTTGCAAATTTGGGAGTTTACTTGCTAGAAATTTGTCTTTATCCCAGCTGTGGAACCTATGTGTGCATTGTTCTATGGTGTGTTGTTTGTGTTCCTTTTATTCTGAGGGGATATTTAATGATATCATCTTATGGTCTGACCATGGTATGTCAGTGGTGGTAGATACTGGGATCTGGTGTTGCTGGAGTATGTTAAAAGGTAGGAAAGCCATGTTGAGGGTGCTGCCTTTGTTGTGGGTAGGATGGTTGATAGCTTGAATGTAGTCCATAGATTCCATTGCTTCCAGGAAGGTGTTAGCCTTGCTTGGTGGGGTTGATGTAAGGATGAGGTCTCCTAGTATCATGAGGTATTTAGTGTTTGGGTTGTTGTTTTATATGGCTTCTAGGATGGTCTCTAGGCTATAAGGATTGGCCTTTGGGGATCTGTAAGCGAGAAGGACAGTATGGTGATTTTATTGAACTTATTAGAGTCTCTAGACCATATCAGGAATAGACAGATATGACCTCGATTACGGAAGATGGATGCCATTACCCAGGTTCCCACCCCGAACTTGAAGAAAAAGGTTCATGCCTTCCTTGGTCTAATTGGCTATTACCAGATAATTTTGCAGAGGCGGCAGAGCCATTAACCAATCTTCTCTGGAAGAGAGTTCCTGAACAGATCCTGTGATCAGCAGATCTGAACCTGGCCTTCCAGCATCTCAAGAAGGCTGTGTACTTTGAACCCATCCTGAATAGCCCTGATTTCTCTGCACTGTGTTTTGTGCAAACTGATGCCTTGGAGGTGGGCCTAGGAGCTGTTGTGACCCAGGAAGTCAGTGGTGAAGAATATCCCATCACATTCATCAGCAGGAAACTGCTTCCTCGGGAGAAACATTGTGCAGTGATCGAGAAGGAGGCCCTGGATGTCAAATGGGCACTGTAAACTGTCAAATACCCGCTTGGTCATCTATTTATGCTAATAACAGACCACCAACCCCTCAAGTTGCTGACTCGGAATAAAGAGTCCAACGGTCATATTATGCGGTGTTTTTTGAGTCTCAAACCCTACTAGTTCCAGGTCCACCAAAGGTCTAGTTAGATTCACCTGAATGCGGACTTCCTTTCCCAGCTGGGGTCCAGGGTAAAGCAGGCACTCAATGAGGCGTGGCTGAGCTGAGGGGAAGGGTATGTGAGGGGGATCTATATACTATTGCCCGTCTCTTGCCAAAGGGATTATCAACAGGCCCCTTTCAGAGAGCCTGCAGCCCAGAGTTCAGGGCTGGGAGAGCATGGCTCCCAGGAAAAGGTTAAAACCCCAGCAGTCTACAAGAGGGAGAGAGACCCGTGGAGTCAGGAGTCCTTTCAGGCAAGGCATGTGAAAGGCACATACCCCATCTGGTGATCAGATGTAGGCTGCTGATCTGCATGTGCAGTGCATCATGGGTACGGGTGGGTTTACCCTATCCTGGTAACCACAGCAGACAGTTTGTGTGGTGACCTGCAGTCTTTCTTTAGCCAGTCAGCGGTGTGTTAGTAGCTATAGAGATGTATTCCACTGGTTACTTCAATGACTATGGAGGTAGAGGTAATGGGTTTGATCCCACAGTGGTGTTATTTAACAAGGCTGTCTGAGGATGTCTGAGGTGAAGGTAGGAGCTTTAACTGGGGCTGGAGGAAGGGATGGGAGAACCAGGATTTGAAGGTTTAACAGCTGGGATAAAATAAAGCTGACACTGTTTTTTTGACTGTTGCCTGTTCTGTCTTTTAAACAAAACCCCTTTCCACCGCATGCCGCACTACCACAGAGTTTATCACCGGGGCTATAGAGCTTCATGTCATTTACAGACAGTATATATGATGTCATCATGGATCTTTGCCAGATTTTGGCAGGGCTGGCACAAGGAGAAGATGAGCTAAAGGCAAACCTTATCCCTTGCACCCACTCCGGCTCCCTTTACCATCACTGCCGCCCCTCTCCAGGACCTACAGCAGTAGCCATGGCCTAAAACAGCCTCAAAGCGCTTACCTAAAAACTTTGGTGCCATGGGGCTGTTTGATTCTGTCCCTACCGATGCCCAATGCTGTCTTCCTTTTGCATGGGAGCAAAAGCTGCTTCTTCCCCCATGGATACAGGAAGTCAGTATCAGAGGGGGCAGAAGCAAAAAGCCCCGCAGAGCCAAGTTTTGAAGTAAGCACTGTGGGGCTGTTTTAGGCCATTGCCACCACTGTAGGTTCCAGAGAGGGGCATCAGCAGCGACAGTGGATGTCTCTGGAAGGCTGGTACCCTAGATGACTGCCTATGATAGTAGTGCTTGCTCTGGCTTCAGGGTTAAGGCTAAACTCATACCCCAAAGAGTTAAGAAATACACTCAAAGGATTACTCTATGTGCTATACAAAACAAAGGTGGTGACACAGAGTGTCCCTGGAATATTCCTCACTGGATCTTGGTATGAAGAATGATGAGCTCTCCATTTGCATACTGTAGTTGGAATGTGGTTTGCCATATTTTCATAGTGAATTTTATGTTCTCAATCAATACAGAATTTATTTTGCATATTTCAAGGCAATTTATTATCCAGGAGTGTGGTACACAGTCAAAGACTTTCTCATTGTTACTCTTCTTAGCACTTACCAGAGTGGCCTTGTTTAGCAGTAGCTCATCTTTGCTTCCGTATACTCCCCTTTTGTTACCTGTCTGTTCTACTTCCATGATATTTTTGGAATCAATCAATATGGTAATATATTCTATTGGAATCTACAGTATTACAGTAAATAGCTTGTAGATTGCAGGCAGGCAAGTAATTGGTCTATAATTTTTGGGAATGCTAGTAGGGTCTCCCTTTGGAAGGAGAAGTGTTTTTCCTGTTCTATAGTGGTGTTAAATCTGGCTGCCTGATTAATTGATTTTTGCACTTTGACAGATTGTGGTGAAGGGATGTTAAGTATTTGAGCCAAAAATTAATTACTCCATCTGGGCTAGGGCTTTTCCAGTGTGGGGGTCTTTTTAACCTTCCATATTTGAACATTGATGATATTTTATCACAAGTCAAGGAACTAGATGTCATCTTGGACAGTCAACTTTCTTTGCTTCTGCATATTCAAAGAGTTTCAAAAGCGACTTTTTACAAATTGAACTTTCTTTGTCAACTAGGATGTTTTCAACAGATCCTTGGAAACAGGAGAAGTTCCTCAAGACTGGAGAATGCAGGGTGTGGGACTAGAAAAGGGGACTGTTACTTCTGGAGAGAGATCTGCAATTGTGAGTATATACTTCTGGGAATTTTCTGAAAGGAATTATTTGTATTAAAGCTAATTAATCTGTGAACCCACTGTTTTTGTTAAATCAGTCAGGGCCTAGTAGCAACAGTTTAAGTTTAAATTTAAAACACAGAAGAGAGCTTTCTGGTTAAATTTGGAACCCAGCAGAGAGCTTGTAGTTTAAATTAATTGTCACTCAGGGCCTAGCATCAGCAAAGTACTTTTAGTTTAAATTTAAAACACAAAAGAGAGCTTTCTGGTTAAATTTAGAACCCAGCAGAGAGCTTGTAGTTTAAATTTCATAATACGTGAGCCCAGCGGGGGAGGAGTCTTGTCTAAGATGGCGGTGGTTGCTGTTTCGCTCTGAGCGTGTTTCTTTTCTTTTCTGTTTATGGGTAAGAAACGTAAGGGGAAGGGGCCTGCGGAGTCCGTCCAGCCTCCCCCAACCTCTACGCCGATTTCCTGGGGTCCTATGGACTCATTCGTTTTGCGTTCTCAGCGAGCACAAGTAGGAGAAGGGGATGAGTCCTGGGCTGATAGAACGCTGGAGTCGGGTGGCTCGGCGTCTGTCTCCGGCATATCTCTCTCCCCTGAGAGTCCGGCACCAAAGGTGACTCGAGGGCAGCCCTTGCCAGAAGGTTTCCTGGAGCTCGGCGCCCTCCCGAAGTTGGGGTCCGCTAGTGGCTCGGATGGTCCAGGATCTGTCGGGCTGACAGTTTGTTCGCAGACTGTCGCTGGGCTGGGCGAGTCTGTAACAGCTTCGTTGCCATGTGTAGGAGAGCCTAAAGACCAGCGCTTTGCTGTGGATTGAGGGCAGCAACGGATAGCAGACTTGGAAGGGGATTCTAAAAGTTCCTCGGCGCAACATCATTTTACCTTACAGCGGCCTGAGACCTTTACGTTGGAGACTATTTGGCAGGCTATTCTCTCCTTAGGGGAAGCGATTGTGCCTAAGGTAACTTCCTTGGAAAGGAAAGTGGAGGAACAGGGTTCAACTGTGGACGCTTTGCAACAAAGAGTTTCTGTTTTGCAATTAGATGTCACCAAAATGCAACAGAAGGTGGAGGGGTTAGAAGAACAAGTGGATGTCTATAAGAAATCTTTTTTCTCCACACAGATCAAGTTGGAACAATTGGACAATTCTTTCAGGTTGAATAATCTCAGAATAATTAATTTTCCTAGAATAATGTCTATTTCACCTGTAGAAATGTTTCGGCTTTATTTAATGGAAGTGTTGGGGGTATCATCTGATTTAATTCCACGTTTGGTTAGGGTGTATTACCTACCTAAGGCTAAGATAACTTTGGCTGAGCCTATTGCTGGGAGTGTTTCGGAACAAGTTAACATATTGAATGTTACTGAATTGTTAGAGAGTTCTCAAAGTGAGGACCCTGTACCTTCTACGTTAATGGTAACCTTTGCTCTCCTCTCGGACAGGGAGTGGCTGTTGAAGCTTTTTTTTAAGAAAAGGAATATACCTTTTAGAGGGTTGCTAGTTAGGATTTATCCTGATTTAGCTAGGACCACTCAGAAACGTAGAAAGGATTTTCTTTTGTTGCGCCCGGGTATTTTGCAGTTGGGTGGTTTGTTTTTTCTTAAACATCCATGTAAGTGTCTAGTAAAGTTAAATTCAGTTTCCTATGTTTTTTATGAACCAGCCCAACTTGTAGCTCTCATTAATGCTAAACGTTCGGAGACCCCGGCTGTTGACTCTCCAGTACTCTCATAATTGTGTAACTTAGTGTGGCAACTTGCTTCACCTTTCTTTATCATTTTTGGTCAATTAATTATTTGGCTCCTCCACTCTTTTGTGGGCTAGGGTGGAAAACGTTTGGTTTATTTGCTTGTTTCTGGGTTGCTCCAGTTTCTTTCTATATTTATTTCTGTGATGTTTTCCTGTTTCTTCAAGAATGTTTGTAACTTCTTGATATATTGTAAAACTTTGAAAATATAAAATAAAAAAATAAAATAAAATAAAAAATTCATAATACGTTAGAGCCTAGCAGCAGCAAAGAGCTATAATTTAAATCAAACCAGAATATAGCTTAGCATAAAAGGCAAAACAGGGTCAGTACTCTTTGAGCAACAAATAAAGTCTTCTAGAGACCTTTACAAAGAGGCCTTCTACCTAGAGGGCAAGAGACCTGTGAAACATTTTCAATAGGTATTAACACCAGGTGGCAGGTCAAATGGCCATTTTGAAAGACTCCTTGTATCCAAGCAAGGACTGTTAATCACCCAGGAAGTTGGTCACAGCTTACCTCAGCAGCACAGGCATAAATAGCTCAACCAGAGCTCTGTGATTCTCAGTCTTGAAGGACTAGAAAAGTGGACTGTTATTTCTAGAGAGAGATCTGCAATTGTGAGTATATACTTCTGGGAATTTTCTGAAAGGAATTCTTTGTATTAAAGCTAATTAATCTGTGAACATTCTGTTTTTTGATAAATCAGTCAGGGCCTAGTAGCAGCAGTTTAAGTTTAAATTTAAAACACAGAAGGGAACTTTATGGTTACATTTCATACCCAGCAGAGAGCTTGTAGTTTAAATTTCATAGTCACTCAGGGCCTACTATCAGCAAAGTACTTTTAGTTTAAATTTAAAACACAGAAGAGAGCTTTCTGGTTAAATTTGGAACCCAGCAGAGAGCTTGTAGTTTAAATTTAATAGTCACTCAGGGCCTAGCATCACCAAAGTACTTTTAGTTTAAATTTAAAACACAGAAGAGAGCTTTCTGGTTAAATCTGGAACCCAGCAGAGAGCTTGTAGTTTAAATTTCATAATAAGTTAGAGCCTAGCAGCAGAAAAGAGCTATAATTTAAATCAAATCAGAATATAGCTTATCTCAGCAGCACAGGACAGGGTAATGTGTAGCAGCCCTCTTTAATAAATGTTATTTCCCTTTCTCCCTCCCCACACCCACCCACCCCTGGGATAATCATAGCTTTATAGATACTTACACATCTTAAAAGACAGGAGGTGCTCACAGGTGAAGCTCATTACCCAAATCAGTCATACAAAGGACCTGAGATTAATTAAGCTTCAGGTGAACAAGGTATATTAAATGTATTAGGTACAGTTTTATTAGTATAAATATCCATAACAACCCTTAGTAAGTAAAGAACTTAAAGATCTAAACACAAGCTTAAAACTAAGATGCAGACAGCAGTCCAGCAGCGAGATGGGGGCTTTCCAGTCTTTTGCATTGAGTGTCACATGTATGATTTTCTCCCAGTTGGTGAGAGGTCTTATGTGTGCACTAGGTGCAAGGAGCTCTTTGCTCTCAGGGAACGAGTCTGTTCTCTAGAGGCTAGAGTAGCAGACTACGAAAACATAAGAAAGACAGAGAGGTACATAGACAAGACCTACAGGGATATAGTCCTGAAGTCCCACGTCCAGTCTGGCAGCATCCCTGTTGAAATGGATGAGAGAGATCACGTGACAGGAGAGCATCACCCTGGTGTGGCAGGAAGTGATCCTGTAACTAGGACCTGTCCTCCAGATGATGTAAAACCCTCTCACAGAGAGGAAGTTTCTCCAGGGCCATGTGCCCATGAGGGAAAGGTTAGGACAGCTGTTATGATTGGTGATTCGATCATTAGGCATGTAGATAGCTGGATGGCTGGTGGACGTGAGGATCGCCTGGTAACATGCCTGCCTGGTGTGAAGATAGCGGACCTCATGCGCCACCTAGATAAGGTCTTAGATAGTGCTGGGGAGCAGTCTGCTGTCTTGGTACATGTCAGTACCAATGACATAGGAAAATGTGGTAGGGAGGTTCTGGAGGCTAAATTTAGGTTTTTAGGTAGGAAGTTGAAATCCAGAACTTCCAGGGTAGTGATCTCCGAAATGCTTCCCGTTCCACGCGCAGGACCCAAAAGGCAGGCAGAGCTCTGGAGTCTCAATGCGTGGATGAGACAATGGTGCAGAGATGGGGGTTTTGGATTTGTTAGGAACTGGGGAACATTCTGGGGAAAGGATGGGCTCTTCTGAAGTAATGGACTTCACCTTAACCGGGATGGAACCAGGCTCCTGGCATTAACCTTTAACAAAGAGATAGAGTAGCTTTTAAACTAGATAATAGGGGAAAGCCAACAGTTGCCAAAGAACGGATGGTTCGGAAGAATGTATCCTTGAAGGATACTGCCAAAGCAGAGAGGTTCCAAAAAAGAGTAAAGTAGCCCAAATGCCCTCGAGTATGGAGCAGACAGAGCTTAAAGATCCCAAATTATCCATATCTACCAATAGCCAAATTAATATGAATAAAATACAGTCTCTAAAATGCTTCTATGCAAATGCTAGACGTCTAAAAAATAAGATGGGAGAGTTGAAATATATAGCACTAAATGAGAGATTAGATATGATTGGAATATCAGAGAAATGGTGGAAGGAGGACAACCAGTGGGACACTGTGATACCTGGGTACAAAATATATTGTAATGATAGAGCTGATCAAATTGGTGGAGGGGTTGCGCTCTATGTTAGAGAGGGCCTTGAGTCAGAAAGGATTAAAGTTTTGCAGGAAACAAAATTTGCTTTAGCATCTCTATGGATTGAAATTCCATGTAAAAAAAAGAAGACGATGGCAGTGGGGGTGTACTATCGACTGCCTGGCCAGAATGAACCTATTGAAATGCTCAAAGAAATCAAGGAAGCTAACAAAAGTTACAGTGCAGTAATAATAATGGGTGATTTCAATAAACCCGGTATCGACTGGGTCAGTGTCACAGCAGGACATACTAATAAGATAAAGTTCCTAGATGAAATAAATGACTGCTTCTTGGAGCAGCTGGTGCATGAACTGATCAAAGGGGAAGCCATATTAGACCTAGTCCTTAGTGGAACACCAGATCTAGTGCAAGAGATAAGGGTATTAGGGCCACTTGGCAATAGTGATCATAGCATGATCGCGTTTGATTTAATTAGTTAAGGAGGGATAGTAAGATAATCCACAGTCCTACCTTTTAACTTTCGAAAGGGAAACTATGATAAAATGAGGAAAATAGTTAAGAAAAAACTAAAAGGAGCAGTTGCAAAGGCTAAAGACTTACATCAAGCTTGGGTGTTGTTGAAAAATACTATCTTGGAAGCCCAGAACAGCTATATTCCACTCTTTAAGAAAAGTGGAAGGAAGTCCAAAAAACTGCCAGCATGGTTTAAAGGTGAGGTCAGAGAGGCTGTACTTGTCAAAAAAGCATCTTTCAGGAAATGGAAAAAAGAGCCAAATGACGAAACCTGGAAACAGCACAAGCACTGGCAAGTCAAATGCAAGGCATTGATAAGGCAGGCAAAGGGAGAATTTGAGAAGAAGCTTGCTGCGGAAGCAACAATGGAAATAAAGACTTTTTCAAATACATTAGTAGCAAATAACCTGTGAGAGAGTCAGTTGGTCCATTAGATGACATAGGGGTTAAAGGGGCACTAAGAGGCGACAAGACGATAGCGGAGAGACTGAATGAATTCTTTGCTTCGGTCTTTACTGAGGAAGATGTAGGGATGTTACCCATGACTTAAGTGGTATTTAAAGGTGTGAAGAATTAAAGGAAATATCGATATATCGGGAAGATGCATTACAACTATTAGATAAACTGAAGAGTAGCAAATCACCTGGGCTGGATGGCATACATCCAAGGGCTTTGAAAGGACTGAAATATGAGATTAAGAACAAAAGAACATAAGAACATAAGATATGCCATACTGGGTCAGACCGAGGTCCATCAAGTCCAGTATCCTGTTTCCAACAGTGGCCAATCTAGGTCATACGTACCTAGCAATATCCCCAAAAGACACAGTTTCCACAATGCTTGTACTGGGTCAAGCATTGATTATCCTGGGTCCCTTTTTAATAGTGGTTTATGGACCTTTCCTCCAGGAACTTGTCCAAACCTTTTTTAAACCCAGCTACACTAACAGCCCTTACTACATCCTCCGGTAACAAATTCCAGAGTTTGATTACACGTTGAGTGAAAAAAATATTTTCTCTTATTTGTCTTAAATAGTTTACCCTGTAGCTTCATTGCATGTCCCCTAGTCTTTCTATATTCTGATAGCGTAAACAATTGATCCACGTTTACCCGCTCCACTCCATTCATTAATTTATAGACCTCTATCATATCTCCCCTCAGCCGTCTCTTTTCCAGGTTGAAGTGCCCCAACCTTTGTAGCCTCTCTTCATAGGAGTAGCCTTCCATCCCCTTCACCATTTTGGTGGCTCTTCCCTTTACTTTTTCTAATAATGCTATGTCCTTTTTAAGATACGGTGATCAGAACTGCACACAATATTCAAGGTGCGGTCGCACCATGGAACGATACAGAGGCATTAAAATATCCTTTGTTTTATTTTCCATCCCTTTCTTTATGATACCTAGCATTCTATTTGCTTTCTTGGCTGCCTCTGCACACTGGGCAGAGGGTTTTAACATGTGATCCACGATGATTCCTAAATCTTTTTCCTGGGTGGTTGTTCCGAATGTGGAACCTTGCATTGTGTAACTATAGTGTGGGTTGTTCTTTCCTAGGTGCATAACGTTGCACTTGTCCACATTGAATTTCACCTGCCATTTGGATGCCCAGTCTTCCAATTTATCCAGATCCTCCTGCAGTTTTCCACAATCCTCTTGGGTTTTAACAACGTTAAACAGTTTTGTATCATCTGCAAATTTGATAACCTCACTCGTTATTCCCTTTTCCAGGTCATTTATGAATATGTTAAAAAGTAGCGGACCCAGTACAGATCCCTGGGGTACTTCACTATTCACCTTTTTCCATTGGGAATATTGGCCATTTAGCCCTACCCTCTGCTTTCTATCTTTTAACCAGTTCCCGATCCACAATAGTACACTGCCTCCTATCCCATGACTTTTTAGTTTCGCCAAAAGTCTCTGATGAGGGACCTTATCAAAAGCTTTCTGAAAGTACAGATACACTATATCAACTGACTCACCTTTGTCTACCTGTTTATGCACACCTTCAAAAAACATATCAGATTAGTAAGACAAGATCTTCCTTGTCTAAAGCCGTTTTGGCTGTCTCCCATTAGGCCATGACTATCTACGTGCTGTGTAATTTTGTTCTTTATGATGGTTTCTACCATTTTCCCCGGTACTGACGTCAGACTCACCGGTCTGTAATTTCCCGGGTCACCCCTGGAACCCTTTTTAAAGATTGGTGTTACGTTGGCGACCCTCCAATCTTCAGGTATTACAGATGATTTTAATGAAAGTTCACAGATTACCAATAGCAGGTCCGCAATCTCATATTTCAGTTCTTTCAACACTCTTGGATGTATACCATCCGGTCCAGGTGATTTGCTACTATTCAGTTTATCATATAGTTGTAATATATCTTCATGGTGTAGCGATATTTCTCTCAATTCCTCTGCAGTATCACCTTTAAATACCACTTCAGTTTTGGGTAACATCCCTACATCTTCCTCAGTAAAGACCGAAGCAAAGAATTCATTCAGTCTCTCTGCTATAGCCTCGTCTCCTCTTACTGCCCCTTTTACCCCTCTATCATCTACTGGCCCAACGGACTCTCTCACAGGCCTTTTGCTACAAATGTACTTGAAAAAGTCTTTATTTTGTGTTTTTGCTTCTGTAGCAAGTCCCTTCTCAAATTTTCACTTTGCGTGCATTATCAATGCTTTGCATTTAACTTGCCAGTGCTTGTGCTGTTTCCAGTTTTCTTCGTTTGACTCTTTTTTCCATTTCCTGAAGGATTCTTTTTTGGCAGCAACAGCCTCTCTGACCTCACCTTTAAACCATGCTGGCAGTTTTTTGGACTTTCTTCCACTTTTCTTAATGCGTGGAATACAGCTGTTCTGGGCTTCGAGGATAGTATTTTTAAATAACACCCAAGCTTGCTGTAAGTCTTTAACCTTTGCAACCGCTCCTTTTCGTTTTTTCTTAACTATATTCCTCATTTTATCATAGTCTCCCTTTTGAAAGTTAAAAGGTAGTACTGTGGATTTCTTTACTATCCCTCCTTCACTAATTAAATCAAACACGATCATGCTATGATCACTATTGCCAAGTGGTCCCAACACCCTTATTTCTTGCACCAGATCTGGCATTCCACTAAGGACTAGGTCCAGTAAGGCTTTCCCTCTGGTCGGTTCATGAACCAGCTGCTCTAAGAAGCAGTCATTTATTTCATCTAGAAACTTTATCTCCCTAGCTTGTCCTGCCGTAACACTGACCCAGTCAGAGATTGCAGACCTGCTATTAGTAATCTGTAAACTATCATTAAAATCATCTCTAATACCTGAAGATTTGGAGGATTGCTAATGTAACACCAATTTTTAAAAAGGGTTCCAGGGGTGATCTGGGAAACTACAGACCAGTGAGCCTGACATCAGTACAGGGAAAAATGTGAGAAACCATCATAAAAAATAAAATTACTCAGCATGTAGATAGTCATGGCCTAACGGGAAACAGCCAACATGGCTTTAGACAAGGAAGATCTTGTCTTACTAATCTGTTATATTTTTTTTAAGGTGTGAATAAACAGGTGGTCAAAGGTGAGTCAGTTGATATAGTGGATCTGGACTTTCAGAAAGCCTTTGACAATATCCCTCATCAGAGACTTTTGGCAAAACTAAAGAGTCATGGTATAGGAGGCAGTGTACTATTGTGGATCAGGAACTGGTTAAAAGATAGAAAGCAGAGGGTAGGACTAAATGGCCAATTTTCCCAATTGAGAAAGGTGAATAGTGGTGTACCCCAGGGATCTGTGCTGGGTCCGCTGCTTTTTGACATATTCATAAATGACCTGGAAAGTGGAATAACAAGTGAGGTTATCAAATTTGCAGATGACACAAAACTATTTAAAGTTGTTAAAACCCAAGAGGATTGTGGAAAATTGCAAGAGGATCTTGATAAATTGGAAGACTGGGCATCAAAATGGCAGATGACATTTAATGTGGACAAGTGCAAAGTTGTGCACCTAGGAAAGAACAACCCAAACTATGGTTACATGATGCAAGGTTCAACATTACGAACCACCACCCAGGAAAAAGATTTAGGCGTCGTTGTGGATAACATGTTAAAAGCCTTGGTCCAGTGTACAGTGGCGGCCAAGAGAGCAAATAGAATTCTAGGTATCATAAGGAAAGGAATGGGAAATAAAACAAAATATATTATAATGCCTCTGTATAGTTCCATGGTGAGACCGCAACTTGAATTTTGTGTGCAATTCTGGTCACCGTATCTTAAAAAGGATATAGCTTTATTAGAAAAGGTTCAGAGAAGAGCCACCAAAATGGTAAAGGGCATGGAAGGATACTCCTATGAAGAAAGGCTAAAAGGTTAGGGCTCTTTAACCTGGAAAAGAGACGGCTGAGGAGAGATATGATAGAAGTCTATAAATTAATGAACGGTGTGGAACGGGTAAACGTAGATCGATTGTTTACATTATCAGAATATAGAAAGACTAGGGGACATGCAATGAAGCTACAGGGTAAACTATTTAAGACTAATAAAATAAAATATTTTTTCACTCAACGTGTAATCAAACTCTGGAATTTGTTACTGGAGGATGTAGTAAAGGCTGCTAGTGTAGCTGAGTTTAAAAAAGTTTTGGACAGGTTCCAGGAGGTAAGGTCCATAAACTATTATTAAGAAGGGACCCAGGATATCAATGCTTGACCCAGTACAAGCATTGTGGAACCTGTGTCTTTTGAGGAAACTGCTAGGTACGTATGACCTAGATTGGCCACTGTTGGAAAAAGGATACTGGGCTTGATGGACCTTGGTCTGACCCAGTATGGCATATCTTATGTTCTTATGTAATAGCTGATGTCATACCTCTACACAAAAGTGGTGACGGGGAAGAAGTGTCAAACTACAGAAATGTGAGCCTTACCTCGGTGGCAGGAAAACTAATGGAGGTGCTCCTGAAAGAGCGAATAGTGAAATTTCTCAAAACCAACAGGTTGCAAGATCCGAGACAAAATGGTTTTACCGAAGGACATTCTTGCCAAAGAAATCTGATTGAGTTCTTTGACTGGGTGACCAGAGAACTAGATCAGGGGCATGCGATGGATGTCATCTACCTGGATTTCAGCAAAGCCTTTGATACTGTACCTCATAGGAGGCTCATCAGTAAACTCAGTAGCTTGGGGATGGGTCCCAAGGTGGTAAACTGGATCAGAAATTGGTTGACTGACAGACGACATAAGGTGATGGTAAATGGAGCTCACTCGGATGAAAGGAAGGTGATTAGCGGGGTGCCCTAGGGTTCGGTCCTGGGTCTGGCACTGTTCAGTGTATTTTGTGAGTGATATAGCTGAAAGACTGACTGGAAAGGTCTGTCTTTTTGCAGATGACATGGAAATTTACAACAGAGTAGACTCCCCCGAGGGAGTGATGTACATGAGGATAGATCTACAAAAGCTGGAAGAATGGTCTAATGCTTGGAAATTAAGATTTAATGCAAAGAAATGAAGTGTTATGCACTTAGGTAGCAGAAACCCAAGTGAAATGTACGCGATAGGGGGTGAGAGGTTGGAGTGCACGGATCTGGAGAAAGACCTTGGTGTGATTATTTCTGTAGATCTCAAGGTGGCAAAACAGTGTGACAAGGCGGTGGCAAAAGTCAGGAGGGTGCTGGGCTGCATACAAAGAGGAATTACCAGCAGAAAGGAAGAGGTATTAATGCCACTGTATAAGTCACTGGTGAGCCCTCACTTGGAATACTGTGTTCAGTTTTGGAGACCGTATCTTGCAAAGGATGTAAAAAGAATGGAAACTGTTCAGAGGAAGGCGACCAAAATGATTTGGAGCCTGCATCTGAAGCCTTATGAGAAGAGACTTGAAGACCTAAATATGTACACTCTGGAGGAGAGGAGGGCTAGGGGATATACGATTCAGACCTTTAAATACTTAAAGAGAAATAATGAACAAACAAACCTCTTCCAAAGACGGGGAAGCTGCAAAACTAGAGGGCATAACATGAAGCTGCAAGGGGGTAGACTGAAAGGAAATGTCAGGAAATACTTCTTCACTGAAAGGGTGGTGGATTCTTGGAATGCCCTCCCGATGGAAGCGGTGGGAGCAAACACAGTGACGGAATTCAAAATGGCATGGGACAGACACAGTGAATCCCTTTACAACAACAGGATAAAGGCAAAATTATCTGGGCAGACTAGATAGGACCATACTGGTCTTTATCTGCCGTCATTTACTATGTTACTATGTTTACTATGTTACTATGACTAAAGCCTTTTTTGTCCAAGGGTAATTTTTGTACAGTTGTACTGACTCTTGTACTATCATCCTTAAACTATTGTAACAATCTGTACTTGGGATTACCCATGAGTGTAATTCATATCCTTCAACTGGTGCAGAATGTGGCTGCATATGTCATTTTTGCAAAAACTGCATTGATTACCTATTAAGTGGCATGTAGTTTTTAAGCTTTTACTTTTGTTTTTAGAAATCTCTGAATCATAATACACCTTTGTGTTAATCAACAGTTTTGAGGGGTTTTCACCCATGACACACCTTAGGATTGCAATCCTCATTGTCTCTGGAATTCCCCTCTTTTCGTAGAGTGCATTTCTGTGAGTTGCGGCAATGCATGTTCTCCATGGAAGTGCGGAAATCATGGAACTCGCTATTTGTAGAATTAAGGCTCATACCTGATATTTGTGAGTTTAGAAGACATCTTAAAGCTCACCTTTTTCAGCAAGCATATTTGTTGAGTGGTGATATTGAAAATGCAGACCTTGATGGTCAGGTGGAGCTGATTGTAGTGTATCAAAGTAGGATTTAATTATCCGTAATCTGAGTATATTTTTATTTTGTGTTATTAGTAAGTACTAATTATGTATGTATTTTTGTGCTCCACCTAGTATAATAGTGCAGAATATAAATCTTTTTAAATAAATAAATATATTTTTCAGTTCTTTTGTTGTTACCTCAGTCCAGTCCATAGCCTTGATGTTCAACTTTTCCTAACTCTCTCTTATGATGGGTCACCATTCTGCTTATTGGTTGGCTCTACAGGATTTTCATATACATTTCTCTAGAATTTTTCTGTGTCAGTCTTAGTAGGTGGTATTTTCACCTCACTGATGTTCTTTCCTAGTTCCGTATAAAACTTCTTAGTGATTCTTCAATACATTTGTTCCAAGGAGGAGTTGTTATCGTTCTCCTTTTCTTCTAACTCTGTGTTCTTTTTGATAGAATTGCATCAGTAACAAGTTTTGCTGCTTGATACTGAATTTGATTTGTCTCTGTAATATCCATTGATGGTTTCTTAAAGTAATCTAGAAATGCCCTTACACTGCAGTGTAGATAGTTTATGTATATAGTTAACCCAGTTATCCAAGTTTGTATATAATTAAGTTTGTATATAGTTAACCCAGTTATCCAAGTTTGTACTCCTGTTCAATGTAAAACCTGACAGTTTGTCGTTATGGTCGTTTTGTTATGATGTAAACCGCGCTGATTCTAAATAGCGCGGTATATAAGAAACTGTAATAAATAAATAAATAAAATAAATTATGGCCATATTAATTTTTTCTTATCATTATTTTTGCCTTAGATGTAAGGTGTAACTTTGACAGTTGATCTCTCTCTCTTAAGGCCCAGCATACCTATCAACCTCCATGGAGGTCAAGAGGTCCACGACCAGCTCTTCAGTCTCTTGATCTCTCTCCTGTCTCTCCTCTTCTTTCTGTCTCTTGGCCTGTTCGATATTATTCAGGTTCTCTACAATTCCTCCTACCCTCACTGGGCCATTCTATTTTTCCTTCTCATGCTGTCTCATGCCATTTTTGTTGTCTCATCTAAGGGGTATGTTTACTAAACGGGGCACTTGTGCGGGGCGCACCTGAGCGCCCTAAAATGATGCATTTAAGTGCTCTTAAGCACCCCGTACGCGTGCGCGGCACATTAACGGGTCCCGCACGTGTGCGCCGAAAACGCGCACGTTTGCGGGGCGCTCATGTGCGATAGAGGCGTGGAAAGGCGAAATGAGGGCAGAGGAAGGCCCCCGAGGGGCGGAGAGACAGGGTCAATGGGTGGAATGTGGGAGGGGAGAGACTCCCCGCACAGGAGCGTGCCCGAATTTACAAGGAAAAAATACCGCCAGTGAAACACTCGCGGTAGAAAGCATTTAAAGGGAAGAGAAACCATTTCCGTCAGCAATGTACAGGAAAACCGGGGAAACCAGCAAAACGTGAGCAGTGTGATACAGGTGCACAGCACAAAAGTGCAAATAAAAATAGAAAATGACCACAACAGAACTATTAAAAATAGTAATTCAGCTGGGGAACAGTTATAGTGATGGGAAAATACAGAAAACACACCCAGCAAAGCTCCAGAAAAAATAAATGAATTTTGGAAGGGTTTACGGAGCGGAGACTCTTCCAAAAAACATTTCCTTTTGTGGAGCTTTCCTGGGAGTGTTTGCTATGGTTGCCCATTAATATCACTGTTGCCCAGCGTGGTGATATTTTGTCCCCCATTTCCCGTGGTCATTTCCGGGGTTTATGTGCACGTTTGTCACCAGACAGGGTGCATATGCCCACAGTAAATTTGCGTAGAGCAGGGTTTGTGACTCCATCCTGCCAGGCTTACTACCTCCAGGGGCAGCACTGTCTATGTGGCCATAGTGTGGTGCAGCGGACAGAGTCAGTACCTCTAAGACCAGAGGGTCAGAGGTTCAAATCCCAGCTGGGGCACTTGCCAGCCCAGTCCCTATATTTTACCCACCACTAAACACAGATAGCGCAGACACCCCTGTATTGCAGGGGACATAAGCATGGGGAAAACACCCATATTTTACCCAACAACGCACACACACCACAACAATGGGCATTACCCACAGCCAAGTACCCCAAATGCAGTCCCGTACTGCCACATTCCAATCAGGTCACCTGCTTTTTATGGGAGAAGCTCATGCCAGCATGTTGGCAGACGAGTACATGTGGTGCAGGGGGCAGTGGCTGCTAGCGACAGAAGACAGAGGCCTAGCCATGTGCAGGCTGGCACAGTCCACAGCAACAGACAGGCCCTGCCGGATCCACAGTCATGGACTATCCAGGGAATTCAGCCAATCTGTGGCTACACGGTGGTGCAGTGCACACAGACAGTGCATGCAAAAATAGAAGGTCACAGGTTCAAAGCCCAGCTGGGGCTACCAGCAATCACAGGTTCAAAGCCCAGCTGGGGCTACCAGCAATCCTGCACACATATTTTCCCCACAAATAAACAGTGACAGTAAGGACACACCCTTCGTTATGAGGACATATGCAATGGTAATACGTCTATCTTTTACCCCACTGAGCACAGTCACCATGAACAGGGGCAGAACCTACAGCAGAATCCCCCAAATGCAGTCCTGGTGGGCCACACACCAGTCAGGTTCCATGCTGCCACTCATACAAATGCCTGTGCTGTATATCTATGCACCACCCCCACGGCATGTAGATGTAGTCATGCATATTCATGAGGGACAGCAGGAAGACCCGAACAGTGTGATGCAAAACTGGACTGGAGTGGGGAAGCGCTGCCGTAAAGCAGCAGCCAACAGGGGCAGACACACCCACACCCACACCCACAGGCCCCATTGGCCAATGTCTCCTGTAGAGGCAGAACATTGGACCCTGCGTGCATCTCCCAATACCAGCACCTGCATACCTTAGCAATGTCACCCTACACCTGAGGTACACAGCTCTGAAACGTTTGCTAAGAGTACAGGCTGATAGATATCCCTACGTTACGCACATACTGCTAGTTGACCCCATCCGAACAATCTGTTTGGTGTCTGCGGTGCATGCTCCAGGCCTGGCCTCTGACGGTGTTCACCACCCTGGGGAGTGTCCCCCAGCAGTACTGCGTACCATATCCATGCCTGTGCCGTGCCCAGGACCGGTGTGGTGGCCAAGGCTAATCACCCCCTCAATAGTAGCACAATGCTGGCATAGGTGTGGGAGTGTGTGTCTGTCTATACAGTGTGTGTTGGCTGCAAACACCTTCCCCAACCCACACTGCCAGTACTACTGCCAGTATTGGCCTGCCAATGTGCATAATGAGCAGCAAGGTACCATGGGTATAGGTCAGACATGGTGGGCTGGCCAGGATGCATCTGCACAGGGCATAGGGCACTGGCTGTGACATTGTAGTGCCAGGCCACCACCTACACAGACAGGGTGACCTCTGTATGTGCTGCTGGGGGAGCACTCTCACCCTGAGTGTGCAGTGATGACAGCATGGCTAGGCACCCCCATAGTGCTGTATTGTGTTTCTCTTGTGATATATATGGGTTTCCTATTGGGGCCTCCTTACAGAACTCTCTTCTTGTGTGTGCTGCCACCCCAGTTTTGGGTGCATGCATTTCCATCAGGGCTAACCAGCAGACTGTTCACAGCTGGTATGTGTCTTGATGGAGTGCCTTGCAGGGTGCAGTGGCTGATGGCTTGCTGCAGGTGAATATCAGATAATGCTGGGGTGCATCATTGGATATCCAGGCCTAAAGTCTGTCTGATATTGTGTAATGGATGTGTGAGAAGCTGCTTGGCCTGCCCTGTGGGGTGTCTGTTCCCCAGCAGGACTTGGGTTTGATGGTCCACTCTACTGCCATTGGTGGGGGGTTGGGAGGGAGAAGAGAAATCTGTTTGGGGGGTTTCCACTAACTGATACAGACAGAGATATCCAATGTGTTTCTGCAGCACCTTCCTATCTCACAGGTTAGTACTGTTGTGGAGCTCTGTCATGGCCTCATCCAGCCATGGCTGGTGTTGTGGACCTGGTCCTGGGTGCCACATCACACCCTCAGGGTGAGCACAGTACCCGCACAATGTGACGGTGTGTAGCTACTCTTTGCTGGTAGTCCACCCGCTCAGGACCCCCTACCAGGCCGAGGTGCTGTGTGGGTGCACATGGACAATTCCCCCTACCAGGCCGGGTAGCTGTTGGGGTGCATTCCCCATCTTGTGTGCATCTGTGGACAGCTGATTTGCATGTGCAGTGCATCATGGGTACGGGTGGCCTAACCCTATCCTGTCTACGACAGCAGACTGTCTGTGGGGTGACGTGCAGGCTCTCTACAGCCAGCCAGGGGCTTGCTGTCAGCTGTAGCCCAATGGTTACGTCACTCCCTGTACAGCCAGAGGTCATGGGTTCAAACCCACAGTGGGGCCCTTTGATAGGGCTGTCCACAGCTTTATTTTTATTTACTGTACATATGTCTATGCCGGCAAAACCACACACAGCTTACTATACCCATTAGGTGCCTCTGAGGGTGCTTTATAGGGCGCCCTATAGGCCACCTTATGGTTGCCATCCATATAGGGTGCACTATACATTATCCTGTGTCGCAACATACATGGTGCCCTATAGGGGACATTCTAGGGTGCCTTGGCAGACAGTGCACTGTAACATGGGCCTTACGGGCATCCGTATGTTAACACACTGTGAGAGTGGGTTTACTAGTGGTGGGAAATAAAATATAAATGGAAGGCCTCCTACAGCACTCCTCACCATGATACATACTGCCCTAGCCATCCTTGTTCACTGGGCACTGTGAGGTGTTGAACCCATGATCCCTGCACGAGTGGTCAGTGTCTTAACCATTGTGCTATGGCTCCATTCCTGTTATTTGCACATCAGCGCACCACTTATCCCTCCCACTATTGGACTGCCCCCTCACACATCAGCACGCCGCCTTCTGCCCACCGGCTCACCGCCTTCTGTTGCCCACATTTATCAGCGCACCGCCTTCTGCCGCCCAAACATAACAATGCGCCGCCATCTGTCGCCCACACTAAACAGTGTGCCGCCTCATGCCGTAATAAATATAACAGTGCGCCGCCTTCTGCCGCCCAAAATTAATATGCCTCCTAAACCACTTTTGCCCATAAATGTTGATGCCTCAGCTGGTCTTTTTTGTTGAGCACAATGGGGGTTTGAACCCCTGGCCCCTGCACCATTGGTCGGTGTCTTCACCGTTGTACTACAGCTCTACTGTTTGGTTTTGCAGCAGCGCACCACTTAGCCTTCCCACGCGCTAATGTGGGCCCCGCACATTAGCGCGACGCACACACGTACGGTCCGGTTTTTTGCTTTTTTCTGCTTGGCCCGCCCACTCCTTATATGGCACCAGCACACTAACGGGAACCCGCACAGCAACGGTGTTTAGTAAACATGCCCCTAAGTGTGCTGGTTGCTGTGGCATTTCTTATTTTTGTACTCCTTCTTGAACACATTATCTCTTTTTCTATTTCTTGTTATGAGGCACTACTCAGCTGTTTTAACACACCCTGACTTAGATATTGTTCTTTAGTTTCTTCAATCAGAGATCTTATATTTGCATCAGTAGCCTTTTCCCGTTTTTCTTTTGGGATTTTATCTTTTTTTTTTTTTTTTGGTGAGTTCTCGTTACGTATCTTCTGTAACCAAATATAGGGTTTGTGGCATAATAGTAGCAGTACATTATCTCTTTTTTTCCTTCAGGACTTCACCTAACAGTTTTTGGTCCTCTTATTTTTTTTCCTTAGTTTCTGTGGTTTATCTCCTCCTGCAGTGGGACCATGAACAAGTTCACCATGGCCTATGGTTGCAGCAGGGGCGATATCTTTTCCTGAAGGTTTTGCACTATTGCCAGCACCATCGTTAGACCTCATGCATAAGCTACGAGTGGACATTTTTTTCCCTGCGTGACATGCAGCCAGTATGTATCTTCCTTTTTGCTTCCTACCATTTATTGTAGTATTGCTTTGTTGAGATTTGGTATAGATATTATGCAAAGGGTCGCCGCATGAAGTAGTCAGCAAGACTTGGGGAGGAAAATAGTCCATTCCCCTTTTGACCCCCTTGTTCACTATGGGGGTAATTTTATGAAGCCTTTTCCATGTGTAAAGCCTGTTTTACACATGGAATAGGGCTCTTATAAAATCTCGTGTGGGTATACATAAACAAAAAAATAGGCACAGGGAAGGAATAGCAATTATGCCTCACTTCATTACATAAAATTATCTGTTAGCCAGTGAGCTGGAAAATGCCACGTCCTATCCACTGATACGCACTTACTCAGTGCAAGAAAAAGATTACATCAGTATTACATGCCCTTCTGAATTGTGATTATTTTAAAGTCCTAACCATGTTTGCTTATGAAACCTTCTACATTCTCCTTGACACTCATCACAGCCTTGTCCCCTTATCTGAATCTGTGATGATGAGAAAGGATTATCTGAGCCAAACTATCCAAATGCAGGGCAAACGTGGGCAAAAGGGCCCTAAGCTTCAAGTGCATGTGTAATACAGCACCATAAACATCAGATCTACAAACTGGGTTTATGCTGGGATCCACCAACACTACATTCTGAATTTACTAAATTGCTCTATTATTTCTTCCTTCAAGCCTTGAACCTCAAAGCTCCAATGTCCCACAGACTCTATGGTAGACAGACCTTCTGTGCTCATGGAGGATAATTTTATAATAGGACATCCATGTGAAAAAACAAAAAGGTGTCTACATTAAGCCTATTTTATAAAGGCAATATAGGCACCCAGAACCCAAATCCAGCCTCGGTATTGCATAAATTTTCACCTGCTGTAAAGATGTGCATATGTATGCATGTATTCTATATGTGTACTTGTGTAATTTACAGTATATGTGTCATCATCTCTCTGCACTTGTTATGTTCAAATTACACCGCTAGGAAGTCGCACATGCAGATCTCATAAAAACAGTGCATTTTCTCATCCATTGATGACTGGGTATTCTTCTGTACAGCTTCAGTTTTGCCTGGTTTGAGGTTGGTGATGGTGGTGGGATTCTGTGGCAATCCTGGTTGAAATCTCAAGATCTTCCTGAACAAAATGACCACCCCATTCTTTTTACCTTGGGTAGACGAACAAGCACCCAAACAGTAATTTTTTGGATTAGAGTCTTACAGAATCCTTGAAGCTCAGATGTGTCTCCCATAAATAAGCAATATCAGGCTTGTACTGCTCAAAGTAAACCCATAATTTCTGGCATTTCACTGGATTGTTTATGTTCAAGGACATAAATGAACAGTTACCCTGTACAAAGAGTTTATTGTTTATTTCACATTTAATATACCGCCTCCCATAACATCGAGGCGGTTTACAAACAAAATCAATAGTTAAAAAAGAGGAAATTACAATAAATGATAGAAGGGAGGAAAGTAGAGGCAGAATAAATATCCAGTTCAAAGACAGAAAACAGAGAAAGAAAACTTAGGGGGAAAAGCTAGAGAGAAAAGATGAGTCTTAAGAAGAGAACGGAATTTGGGATAGGATTCTTCTGTACGGAGGTTGGTGGGGAGGGAGTTCCAGAGAGAGGATCCTAAATAGTAGAATGCCGATTTCCTGGTAGATTGCAGATGAGCTTTGGAAGGTGCTGGAAGGTGAAGACAGTTAACGTGTATGGACCGAAGACTACGTGAGGGGGTATGGTAAGTCAGTAAATCCGAAAGGTAAGCAGGTGTTGAGCGATAAATGGCTTTATGAGTTAAGGTGAGGACTTTAAATGATATCCGGTAGTCAAGTGGCAGCCAGTGGAGGTGATGTAGCAGAGGGGTGACATGGTCACGAGGGGAAGCGTGGAGGATCATGCGAGCAGCTGTATTGTGGATCAATTGAAGACGGTGTTTTTGATATTGGGGGAGACCGGCGAAAATAGTGTTGCAAAAGTCTAATCTGGTGATGACCAAAGAAAGGAGAAGGGTAGTGAGGGCCTGAGTGGACAGAAAGGGACGAATAGCACGAATTTGCCGGAGACATAGAAAAGAGCACCGAGAAATGTGAGAGATATGGTCCCAGCTACCTGCTCATAATGGGAATAGAGGCCAGGGTCTCCCATGTATGGAAGAGCAGTCATTCCCGGAGGAGGAGGGGAATGGGCACCATAAGGGCCTCTTTAGGGGGAGACTCATACTGGAGGATCTTGAGGTTCTCCACCCAAGGATCCTCCTCAAACTCTGTGGTGAAGGCAAGTGCCTTCTCCATATCCTGAACAAAGTCCAGAAAGGCCAGGTCCTTGGAGTGGTACTGGAACCAGGCTTCAGGAGGGGTCATATCCGCGAGCACATCCCTATGGAGTCAAGTGTCCAGGGTCTTGCCATCCTTGGTCTCCGTCTGATCCGGAGTCAGAGGAGATCTCGAGGGAATGATCCTGTACTAAGGTTGGACAGAACATACTCTGGTGATTGGACAATTGATCATTAAACTAGGCACTGGCCTCAAGTTTCCTTCAAGCATGCAGTGTACAAAACATCCCTCTGACCTAACTCCCAGAACAAAAATTGAGTTCCCAAGATGTATCTCCCGATTTCCCCATTTCCCCCCGCCCTGAAAGACCCTGGCATTATGCAAATAAGAAAAAACTAAAATATGAACCAGAACTCATTCATCTATCAATTGAGTATCTTCCCCCCCATCCACTCATCCTTCAATCCATAATAAAACAGGTTTAACCCTCTCTTTCACAACACCCAGTATCCCCCACAAGCATTCATTAAGAAGCACGCTTCTCGCACTTCCAAAAACATCCATTACTAATACTTACCCACAGTCACACACCTTGCACTGTTGATCCCTTTCTTTAATGATTACCTCTACCATATACAGCCCCTATCCCACATACATATTATTCTCCATTATGCACATGTATTTAGTCATCTCCAGTTACGAAGACTTAAGACATTATAAGTATCAATGTAGTTTGCCTCCTTACTTTGGGAAGCAAAGGGTAAGGAAGTCATACTGGCAGTGCGGCAGGGAGATCGGTTCACCATTAGCGCCTGCAACATTTGAGAGGGCACCCCCTATTTCCCTCCAAAACGATGCCTATGATTATAAGCCCAGAGATCCTGTAATGCAGGCATGTCCAACAGGTAGATCACAATCTACCTGTAGATCGTGGAGGGGTCAGAGGTAGATTGCCAGCCCCACTTGGCTCCATCTCTTCAGCAGCTCGCCCCGTCGCTAGGAGAGAGCTCGTGCCGGTAGGTCGTCTGCCGAGGGCTTGCCGCCGCTGCTGATCCTTTGCCTGTCGTTTTTCCCTGCCTGCGGGAATCTTGCCTGTGGGTGTATTGGGGTGCTTATTGTTTTTGTACCAATAGTTTGTGGGTACCCCAGGGGTCAGCCGCCCACGCCCCGTGACAAGACGCCACAGGCCCAGCGTCATACCTGGTCTCCTGCCTCTCAGAATCACTCATTCCTACCCCCACCCCAACACCCCTTAGAAGTGTGTTATATACCAGGTGATATCCATTCGCCCGGGTTTTACCTGAATACACTTACCATATTAGTTGTGTCGTGTGCTGTTCATTGGTCACTTTATAGTTCGCTTTCATTAAACGTTTTTGGGCAGACACAACAAAGTGTCAAGAATTTGGTGATTTCGGTGGGCTTTTCCAATTTTTTTCTATCTTGCCTATGCCTTGCCTTCGAATTGGTTCAGACTACTGTGACTTTTGCTTGCCTCTATAATTTTATTTTGCCTAGCCTTTGCGTTGATTCTACACTGCAATATTATTTTGCCTTGCCTTAGCGTTGATTCTACACTGTGTGCAGAATTTATTAAATGGCGTGTGGTGGTATTTGAACTTGTTTGGAGGTATTTGATTTTATCTGGTTTGCTGGACAGGTGTTTAAGTTTTTTTGATGATTGTTTGGTGGTATTTGATTATTGGTGCCAGTATGATGAATTCTTAATTTTACTTTTAGAATTGCATGTGTGGTTTTGGCATCTCCAGTCCTTGTATTGCACATCATCCAGAGGTTTTCAGTTCCTGTTGATCTTTAATACTTTGGGACAGTGACAGTTTTGGACCAGATTCAGCCAGTGTTTATACTAACTTAGCAGATATGGCCTTCTTACATCCAACCACACCAGTTTAACGAAGATGAGTGTTCCAAAGAAGAGCAAAACCTACCACTTTCATGATGAATGGGAAATGGACTACTTCTTCATCATGGTGAAAGACAAGTGCTGTTGTCTAATTTGTAACGCCCCAGTATCCTTGCCCAAAAAGGGTAATCTGGAATATTATTATAAGGCTCTGCATAGCAATAAGTTTGAAGCGGGAGTCAGCTGGAATTGAGGTGAAGGTGTGAGGAGCCCGACCATCGGCTTGTGTGACTGCCGCTATGGAGTGTGTGCTGCAATTACTGGATCTCCCCTATTCTATCGGGCAGGCACGCTCGGGGAAGCCTACTCTTGCCGGGACTTCCCTTTGGGGTTTAAAGATTGTTCCTGGATCTTGCCTTACCGGAGTCAGCTGGAATTGAGGTGGAGGTGTGAGGAGCCCAACCATCGGCTTGTGTGACTGCCGCTACGGAGTGTGTGCTGCAATTACTGGATCTCCCCCTAATCTATTGGGCAGGCACGCTTGGGGCAGCCTACTTGGGACTTCCCTTTGGGGTTTAAATTTGCATCCTCTCTCCGCGACATGGAGCGTGATTACAGGGCGTGATCCAAAGGGGCATGTCTAAAGGAGCTGGAAACGCCCCTTTGGCGCCACTTCGGCATCACTGAGGCTGTATTGCAGCTTCTTCTTAGGGGTTTCCTGGCCCTGTGTCCTCCATAACTTTAGTTTTACTGCTTGTTTCTTTGAAATAAGCTTGTTGGGTGTTGGGATCCTACGTAGCTATTTAGACTACCTATCATTATGGGGAAACGAAAAGCCAAGACTGGGGGTAAGATTCCAGAGGTGGGAACCAGAATTACTAAACCGGTTGGTCCTTTGGGCAAACATTTTACCCCCTTACCCCTAGCGCAGTCTTCCCCAGACGGAGCTTCTCTGAGTTCTGGGGGAAAATCTCCCTCCCCCCCCCCCCCCGTGTCCTGTGCCCGGGAGCTAGATTGATGTATCTACGGAGACTTCTGAATTGGTAAGAAATTTAAAGTTAGTTAAATTACTTTCTGCAGTCCCATTAATGGTCGCAGACAGCTCTTTCGAGCTTCCTGCTCCTCCTTCGGATGTGGAGATTATTTTGAAAGATGTTTGGGGTGCCTTAAAATGTATTGATAGTAAAATATCCGCTTCTTTGAACTCCCTTTGTACTTTTTCTCAAGAAGCTGCTGCTTCTTTGCAGCAACGTGATGAGAAAGTTACATCAGTAGATGTGGCTCTTACAAAATTAGAGTCTCTGGTGCTTCCGCTACATGCGGTTAGTGTGGCTGGGATTAAGGATTCTTTAGTGCTTCATTCTAAGTTGGACGCTCTTGAAAACTCTATGCGTTCTTGTAACTTGTGTTTTCTGAATTTTCCTCAGTCTTCATTATTGTCACATAGGATTCTTTTGGATAATTTTTTAAAAGAGATTGTGGCCATTTCTGATCCTATTGAAGTTTCACAAATTTATTATATCCTCTCTACTGTTAAAAAGCTTAATATTGCTGAAGGCGGGCTGGATGAAATTGTTTTTCCTATGGATAATCTAACTGCCTTTCTGGAGGACTCCCAGGATATCATTAATGTGCGTTCCACTTTACTGGTCACCTTTCCATCTATTGAGATTAAACAACGTATTCTTACGGCTTTTTTTAAAGTTAAGTTGGCTAAGTTTTGTGGTCAGTCAGTAAATATTTTTCCAGATGTTTTTCGTGGCACCCAACTGCGCTGGAGGCAATTTTTGAACTTAAAGCCTCGCGTTGTAGAGTTAGGAGCCACCTTTTTTTTGTGGTTTCCTTATAAGTACATTATCAATTTAGATGGTGCTTCATTTATTTTTGTTGAGGGTAATCATTTGGAAAAATTTTTGACCATGAAACAGAGCATAGGTAGGGTAAGATAAATCAATAATAGTGGCCTCCTTATGTGAGTTAAATTAATCCTTTGGTTTTTTTTATTCGTGTTACATTAATAATTTAACAGTCTGACTTCCATGATGTGGACTTTGTCATGTTTTTTTTTTCCTTTAAGATACTTAATTGTAAATGTTCTTTTTTACTTTTGATTGGATTATGGGATTGTCCTTGTATCATTTTTGGTTATTGTATTGACTTAAAATTCTAAAAAAAAAAAAAATAAGTTTGATGCTGATTTTCCACCCAAAAGTGAAATTTGTAAACTGAAGCTCAAAGAACTTAAATCGAAATTGGCTACTCAGCAACAGTTGATGGCAAAGCCAAAGTCACATTCAGTCAATGCAACCATAGCATCCTTCAAAGTCAGCAACCTGATCGCAAAGAAATGCAAACCTTTCACTGCAGGGGAATTTGTAAAAGATTGTTTTCTTGAAGCAGCTGACAATCTTTTTGAAGGATTTAAAAATAAGAAAGAGATCATAGCTGCTATTCAAGATGTACAATTGTCAAGAAACACTGTCTTGCTGCGAATAGAAAAGATGTGTGGAGACACAACTGAACAATTGTTGGAGGATGTTTCAAATTGTGTTGCTTTCTCACTCCAACTGGATGAATCTACAGACGTAAGAGACATAACCCAGTTACTAGTCTTTATCCGGATGGTTTTTGAAGACTTCAGTGTTAAAGAACTACTTGAAATGATTTCTTTAAAAGGGAGAACTACCGGTCAGGAAATAGTCAGTTCTTTCCATTCTTTTGTGACAAAGTGTAATCTTCCATTGCGTAGACTTGTTTCCATCACTACGGATGGAGCAAGTGCAATTACAGGTGAGGTTAACGGTTTCATAGCCCTCTGTAGACAGCATGACGACTTCCCAGATTTCCTTTCTTACCACTGCATCATTTACCAGCAAGTTTTGGCAAGCAAGGGACTCAATACAAAGACTGTCATGGACATCACTTTCAAAATTGTAAATTCAGTTCGTGGAAGATCACTTCAAAGATGGCTTTTCAATCTTACTCTTGATGAAGGGGCAGCGGAAATCATTTTGCACACATATGTAAGGTGGCTAAGTAGGCACAAATTTCTGCAAAGATTTTGTGATTTGCTGAATGAAATAAGAAGTTTTTTGAAGGAGAGGGGAGATGACCAAGCAGAGTTGGAAGATGAGGAGTGGTTATGTGATCTGGTATTTCTCGCTGACTTTACTGGTGAACTAAGTGATATGAACCTTGAACTACAAGGTAAAAGCAAATGCATTGGTGAGATGATGAGTACAGTTTCATCCTACAACAGCAAATTTGAGCTAATGATGACTGACCTTGCAAACAACATTTTTGATCATTTTCATAATACGCAGGACCATCTGGGACAATATCTAAATTCTGTTTTTCAGAATGAGAAGTATGTGACAGAAATCTGTTCTGTTATCCAGGAATTCAAAAATAGATTCTGTGACTTCCAAAAAATTGGAACAGTTGTGGAGTACTTGTCATACCCATTCAAAGTAGATGTGGACATTAAAGAAACTGCAGCTGCAATCAGTAAAAATTACTCATTGAACAAGCCATCTCATGAAAATGAAATATTAACCCTTAAAAATGACATTTTTCTCAAGACCTGTGCTGAGCAAGAATCTTTTTGGAAGCTAGTGCCTAGAGACAAATTTCCCAATTTGAGAAGATGCAGTGAAGCTCTACACTCCTGTTTCAGTTCAACTTATTTGTGTGAATCTGTGTTTTCCCATCTAAAAATGACAAAGAGTACACAACGTTCCAACATGAGAGATGAACATCTCCAGGATTCCCTGAGACTGGCCCTCACGCAATATTCACCCAACTTCAAAAAGCTGGTGGATGAAATGCAGGCTCAGACGTCTCACTAATCAGCAAGAGCTAAATCTTAAAGATTGTGAAAGATCAGCCTGAATCAACACTCAACCTAAATTTAACACAAATTACTCCATAAAAGTTAAAGAAAGTTATTAAAACAGTTAAAGAAAGTTATTACTCAATACAATTTTAAGAAAAAATGTACTTTCAATTTCTCCTCACAGTTCTTACTGGATCTTCGTCTCTCTGTTTTGTTTTTGCTTAATTTGCTTAACAACTGATCACATCCAAGTAAATGACAGAAGGTTCATTAAAAATGGGGGGGGGGAATCCTCCAATTTTATTGGGTTAAAATTTAATTTGAAACTAATTTGAAACTTAATTTTCATGGTGGTAGATCACTGGCACTTTTGGCCGGAAAAAGTAGATCACAACCTTTTTGAAGTTGGACATGCCTGCTGTAATAGATCAAGTGTGATAGACTACAATGCACAGGTCCAACTAAAACCTAAGATCAGGTGATGTAGCCAAGCAGGGGCCCTCCCAGCATTCAGATATGACTTGAGCAGCAGAGTAAGTTCTCCTACTTGTGATCACTCCCTCTCAAAGACACCACCTAAACATCTAGAAGATTCCAGTGGAAACCAACACTCCAAAATCTAGGGCTGCCCTAGCATCCCAAGATCCTCATCCAAGCATGCTACCACAAGACACAGTATCCTACATACAAAAGAAGTATCCTTTCACTCCATATATCTCACCCCCAAACTGAGATCATATAACAAACATACTGCTCACACACACTCACATTCAAACACAACCACCAAGAGTACTCCGGGTACCTATTCCTATCAATTTTATTTATTTATTTATTTATTTATTTATTTATTTATTTAACTGTGGTTTTATACCACTTAGTCATGGAATCAAAGTGGTTTACATGGAACTGAGAACTTTAACTTTATATATAACAAGAACTTAATATAATATCAAGAACACTATAACATCAATTTACATTTTTAAACTTATATACACCTGTGATGAAGGTATTGCTGTTAAGGGGTGTAGAGTTAATCCTTAAAATGGTCTTTGAATAAATTAGTTTTTAGCTTTTTGTGGAAATCTGTGAGTTCTGTTATGATTCTCAGCTCTGTGGGGTGCGCATTCCAGAGGTCTGAGGCGTACAATGGGAATGATCTCTTCCAAGTTTCCTGATTGCATTTTGTTAACTCATTTGGTAAAACAAACTTATTTTGCATACATTTCCTTGTATCTCTGTCCTGTGCAGCTGTGTGTATTGTAGAACTAAGGCAGAGCACCAAAAAACTGTGGATTATTTTGAATATGATTATTATTGTTTTGTATTTTATCCGGCTTACCAGTGGGAGCCAGTGTAGCTGCTTTAGTATAGGTGTGATATGGTCTGATTTTTTTTGTTCCTATTATGATTCTGGCTGCTGTGTGTTGTGCTAGTTGAAGTTGATGTAGTGTATTTTTTGGGAGACCTTGAAGTATGTTGTTGCAAAAATCTAGATGAGGAAATATTGCCTGGTATACCATTCAGAAATCTTCTTCACTGATAAGAGGTCAGAGGTTCTTTAGGACTCTTATTTTATGACAGATTACTCTTGTGCTTTTGTTGATGTGTGATGTGAATCTTAAATGTTGGTTTAGGGTTATGTCTAAGTATCGTACCTCATTTTTGATCTCTAGGTCTAATGGTTTTTGGCAGAGTGATTGCTTTGTTCCTGAATATATGGAGCACTTCAATTTTATTTTGTTACTTAGTTTGCTGTTCCATGTAAACCGCCGTGGCTTATAGATACATATAAAAATGCTGTTAAATAAATAAATTTAGATTGATTTTGAGCATGTAGTTTAATCATTGGACAAATCATTTAGCTACCATCCAACAATGCTTTCCTTCAAAATCCCTAACAAGCAAATCATAAAATTCACCTCCAGTCATATGACTCACAGCCTGTCTTTCAAGCACAACCAACCAAAGTACATACATAGTATGGAAATTATTGCAATCTGTGAGAATTCGGATTAATTATAAAATCCCACACAATATAAACTATTACTCTTATAATGGCTGGAGAACATTAACTGCCCCAACTGAAAATCAGGAGACATGTCCATGAGAAACAGACCATATGTGTTAAAATCATAGATCAGGAAACTGATGTTGCTGCCTCTGAACCAGTCTTAAGGAGTCCAACTGAAAATCACCATCAAATCACCAAATTCAGGCTCCATTGCTTAACACTAAGCCCCATGAATGACCGTCCCAACAAGTCAGTAATACCCTCAGCAATCATGTATTAGTTTCAATGTTTGTGACACCTTGGTTCTCAAGAAAGGCCTGTTATCCCTCCAGCTCCTTGAATGCACCAATAACATTGTTAATAGTAGCGCACATCCACAGGGGAAACAGTAAACTATAGCGGGCAACAGCTTCCCTTAAAAGTGGACATAGAGCACCTCCAAAGAATATTTTTATTGAGAGTAGGAACAACAAATATAGTGTCTCCTTCTTGTTTCAAATGTCCTTGAACTTCACCCCCTACAGAATAGCCAAGGCATGCTGGTAACACAAGGCTTTTGCAACAATGAGTTTGGATAGTGGCTGGCTGATGGTCAAGAAGACAGAGTCCTATGGGCTCTCTCTAACTCTAGTAAATGATAGAAGGTAACTTGCAAAATCTGAGGTAGCCAACACTCTAGAAATTTGATTGTATTTGTCACTTTGATTCCCGCAAGTATCCAACCACACAGAAGCCACTGTGTTAGCTAGGGTTATTTGACCTGGAAAAGGGAATGAGTGAGGTTATCAAATTTGCAGATGACAAAAAACTATTTAAAGTTGTTAAAACCCAAGAGGATTGTGGAAAATTTCAAGAGAATCTTGATAAATTGGAAG
The DNA here is from genome assembly GCA_033557465.1 of Ichthyophis bannanicus. Taxonomy (NCBI): domain Eukaryota; kingdom Metazoa; phylum Chordata; class Amphibia; order Gymnophiona; family Ichthyophiidae; genus Ichthyophis; species Ichthyophis bannanicus. The sequence goes on along the minus strand of CM066033.1, from coordinate 272,757,588 downwards.
ACTGGACATCCAAATGGCAGATGAAATTTAGTGTGGACAAGTGCAAAGTTATGCACCTAGGAAAGAACAACCCAAACTATGGTTACATGATGCAAGGTTCAACATTGGGAACCACCACCCAGGAAAAAGATTTAGGCGTCATTGTGGATAACATGTTAAAACCCTCTGCACAGTGTGCAGCAGCGGCCAAGAGAGCAAATAGAAAGCTAGGTATCATAGGAAAGGAATGGAAAATAAAACAAAAGATATTATAATGCCTCTGTATCGTTCCATGGTGCAGACTTGCTAACCACATTAATTGCAGTGGCTAGGATATTCAGCGGCACTAATGTGCTTAGTGCCACTGAATATCTCCAAGTACTGCCACTTAATGCCCCGACGCTAGCTGGCTAGTGTTGGAGCGATCCAGGGGAAGTTCAGAGTTGGCACCCAGGGATAACCAGGCAGCAGCCATATTTAGCCATTGCCTGGTTATCCTTCAGTGGTGAATGTTAGGCACCTTAAATGCTGGCCTATCGCAGCTGAAGCTAACTGGGCAGCAGCTAAATATTGCCGCTGCTCATTTAGCTTTGCCACTATCCAGCTGACCTGGTGGCCAGATAGAGCCAATGCTGGTGGCCACATAGAGCCCTGACTTTGAATATCTAGGTTTAAAATTTAGCATGGGCTAGCTGCTGCCACTAAATATCCCCCCCCCCCATATGTTTTCACGAGCACCTTATTCAATCAATATGTTGATGATGCAGTCAAGGGTATGACGACTTTTCTCATCATTTAAATGGCATTCATTTTGTGCTTATGGAGCACTTACAGACGTGCACTGAATTACTGGTTAGATATTGGTAGGTGGCAGATCGATAGCTCATAATGGGGACAATTTTCAAAGTCATTTATCTGGGTAAATTAACAGTTTGAAACATTCCACAGTGAATATATGTTCAGCCTTGTTGAAGAGAGACATTTATGGGGGTCACGTTTTGGCCAGAATTGGAAAATAACTCATGTAGCTACACAAAAATCAGGTGTATTTTCTCCGTGAAACATGCTAACATGCTTAAACATTTATGGTTAAAGAGTACCTTCAGACATGGGCTTTGAGAGGATAGCATGAAAATTAGACCCCAGCAGAACCACTGTGGATTCACACTGATCTACTACAATGTTTTTAGATAACCCAATGAATCAGTTTATACAAAGGAACTATTGGACAGCACAGTACAATGGATATATTCTGTCTCTTAGCAGTAACATTTTATCTGAGCAATGGCTCTTGTCATAATAGGCTCTATTGCACATATTATATTTGACCATGAACATGGTAGGCTATCTTCAGTCAAAGTACAATGCATCTAAACTGAGTCAAGGTGAGTGAATGAAAGGTGGAAACCTACAAAGACTGCTTTGGAAAACTGAGTGCATAATATACAGAGAAGGCACAGTTTGAAGGATTTTTCAGCTAAACTATGAGCATAGACATAAAGAAGCTGATAGGCATTTACAGCAAATTTCTATATTTCTCAACATCCTGAACGTCAGGCTGGCTTCTCTTCAAAAAGTCTCTGCAAGATAGCAGCTGACTGACAAGTGAAAACATTTAGCTTATCCATATAACATCAGCAGTTCTATGTGCTCCATCTATGAATTTTCAACAGCACTATAAGGACTGCCCTGACACTATCCAGGTAGCAGAGGGGCAGAACATGGGCGGATCATGGGTAGAGCATGGATATTCTGCCCAGTTCTATAGACAGCTATAATGACTGAATATCACCAGCTATGTGATAGAATTTAGGAAGCAAAAAGGCTGCCCTAACTTAAACCATTTAACTAAAACAGATAGCACCTGAATATCACCACTCTCCACTTACTGTTCATCCAATGCTGTTTGCTATCCAGAAAGAGGCACTGAATACATATGGATCATATAAACACTGTAGCCAGTGTTTAAAAAAATAGCACTGAATATGACTGCGTAACAGAATGTCATTTTATGACAGGTTACCTAGGTTAATTAGGCAGGAAGCCACCTAAAGATAATTCTCCCCTATTTGCAAACAGGAAGTTGGCATCAGGCAGTCCGAGGTGGTGGAAGCAAACAGCTCCACAGTGCTGAAGTTTTAAGTTAAGTACCACAGGGCTGTTTGTGACCATTGCTACCACTGTAGGACTCAGAGAGGAGTGGCAGCTGTGGCAATGGAGAGGAGGAGGGGGCACAAGGGCTGAGGTTCATCTAGGGCACTTCATCTCCTTTTGCCGGCATTGATTGGACCTTCAACATCTAAGAGGGCAAGAAGGGGCTCAATGCATGACAGTGCATTTCAGGAAGAGAGTGATGGTGAGTGGTCTGAAGTTCTATACTGAGGGTTCTACCGAAGATGTTAGGGGCAAGGTCTCTGCCAGGAGGTGAGGAAGGAGGTCAGAGCCAGAAAAACCTCAAGTTGACAAGCGTATATGGCAATATCTGTGGGATAGGAAATTCATGCATAATCTGAGGCATATAGTGAAGAGAATGGAACAAGAAAAGCGCAAGTGACAGGGAAAGGTTTTGATCCCATGTAGGTATGGGAATCTTCAGACTCTTAGAATTCATCTGCATTGACATCTACTTCAGGGTTGGATTCTTGCAAAGGGGTAAGAAAGCTGGTATAGGAATGCCTGAGAGTGGATGGAATGTTTCCAGAGTGGGGCAGGTGTCACAACATAGGCATACTCTAAACACTATTGTACCACTGGATAGTCAAGTTCCTTGAAATTGCAGCAAAACATTACAGGGTAAATATATTGATATATTTTCTTTGTTGGCATGCAAGGTTGATGGTAGTAATCAGTAGAGGTCTGATGATGAAGGAGAAAGGAAGCACTAACTCTTGAAAGTGCCCAAAACGTCTATTGTCTGCATAGATGTCCCCAGAAAAGAATTTGAGAAGAGGGATGTCTAATAGCCTAATGCTTAGAGTAGTGGACTAGGACCACAAAGCCAGGTTTAAACCCTATTGCTCATCCTTGTGATCTTGGGCAAGCTACTTAACCCTCTATCTTCCCTGCATTCTCCAGATGTTTTAAAGCCAAAACAAGCTATTTCCCAGTGCCTATTTGTGCCTAGAGCAGGTCTAAACTTGGACATCCCTAACTTTTCTGTGATTGATTGTGGATGTCTAAGTAAACTGCTCTGCCACAGATACACCTCTGCCATGCCTTCTGCCTACTTGGACATCCCTGCACTGGAGATGTCTTTAAAAAACATTTATAAAATGGCTCTAAGGATGTCTCCATGATTTGGACATCCATCTGCACATTTTCAGTTGTTCAAATCATGACTAAGGCTTTAAAATGACCCTCTATGTCTCTCAGTATAATGTCCACATCTTTGGCTAGTGTGGTATTGAGTAAAGTTTGGGGATTTGATGACTTAATCAATTGTTTTTTGGTGCAAATCTAGCGAAGGATTTTGCACATTTGGGGAGTGTGGTGATATGGCTGGCTTGCTTGTCTATAGTCCATGATGTTTTGGTGAGACTGTTTGGAGGGTTATAGTGAGTCTTTTCATCACCCTTTGAAGTAATGTTATTTTGGTTTGCATTGATTTTTGACATTCTTACCAGTGCTGCGAATGACTGAATTTGAGGTTTCTGGAAAATTATCCTAGGGAGAATCAGGCCTACTGAGGGAAGATGTTTGGGTGGACATAGACAGAGTGAGCTTGCAGATCTTCTGGTCCAAGTTAAATCAACTGGGGAAGGGTGTGTGGGTGGTGTTGAGGTGATATCCAATTCTGCCCACTTGTCTGGTGTGCCTGGCAAGGAAGTATTTGTGCCTAGGCTCTTTAGGTGGACTCTACTGGTTGAGCCATGCTGATGGCACCCTATTATCCAAATTTCAATTTGCAGCAGTGCTGAAGATGAGTCTGGTGAATGCTGGGTTGGACCACAGTCTTTTGGCATTCACTCATTCCACATTGGCACTGCCACCTTTGCTACTGGTCAGCAGGCTCACCGACATTTATTCATTTCCTGAGGCATTGGTATTCTGACAAGTATGTGCATTAATTTTAGGGTTTGCTCAAATGTTATTTTCTAGTTTCATTGTCAGCATTCCTGCCTCTGGAAGTCTATGTGAGGATTTGCGGAAATTCTTTCATCTTCTGGGGCAGAAGTGGGCTTCAGAATCATGTCTGGAAATGAATATCTGGAACTGACAATGTTCGGTGTTCGTATATGCTAGCTAAGAATTTGAAAAAGACAAAACGGATTCTTAAAGCAAGCAATTAAAAAAATGTATAAACAGTTGATTGGAGGCATCAACAGGCCTTAAAGAGAATTGCTATATCATCGTTCCCCAAAGAGCCAAGAAATCATCACTTGCCTCCACTACCCCACAAGTGTAACATATCTCTTTTGCTTCGATTTTTATATTTAGAAATTTCTAGGGTTTTTATATGATAAACCACACAAAACTAGTGTCCATATTCAAATATAGGTGTCCCCCCAAAAAGTAACTTTATAAATGACGCTCAAGCTGCTGAAACATTTCTTACAGTGGCGACTTCAATGAATGGCGTTGAACCAAACATTGCAAAATGATAGCGGGTAACTGAAAGGCACGGCATGTCTTTAAATTACTTCTTGCACCAAACCGCCATAAAGGATCCATACCCCATGTGCTCATATCCAAACTCAGTCTCTACTGCTCGACATCAATGTTTCAACCTTACTTAGGCTTGCTTCAGGAGCAACCGAGCACTCATACAGATACAGCCATCCTCAGGCATAAACACTGTTCAGCTGAGAATTCAAGGCATTTACTGGAACTAGCTCAACCTGACACTTTTGTGAGCACAATGTTTCTCATTCACCTGGGGAGTAATGATCTTTGTACTGTGAAGGGAATGAACTTGATCCAGAAGATAAAATGAGATTTGCGATTGTAAAGTGCTATTTTCCCCACTTGCATTTGGTATGGTCCCTGATCTTTCCTTGTCTGATGTGAAAGAATGCCAGGTAGCCCAAGGCAGTAGATACACTCTGCTGCTGGGTCAATGTGGAAGTCTCAAAGTCTATTACTTTTTTGGGGGGGTTTATGCTTTCACATGAGTTGATGATGGTTGATTGTCCAGATTTATATTGCTCAGATGGTGTTCATCTTTTGGATATACTGTAGAGCTAGATATCTTTTTAAGCACAGTGCAGGATCTATTTGAAGCTTGATGTGGTGGCAGGGAGGCCTCAGCTGTGGTGGGGAGCAGTGACTAGCTGGAGACTTTCATCACTTGTGGAGTGGGAAAGGACCTGTTAAGCTCAAGATCAGCCAGTGATGGAAGTAGGAGAGGCAAAATGGAGGGATGAAATGGAGGCTTGCATGCGGCACCACTGTGAGCTTGGGGGGGGGGGGGGGCATGGCTTGGCATCACTGCAGGCTATGTCTAGGAAGGGATAGGAAGAGGGCTGGTCCATAGCATTATTGTCAACCTATCCACAGCTAGATTGACACCTACTAGCCAGGAGGCTGAGTGCAGTTGTAGTACTAAGTTAAGGAATATGATTGTGCAGAACAAATCTTAATAGTGAAGAAAAATTGGATATTGCAGAAAGGTTGGGCAATGTTATTATTATTAAGTGTGGTTAGTGCTGGAAATAAAGCTGTGGCCATGTTCCTGTCATCCATTTGTGAAATGGGATTTTTTTTAGCAAGACTGGCGTGAGAAAGAAGTGTGAGTTCATGCTAGACAAAAAGATCAGCTAGGCTTGACCCATTGGACAACTGGGACAGTCAATTAGAACTTTGCTGTCAAATGGCTCTAATAAAATGAACTTGAGCAGCCTGAAGGTAAGACCTAAAATCTGGATCCTGAGATACTGGATTGTTCCCCAAGGCTACTAAGGGGGTACTAAGAATCCATGAAGGTGTTGCTGTCAATTTTAGGACTAGTAGGCTGAACTAGAAGAAATGAAGGTGGTCCATGAAATCTTTGACCATAAAGACTTGTAAACCCCTGTTTGTTCTTGACAGAAGATATAGACATAGGAAAGGCCCACATAGGCCTGGACCCTACCAAAATTCTCTGCTGCGATAATGGCAAAGACCTTTCCTGTTTGCCCGTGGGAGATCGAATCCTTGCAGGCAGAACAGGAGAGGAAGACTGATGATTGCAGTCTCATGCAGGTTGTCTGGCCTAGGAGTGGAGTTAGGGCAGAGATAGGGCAGAGCTAAAGCAGAGCTTGGGAAGGAGTCAGAACAGAGCTTGGGCCCCCCCCCCAAAAAAAGGCATTCTGCCACCCCTGAAGAAAGCAAACATGTTTCCTGTGTTAAATCCTTCTTCTGTTAACTATAAACTTCAAATCCCTAGCTGAGAATTTAGTTTGTACAGAGTTTAGCTATTTTTGAAGGTCCTTCAGTTTGACAGTCACTTGCTTGAAGATTCTCCAGTGCCTATCATGCTGATATATGTATAAAATAATGATGGCTATAGGATGATCTCATAGCTTCAGGTCATAATGAGTAGGTGACTTGGTCCCATGGTTTTCAATTAAGCTTTGCTCAGTTAACTGAATGATGTTAATGTTGTATAACTTGTTCCACTTGTTCCATTAAAAAAACAAAATAATCCCTTCAGAATCCCACTATGGGAGTCATTCAGAAACTCGAATAGCGGGGATGGATGTCCATTTTGGATGTCCAAACCCCACTATTCGCAGGGACCCAATTCTGTATCCAAGGCTCCCCGCACATACAAGGCCTCTGTGCAGGGAGCTGTGGATGGGGGCAGGAGGGGGCAGTGACTGGGTGAAGCAGGAGTGGGGCCAACAGGCCAATTCAGGTCATGGCCCTGAATGTCCGAGGGTGGGAGGTCAGATGTGAGACTTATTCCACTTTGAAGGTGGAATAAGTACCATCATTGGAGGGAATCGGCCCAGGCAGACCCACAACAATGGAGGTGCAGCTGCAGAAGAATTCTTGTTACCCGATCTCGGCCATGGCTGCCCCCACAGAGGGCCGGGTGATGGGGAAAAAAGAGCAGCACTGGTGGAGGGATGCCTGTGTTCCTGATGGGCGTCCTGGTGCCATGACGATGGGACGCAACGGCACAGGTGCTCCAGCAGGGGCATAGGCAGGGCTATATGGGGAGGTAAGTTGGCATCCCACGCTGTGAAATCGGGGCATGGCTGGCCCGCCTATGTGCCTGATTCTGCATCTGTGGGAATGTTTAGCTCCCGCGGGTGCGGAATCGGGTACACATTTGGCTCGTCCTGTCTTTGGAAGGATCAACGGCCCGGCCATGCCCCGCTTGGAATGGGGCTCCATATCTGTAATTCTAATATCAAAAGTCATAATCAGTAAGATAAACTTATATGGAGCAGATCATTACATCAATGTAAATGTACTCGATTGACAATTAAATTAGTCCAAACATACTTTGACAGATGTCTGGCTCAGGAGCCTTTTCATATATTTTACTGCTCACTTAGAAAGGATTTCTTGCACATATATGGTAATATACTCATGTAAAAGGCCTCATAAAAATTACCTCATGTACAAAATTGCACACAGTGCAATTAGGCATGCACTTATATGCAGCTTGAGAGAAGGCATGCTCAAAAAAGGAGTTTGGGTGGAGATGGTCCCTGCTCATTAGAGCAAGAGCAACATGCAACATCATGCAATACATCTGAGAAAACCTACAAACAATGGGGGTCATTCCGAGCTGCATTTAGCGGGGATGGATGTTAGGGTCAGACGCCATCCCCACTAAACGCCGGGACTGTATCCCCTGCCAAAGCTCCCCACACATACATAGGAGATGTGCGGGGAGCTCTAGACTGGGATGGAAGGGAGCGCGCCAAAGGAGGAGTGAGAGTGGGCGGTGGGCAGGGTTCCGACCCCGGACGTACAGGGCCGTCATCGACGGGAGATGTACAGGGCCAACATCAACAGGGGACGGCAGTGCAGGGCCAGGTCAGTGGGTGGAGGAGCTTCCTGGCAACCCGACCCTGCCTTTGAAAGGCTGCATCGGGGGTTGGGCTGCGGGGAAAGAAAGTTGTTGTGGGTGCCAGGGATCGCAGTTCCTTAATGAAGCCATGGTGCCATGGCAACATGATGCCGTGGCACCGTGGCTCACATTAAGGAGTCTGGCTGAGTTATCCAGGCAAGTGGCTGGACGTCTGGAGTGCCAGAATCGGGGCACCCCACTGATGTTCAGCCACTGTGCTGCAATTCTGCTCCCACAGGGGTGTCTGTGGGAGCAGAATTGGGTGCATCTCTGGGCCATCCAGATTTCTGGACGTCCGGACGGCCCGGACGTGCACCTTCAGAATGGGCCTCACAGTATTCACTTTGTAGACTTGTAGCAACCCATCTGCGGAATTGATATCAGTATTCACTTGGAAGAGATGCACACCAACCCATATGTAGAATAGCACAGTTGTTTTCTAGAAGGAGTGCATTGATGAACAAGTGTGCAAATCACTTGTATACATGTATACTTACAAATTAACATATGTACAATCTAATGCATACATTTTCAATTTCTTACATGCATACAATGTGTGCCTAAAAAATGAATAGATTCAACATACACAAAAAAAACCATCTGAAAATCAGGATCAATGTTTTAAAGGAACATATATTGGCCATTTTTGGCTATGCACATCCCTATTTCTAAACATGAACTCTAGCATTGAGGAATTCATAGAAAGTGCTGTACGAACCCACTTCGATATCAAAGAACACTGATCTCTGTAATAGGCTTATTTACTGGTTTACTTAGATTGCTCTCTCTTCCTCAACTACAATTCTAACCGTGGAGGCTCAACCAAGTTTTCCATAATGAATTCTTTGGGTCATGTACAGCTTCTTATGAAAGAAAAAAAATCTGTATGCTTTTAGCTGCAGGATCCAGCTTCCACCACCCACTCTGCTATGTGACCCCGCAAGCACTCATGATACATTGTCCCATCACCTTCACCGTTTACAGCAAAAAAGCTATTTAGCCAGTGCCTGCAACCCTTCAGCCCGCAATGCCTTGACAGCAGAGGTTATAGGAAAAAAAAAAAAAAGCAAAGAAAGAACAATGTGCAATCGGCACTGCATTAGAGATGGAAAAAGTACTTAAAGCCTGCAACATTCATCAAGGCTGAATACATAAATGCCACATTTTGAATAAGCCAAGCAAAAGACAATGACAAAGGAAAGCCGCATTGCTTCAGGAATCTCTATCATTTTCATTTGCTGCTGTCAGGAACCTGTTTTTTACCTCTCACTCTATCAGCCATTATAGCATTAATGAAGTAACCTCACATAGTTATTGACTGGCTTGTCAGAGTCCCTGCCTGATCCCTTAATAGAAACCATTGGTCTTCAGTTAAAAATGGGGTGAGCTGGGAGGTGATGTGGGCATGTGCTGAATTTCAAGTGCACTCCTGAGGTTATCAAAAGCCATGAAATGCAAATTATTATATTTTTTAAACACATAGACTGCATGCAACTGAGCATATAAATTTAACTAATACTGTACTTTATGCATGCCTAATGTTTTCAAATGTACTTTGCCTATGTTCTTTCTTCAGGAAGTTGTGTATGGTATTTAAATAAGCAGCACTAGATCTATGTGCTTTTTTTTATTGTGTATGTATAGATATGTGACTCTCACGTCCTTTCTCTCACTAAATTTTGTTTAAAATTGTGGGGGCTTTTTTAGCTGTACACTGAATACAAAGCAGCAGTAATCTGAAATCCCATCGTGAATTAAAATTTGAGATTCATACTTTTGTGTCCTAAAAGGCATTGATAGTCACATGACATCCATGGTCATCAATTCAAAATGAGAGAAGAACCTTTGAATACCATGTCTGTAAGGTTTCATAATGGTAATGGATTTTCACCTGTTTTGTGTCTATGGTAAGAAATGCCTAGTAAATAGGCCCTGATGTGGTTTTAAATGACTTTCCATTATAATAGTAATACATATTTTAGTTTTAATATTGTGCATAATCCATCAAACTACATTGAATATATTTTTGAAACCAGATAGGCATTCAGAAACATAGAAACATGATGGCAGATAAAGACCGTACAACTTATCCAGTTTGCCCTTCCATACCAACTACTAAGCTCTACAGGCCCTTTTTTAACTTTAGAGATCCTCTGTGTTTGGGCCATGCTTTCTTGATTTCGGATAGTCTTTACTGTTTTTACTAGAAAACTATTCCACGCATCTATCATTCTTTCATAAAGAAATAGTTCTGCATATTGCTCCTGAGTCTATCTTCTTCCACCTTCATCCTATGCCTCCTCATTGCAGAGCTTTCTTTCAGTTGAAAGAGGTTCTCCTCCTGCACATTTTTGCCATGGAGGTATTTAAACATCTCTGTCATATCCCCCCTCTCCTGTCTTTCTTCCAAAGTATACATATTGAGATCTTTGTGTCTGTCCCCTTATGCCTTATGATGAAGCCCACTGACAATGATCATGTAAATTATTTGTGCTTCTTCTGCTTTTAAGCTCAACTGGAACCAGCCTTTGCTAAGGCCAAGGTTCCATGAGACTTCATTCACACCCATCAGGAAATTATATAAACACCCCACACCCCTAAGCCCCAGTATATACACACTGCCAGCCAGCACAGTCACACTGCTTAGTCAAAGGCCACAGAATATGATTTCATTCAGAAAATGGCAGGCTTATTGAGACTGACCAGTAGGTATTTCCTTAGGGATGTGCATGTCAACAACATAGTAGACTAAACAAAACAAATATTTTTGCCCTGTGTATTCCTATTTCCATTGTGTGTTAACTATGCATCCCTTGGATCACTCCCTCTTGCGGCATCTCCAGGTCTGTACAATCTGATAACAAAAGTTAGGCTGGGGAGTCACAGTTTTATCTTTTGCCTACCACAGAACTAAAATTACCTCCCAGAGCTGTCAATAAATTGCTATACAACCTTAAATGTGGCATTTGGTAAAAAAGTACAAGACACTTATCCCTCCATTGCCTCAGAAGAAAGACCTGGCAATCTACTTCCGATCACACTGCCAAGAAAACCTAGGGGCTCATGGGTCGCCAAGAGTTAGCATTGACTCGAAGGTACACACACATTGTCATTGTAAAAAGATATTTTTAATTTGCAAGTTCAAAGCAGGATATCAATATGGGAAATGAAAAAATATGCTATATTAATTTATCAGGTATAATCCATAGATTATAACAGAGTAAACACTATCTTGCTATATGTGGAGGCTACTAGGATTTTGCAACTGAGATCAGCAGCACCATCCAGTGTCCCTACCAGAAATAGATAGTAGTGGATTGGCTTTTTCCAAATTCCTGGAAGGTTCCTCCTGCCAATCACTTTAGAATGGGAGGAGTCTCTCTGGAGAGGGAAAAGTCCACTGATTATAAAAACTTTATCCAAAGGCAGTTTCCTGTCTTTGGCCCCTAGCCGTTGCTTCATGCACCATTAGTGGGTATCTACCTTCAGGAGCTCACAGCCAGAGTTATTCTACCCATCTTAAGGAGAAAATGTACCAGCCAAAAGGGCAGGAGAATGCTCAGCCTAAAGAAAGGTCTCTACAGAATTTAGTTGCCAAGGGAGTGAAAAGCAGCATTAGGAAGACTGCAGTTTACAGCAGCAAACCCATATCAAAGAGGAGAAAGAACCAGAATAGGAGAAAGCAACCATAAGTGAAGGGTGTTTATCAACACACGGCCAAGGAACTGTAGAATAGAAACCCTAAACTCAGGAACTGTGAGATGGCAAGGAATAAAGTAGAAGTACTTGATGGGACACAAGAGACTAGCCAAAGTATTTAAGCAGGGCTTGAGACAATTACAAGACAAGAGTAAGACACATAAAAACTTGAAGGTGTGAGGTACAAATATATCCTAACCTTCATAAAAAGAGTTAGCTACTTGTAACATAGTGTAACCTGAGGGTTAAAATAAAATAAATTTTGCTTGGCTACACTGGGGAAGTGATGTCCAGCGCTATCTGTGGCAGCTAGAAATTTCTGTTTCCCCTCCAGGGAAGTTTTGCAGCCTCTAGCATTGTGTGTTTATATGGGGGAGGTACAGGAATTTCTTGAGGGAGGAGCCTTTCTGGAGGGAAACTGCAGAGGCAAAACCAGGGAAATGAAAATGAAAGCAGCAGTTGAAGCTTGTTCATGGAAAAGGTGAGATGTGTGAGAGATTTCTGAGTGAAAAAAGGGCTGGAAGAAGTATTTTTGAAGGGTGCTGAGTAAAGAAAAGTGTTGAACTGGGGATTGGTCACTGTAGAATTGTGATTTAATTCTCCAGAAATTGAATTTGATGACCATTTGGAACTTTGGGTGAATGGCTCTGAGAGAAATACTGACTGACTGGTTGAGAGTCTTACCGAGTAAAGAATATTTCTTAAAGAAAATTAAATTCTCCTTGGAATCCTGTCTACGATCTAGAGAAGCTATTGATACTCAGAGCTGCAACTGTAATTCTGAATCAGACTTTAAACTCTTGAGAGTGTATGAGAGGATTGATTTTATAAGAAATATCCTCTTGGACTAGAGGAAAACCCCTGCCTTTCCAGAAGTGGGTAATTTCTGGCTGAAGTGACTGAACTGTATGCAGAAATGACTGACCCCGAGAAAAGAAGGGGAAATTCAAACCTAAGCTGAACTGTTGTGTGCAACTGAAGCAGAACACAGATCTTAAACATTCTGCTGGACTCTGTGCTTAGTTAATTGAGACTGACCCTTAATGGGCCTGAGAAGATAGTCTCACTCCTGGACTGAAAGAACAAAGCAGCCCCTGGCTGGCTCAGTTAAGGGAAGTGTGTTTGGGAGATTGCTGCATTTGGGTATGGTTGGGTTGCAGTCCAGAGTGTGGAGGTGTGGAGTGGATGTAAGCAAAGAAACAAAGGAAGACAGTGTGTATCAATTATCCTTTTATTTAATTAGATAGGGAAAGTGTTACAGTTGCTGAAAAAAAGAACAATATTCTTTCTTAAAGAGAAAGACATTTTGCCCCCAATTTATAGGACAGACAGGGTTTCACTTGTTGATTTGTTAAAGGTAGGGAGTAGGATACAGTGCTGAAGAAGACATCTGAAGAACCTGTTAAGATCTTCAATCCAGTAGCAGAACGATCTGGAGTCCTGGGCCCCATCGCAAGAAAGAGAACTGGATGAAATACTGGTGCACCCTACACAGTGACAAACAGGGAAAATGTATTTGAGCTCAAATAAAACAGGGGGCGGGGGGGGGGGGGGACACCAAATTTTGAAAAGTAAACTTACTTGTTAGAGGGGGGGGGGGGAAGTTTGAAAGTTTTGAAAAGGAAAATAAGAATTCCTTAATAGGAATTGACTTGGAAATGTTTGTGTAAAAGTTTCACCTGCAGATCTAAAGAATAACTTGATTTGACTGTTACTTGTTGCGACTGAATACACTTACCTGAATTATTGTTACTGTAAGTTAAGAAGAATAGTTTGGATGATTACACTATTGTAATATTTAATAAATTGCACTAAAAATCCTATTACTGAAAGTAAATGTCATCTATGTAGTCCATTATTACAAACCACTAACTGTACCATCACCTAGATCAGGGGTGGGCAAGTCCGGTCCTGGAGAGCTGCAGACCAGTCAGGTTTTCATGATGTCCCTAATGAATATTCATGGACCTATTTCCATACAATGGAAGGCAGTGGATGCAAATAGATCTCATGAATATTTATTAGGGACATCATGAAAACCTGATTGGTCTACGGCTCTCCAGGACCGGAGTTGCCCACTCCTGACCTAGATAGTGGCTTATCCACTTTAGTTTATTTTCCTCTTGCTCTCTACTTGCCTCATAGTAAAGGGAGAGTAAGACGAGGTTAGTGAAATCTGTCACCTTCCACCTGAAGAAACAGCCAGACTCTGACCAGTCAGGCCATCTGGCTACATTTAAATATCATTGGTGCTGTTGCACATGAGTCTGGTGGTAAGGGGGATCTACAATAGTTATTGTTTATTGATCATACAAAGATAAGCATGCACAAACATTCCACAGAATGAATCTGCTTTGCATTACCTTCAGATCACTGCCATAACATATGAAAAGGTATGTGCTTGAAATATTCTAAAGTTCACTGGAGTACAGTATATCAGGAGGAAGTGAAGGCAAGTTGGTGTAAACAAAAAAAAAAGAAGAATAAAAAACTATTTGCACTGCATTGATTTAGAGCTCAAGGAAGACTGTCACAAAATATACATTTTCTTTACCTGCCACCAAACTCTCGCAATAAATCAGGGTAGGAAGGATACTTCAGCTACCAAATTTGATACCTAACATAAATATTAATTTATTTACGTTTTCATTTAGCACCACTTGGCACTTTATCCTCCCCCAAAATGTACAGCTCCTTAGCTGCATGTAATTTAATCCCTTTCCTCACAGATGGTGCCGATGGGTGTGAAATGGTTTCCAGAAGGCCATTTTGTTTCCCTTATTTTATGGTGAATCATGAGACTGCCACCAACTACTGAAACATATTAAAAATGCACATGTTTAGTTTTCTACCAAGTAGGAATGCACTATCGAAGAATGATTCATGGTTGCATTTAGAACAACCAGTGATAAATATTCTCTTGAAGAAAATACATGGTAGAACTCAGACAAAATTACAAACAAAGGCTGGCTTGGTGTGTGCTGCCATTTAGAGAGTCCCTGGTTCTATTCATGGATCAAGTCTTCCACTCCTTGGGTTGGCTGGGGCTGGAACATGGGTTGAGGATGTTGCAAAGGCTATGGAAGGAAGGGGACACAATCTCTGATGGTTGGATTTCGAGCCCATGATACAGGATGACAGAAGGAGCCCGTGATACAAGATGCCAGACTTGAGTATTTGTTAAAATAACCAGACAAGGAATTGAGACAGATGTTAACTGTCAATTTGTGAGCTCCTAGGCTGAAATGGAAGAATTAGAAGATGATCCATGAATCTTGTAAACACACCCCTATTTGTCCAGACTCAAAACTGTTGAAATAACCAAACTAGGAAGAGTGGGAGACAAGGAACTCTTAAAATACGGAGAAAAATCTATGTGTAGTTATAAATAAGGGCTGAAAACACCAGGACCCCAGCCCTGGTTCCAAGAGAGCTAAAAGAAAAAGGAAAACAATTGCAAATTAATAAATAAATATAAACCAAATATAAACTACAGGCTATTCTAAACTATTTAGAAGAACCAATTTACAATAAGATGTGAATGTTTTTGTATCAGTAAGAAATATGCATATTTCAGCCTATGGCTATTGCTTTATTTTAGGGCACCAAGTAAATAAATAGGACAAATAATTTTACATAAATTTACATATCTGGAGTTCAACCGATTTTATACAGTCTGCTAAACAATTTCAGATCTTTTTAATTTTCAGCAATCAAAGGATGCTTTAGCTTTATAATTTAGTCCATTTGTTTTCATATTACATTTTTTGAGCATTTACCAGTGAGTCATCTTTAACTTTTGTCTTTGTCTCTTTTTTTGTTGTTGTTTCTTTAAACAAGTAGTCTTCAAAGATTGCATATAGCAAAATAATTAGCATTTACAGAGCTCAGCAGGGCAGCAATTTTAATTTTTAAAGGCAGTCGAAGTGCATGATGCTACCCTGCAAGAAACCTTTGACACACTGTGTAGATACAGTCTGGAGAATCCAAATGCTTCAAGCCTTTGAATCTCTCCTCTGGGTTATTTTAAACTCAGATAGACATATTTTATGGGAAAACCACTTAATCCCATCTAGGATTTATTTCTGATGTGCACTGCGTGCCAAATAAAGCAGCACACATCTCACAAAGGGGTCTCCCGAAGGGTCAGGAGAACTCCACTAGCTGCACAGTTCAAACGTTTCTGACCAGATGGTCCTTCCAGTGTTCAAAATTGTCCAATCCCACTTTCACTCAGATAAGCATGCACAAACATTCCACAGAATGAATCTGCTTTGCATTACCCTCAGATCACTGCCATAACATATGAAAAGGTATGTGCTTGAAAGATTCTAAAGTTCACTGGAGTACAGTATATCAGGAGGAGGTGAAGGCAAGTTGGTGTAAACCAAAAAAAAAGAAGAAGAAAAAACTATGTGCACTGCATTGATTTAAAGCTCAAGGAAGATTGTCACAAAATATAGATTTTCTTCACCTTCCACCATTCATTTATACACTGTTCCCTTAGGGGCATGTTTGCTAAAGTGCACAAATAGTTTTTTCTGCATCTACATTGTGATTAGCGCAGGCGTCCTTAGCACATGCTAACTGGCAATGTCTCAGTTAGCATGGGTGAACTTACCACCACTTCAGTGGGTGGCATTAAGAGTGCCCACGTTAATCACGGCACACTGATTAGTGTGGAGATGGTGCTGGAGCTGGGCTAAGTATATGGGGACGTGCCGCATATGTGCATATGCCTCCATTCCTCAGCATGGAACCGACACTCCTCTCATTTTAGTAAACGCACCACTTAGTGAATTAGAACCTACAGCTTTGTTATTCTGTCTGTCATTGTTCGTCCATCTGATATGCACTGATTTTTACCTTTGTTTCCTCTTGCAACGGGGTTAAGGAAACATTATTATACAAGCAGGATAGTCCTTGTGGAGTATGGAGTTTCAGTGTAAAGCCCCAATGCGTAAAATGCTGTTAAGTGATTAAAAGAAAGACAGTAAGTAAGAGCTGCTGTCTAAAATGAAGCTTTGCCTGCCTAATACAATATTTTCATAGACATCTAAAGCTCAGTTTAAGAGTTCATTGCGTTAGGAAAAAAACATGTTTCATCAGTGTCGGATATTAAGGCTAACATTTATCTATCAAGCACCACCATGACACACCTAACAATCTTTTTCAAAGACTTACCTTCATCCAAAATTATAGGGATGATAAGAAGATAGGGGATTATTTTAGAAGCCTTACTCGTGATTTCCTCTTGTAAAATCAGGCATTTACAGATGGAAATGGTCTCCATTTGAAAATGGTGATTTTAGAAAGGGCTGAAGTAATACATGCATGTCCTTACTACCCAGAAATTGCAAGGGGGCATGTTTAGGAAGTAGCCTGGTTGAGTCAAAAATCTTCACATGTATTCCCCATTTCACATAAAGAATATACGTATAAGCCTACAATGGTCCACATCGGGATTTCATGCTGCTTCCTGGCACATATAGATTTTTAAAACGTGCTCGTTATGGCATTCCTTTACAGGAGGGATTAAGGGGGTTGCCCTCGTTAATCCCCATAGTTTATTTTCTCCTACAAATTGAAATTAAAGATAGCAGTATGGCAGTATTTATTCATATAGGTTTGTAAAGTGACTGACATACATGTGAAAGCACCGTCACCTATACACAGATGTTGTGAAATACCCACGTGACAGCATCGGCACCTACATGTAAAAGTTTTCATTGCCGAGTTTTCCCATTTGTAGATCTGCAAAAAAGGCCCTCTGGTTCCGTGTATCAACAAATACACATGCACTCCTGTACTGTTTTACGACAGACTCCACATTTAGGAGAACCTTTCTCAAATACCGCTGGAACTGTGTACGTCGCAACCTCGCTGTCACAATTCTGATCTCCTCATACTATCTATAGTGTGTCTTCACATGTGCCCAGCTGGGCTAGACTCTATTAAGCCCAGCACCCTGTCTGCAACAATGGTCAATCCTATCAAGGTCACAATTCAATGTCCAGATTCCAAAGAGGAGATGCATTCCTTATTGCCCTCTCCTAGGTTCTATTCCTACTGGCGCTCACTTGACCCTCCATTACCTTGGAAGAAAAGGCCTGGCAATCTACATCCAGTGATACTTTGCCAAGAAAACCCAGAGGCAGCTGGGTCGCCAAGAGTCAGCACTGACTTCATGGCACTAAAAAAAAAAGGTATAAACAGTGATTTTCCACAGCTTGTTTATGTACTGTGTGAAAAATTCTTCTCACAAATTTCTTTCAAATCTGCTCCCTGTTAGTGTCTTGTTCAGGATGACAGTGTGAAAAGTAGATGGTGAAATTGAATTGGGTCTCTAGCTTTACTTCTCTATATTCTAACTGCTGAGTACGGCTATGGACCCTCACACTTCTCTCACATCCTCTTCTTCTGCTTCCCCCCCCCCCCACCCTCTTATTTCCCTTTGAGATCATACTGGACTTCTTATCAAAATTTTTGAAAACAAAATCAAATCATGGCTTTTTTGTAACATTTTAAATTAAATGGAGCTAGGCATCTTAATACCACTTTTGCTCAAAATCCAAATGTCTAAAGGCACTTGAGAGTGCCGTTTATTATTATAGCCCATTGTTTTAATTTATGCGGCATATATTTCTGTATTCCTATTGCAGTTCACCTTGTGGTAAATGGTAAAAGGCAGAAATCAATATAAATGAATAAATATGACCAATGTAGTTAAAGCTGTAATACCACATCCGTCTTAATTCACAGTTTTTCATTCATTCTGCTTTTTATTTCTCCAGACAATTGACACGTGGCTCCAAATTTCTGAAAGTTTAGTTGAGGATTTAAAATATCTGCAGGCATAAAACATAAAGTACAATGTCAAAAGATTGTTACAGCAGTTGTCAAACTCAAAAAAACACTTTAAATTTGAAAAGCAGATTTCATACATTGTAGATGACAATCCAAAATGGCCATTTTTTGGTAACCTTTAGGGAAATTTTGATATAAAGTTGCATCCTGAGCAAATACAAGAAGAAAAGACGCCATCATGTTTTTACTATGGAGATCAGCACACACACACATATCTTTTCACTAGATTTTAAGTTTAAAAACATCCAAAAGCCTTTCTAATGTGAAAACGATACACCTGAACTAAAATGTCAGCCAGATTACTAATTTGTGGAAATATATCTGATCTATTAATGTTAGTAATTTGTGGAAATATATCTGGTCTATTAATGTTTGTTATTTTCAAAGGTTCATGTAAGGTTTGTGTCCTTATTTCGAGTATCATGGATTTTCCATGCTTTCAACTCCCAGTGCTTCATTTGAGGTCCTCTTTCAATAGTACATACTTGTAACAAGGAGCCCTAGCTGGTAAGAGGGAAAGGTGAACACAGCACTAAGTGGGAGCAATAGGATGGTGCCTGTATATACAAGCCTATCACACACACACAGTAAGGTGCCTATTAATTTTGTAAGATGGAAATTAAACCTGAAACCGGAGTGAAAAATGAAGTTGAACTTGCAGAAAGTAATTATCCAAGTCATTCAGAGCGTGATTTTATGCAAAGATTTCTTTTCTAGGAAATGAGGGAATGGAATTTTCATCTGCTTGAGTTTTCTGCTGCTAAGACATCTACCCACTCGCCGTCAGGAAGCAATACCAAAACCAGACTGCACAAGCAGATGACTTGGTTGCCAGCATTAGGCTTTGTGCAAGATCATTGCCTCTATTATGCTCCTTTGGCACTTCATCCATTTGATATTTAAATAGGAACTTTTGTCAGACTATGGAGGTGCAGTCTGTATGTCCAGTGTACCAGGGAAAAAATCCTTATCAATATGGTGAAGTGGTTTAAAATGTTCATAAACCAATTTACTGAACCTATAGAAAATGTTTGGATTTAGCATATTGGTTTGCGCACCTCTTTAAAAGAACTGAGGTAGCTATTTACAAAAGAGGTAATGTTATACATTTTAAGAGCTTGTTAAACACACAAAAAAGCTAGTTATACGTGTGGTTGCCAAAGACATATGACCAGAGGTTTTGTAATGGGCACAATTTATGTACATATATGGAATGAAAGCATGTTCTGGGTGCTTCTTCCATTTATATGTGTAAAGCCATATGTTTGAGACCTAGAGCTCGGCGGAGAGCTTGATGGTGGCGTCATGTTCACTTCCCTGACTAGAAATTGTCCCTCTTCTTTGACAAAGCTTGCTTTTCTGACAGGGCCAACCCAGTGGTATCTGACACCCTAGTTGAGTCTTCAGCCATTCATCCTCTACCATTGTCCAGCATTGTCCCTTCGTTTACTTAACACCCATGCCCAGCATCTTTCTTTCTCATTCCCCCATGCCCAGCATCTTTCTTTCTCATTCCCCCATGTCCAGCATCTCTTCTCTTTCCTTTGTATCTCCCCCTCCAGATCTAACATCTCCTCTTCCCTATCATCTACTCTATTCAGCATCTTCTCCCTTTCCCCTTGTCGCTGTTGCCACCCTACCTCCATTCTCCACTGAAGCCCAAATCAACCGAAAATGTAGCATGGTGCAGGGGCCTTTGAGTGTCTATGTATGCTCAAGGTTTGTCATCTCCTTTCTCCTCTAATGCAAATTTCCTGTCAAAGGGAGTAGGATGTGGCAAGCCTTGAACCTATGTGATACTTGAAGGTCCACTATTGCACTGACAACAGCTTTCATGTGCTGCTGTCCTGCCATGTTGCACTGTGTTGCTGCCTCCCAAATAATGTCATCTAAAACAGACACTTAGGGGTATGTTTACTAAACCGCGCCCACGTGCGCAGCGCACAGTAGCGTACGATAATGATGCACTTAAGTGCACTTAAGTGCCCCGTACGCGTGCGTGTCACATTAACGGGCCCACGCACGTGTGCGGGGCGCTGATAAGCGATAGAGGCGGGGAAAGGAGTACGGAGGGCGGAGGAAGGCCCCCGAGGGGCAGAGGGATGGGGTCAATGGGTGGAGAGTGGGAGGGGAGAGGCTCCCCGCACAGGAGCGTGGCTGAATTTTGGCAAAAAAATACCACGAGTGAAAACCTCGCGTTAGAGCTGATTTAAAGGGAAGAGAAACCATTTCCGTCAGCAATGTACAGCAAAACCGGGGAAACATGCAAAACGTGAGCAGTGTGATACATGTGCACAGAACAAAATAGCAAATATAAATTGCAAATGACCACAACAAATTCAAAATAAATTATAATCCAGCTGGGCAACAGTGATATTAATGGGCAACCATAAAAAACACTCCCAGGAAAGCTCCAAAAAAAAGAAATGATGTTTGGAAGGGTCTACGCTCCGTAGACTCATTCAAAAGCACTGCATTTTAATGGAGCTTTCCTGGGAGTGTTTTCCAGGTTGCCCATTGATATCACTGTTGCGCAGCTTGGTTTTGGTTTTCTTCCCCTTTTTTGGAGGGCATTTGTGAGGTTTATTCGCACCTTTGTCCCCATACAAGGTAAACGAGCTCACAGTAAAATTGTGCAGAGCAGGGTGTCTGACTTGTGCAGCCAGGTTTCAAATCTCCAGAGACTGCACCATCTCTGTGGTGCAGCAGACACAGCCAGTGCCTGTAGGACCAGCAGATCACAATGGGCAATGTGGAAGATTGAACCCCTGATCCCTGCACTATTGGTAATTGCCTTAACCATTGTGCTGTGGCTTTGTGTTTTTTCCTGCACATCAGCGTGCCACTTATACCGCCCAGTATTATAATGCCTCCATAAACATCAGCACGCCACCTTATGCCGCCCAGTATTATAATGCCTCCATAAACATCAGCGCGCCACCTTATGCCGCCCAGTATTAATATGCCACCAAAAACATTAGTGCCTCAGCCAGCTGTCTTTGTTAGGCAATGTGGGGGATTGAGCCCCTGATCCCTGCACGGTTGGTCAGTGTTTTAACCATTGTGCTGTGGCTCTGCTCTTTTGATTGTACTTCAGCGCGCCACTTATGCCTCCCACACAGCTATCTCATGCGCTAAGGTGCGGGGCGCACATGGGCGCCGCGCACCTTAGCGCATATGTAAATTCCGGCTTTTCTTTTTCAGGACGGAACGCCCACTCCTTATATGGCACACGCACACTACCGCGGCACGCACTTTACAGGGGTTTTAGTAAACATACCCCCTAGTCTGCCTAAAGGTAGAGCCAGTCCTTTTGAAGAAGGTTCCAGACATAATTTTACAAAAGTATCCAGTGTATTTGTTAATTTGTCATCACAATCTCCAAACATACATGTAATGACCAAATACCTCAAGGAAAGAATGGACAAATATTCTTCAAAAGAATCTTCATCTAAAACAGTTAACTCAACTAACATACACACCTGGAACAAATTCTCCCCGATATCTAAAAAGCAATTAGATAACACCATAAAGCTATTAAACTTGTCAACATCACCTCTAGACCCATGTCCAGCAGCATGGATAAAAATGACACGCGAACAACTTGCACCATTCATACTAAACCTAATCAACATGTCATTAGAGCAAGGGTACATACCCAATGAATTAAAAGTTGCCTCAATATGCCTTATATACAAAGGCAGAGATCTAGATAAATCTGATCCAAGTGCATATAGACCAATTTCGAGTCTACCTTTTATGTATCAAATCTTAGAAAAAACAGTTCAGTTTATTTATTTATTTATTTAACAGGTTTTTTATACCGCCTTTTCCTTAAATCAAAGCGGTTACAAAGACATACAAAGGCTAAACATAGGCAAGGGAAGTGAAAGAAGTGAAACATAACATGGTGAACAATTACAAAAAACACAATATTGAGAGATTACAATTAATATGAGTTAGTTAGGTGTCATAGCCATAGTGCTCAATGAAAAGAACAAATTTTAGTTGTTTTCGGAATTCCTTCAGTTCCTCAATTGATCGTAGGTCGGGGGGAGAGAGTTCCATATTAGAGGGGCCGATAAGGAAAGAGCTCTTTGTGAGGTGAATTTACAGACTTTAGAGTAGCTACTTGGGGTGCTGAGGGTGTCAGTTGTGGCTTTCCTTCTAGGTCTTTTGCTGGTGTTAGAGAATAAGAGGGCTTGGAGACTGATTGCTGAAGTCTTATGTCTGATTTTGAATATATTGATGACCAACTTGTATCTAATATGGAGGCTTATTGGGAGTCAGTGGAGTTCTTTAAGGATTGGGGTGATGTGGGCTTGAGTTGAAGAGCCGGCGATTATTCTGGCAGCTGTGTTCTGAGCCATCTGAAGTGGCTTTAGTGAGTGTTTTGGGATTCCGTTGTAAATAGGGTTGCAGAAGTCAAGAATTGGAGTTATTAGAGCCTGACAGACTGAGCGGAAATGTTCTTGGGAGAGAAGAGGCTTCAGGCGTCTAATTATTTTCATTCTATAGTAAGCGCTTCTAACAGTTTTTCTGATGTGAGACCGAAGGTTGAGTCGATTGTCAAGGGTTACTCCGAGGTATCTTACTTCGTCCTTTAAAGGTATTGTTGTATTTTTAAATTTAATAAAAGGCGGGGGGCTGAAGTCAGTGTTTCGAGTAATGATGAGAGCCTCTGTCTTGTTATGGTTCATGGCCAGGTTGTTGAGCGTGAGCCAGGCAGACATGTTGTCGAGGCAGTTCATAATCTTGTTATAATCGGGGCTGTTAAGGTTGACTGTCGTGTAAATCATTATGTCATCAGCATAAATAGTATAATCTATTTGATGGGCAATCATGATGTTGCAGATTGGCTGGATAAATATGTTAAAAAGAAGAGATGAAAGCGCAGAACCTTGGGGAACACCTTGTTTAATCTTAGTGGGTAGAGAGGTGGTGTTATTAATTTTTACCTTAAACTGTCTATCAGTTAGGTAAGATTTAAACCATCTTAGGACAGTGCCGTTAATGCCAATACTCTGGAGTCTAGTTAGTAGGATACTGTGGTCCACTGTGTCGAAGGCCGCTGATATGTCTATAAAAATCAATAGTTTCAGCTACAAGATCATATTGATAACTTCGCACCACTCGACCCTCAACAACACGGATTTAGGGTAGGTCATGGGGTAGAAACTCTACTTCTAATGCTAACAGACAGGCTATTAAAGGGAATGGAAAACAAGAAAACTGGTTTCATCCTAATCTTCCTAGATATCACAGCAGCATATGACTCCATAATACATGAGCTTCTCCTAACCAGACTTCAAGAAATTGGTCTAACGAACAAAACGCTGATGTGGTTCAAATCCTACCTATCCAACCGAACCCAACAAGTAAAAATAGGAAAAGATACGGCTAAACCATTCTTCCAAAAGTTGGGTATTCCCCAGGGCTCAGCACCTGCCTCTCCAGGAGGCTTTGGATAATGGAGCCTGTGGGTGAGGGTATGTCTGCCCCTGTTGGCCGCTGCTCTAGGGCAGAGGGTCCCAACTCCAGTCCTGGTGGGCCAAACACTGTTTGGGTTTTCATGCTGTCCCTAATGAATATGCATGAGATACATCTGCATACCATGGGGGCGGTGCATAGACATGCAGCACAGCCGTGTTTATTAGAGGCAGCATGGAACCTGAATGGTGTTTGGCACTCCAGGACTGCATTTGGGAGACTCTGCTCTAGGTAATGTGCATGTTTATGGTGTCTGTGCTCTGTAGGGTAAAATGTAGGGTTATTGGGCATGTTTCTGTTATCTGCAATAAAGGTTCTGTCTGTATTAGCACATTTTAGTAGGGGGTAAAACATGGGGACTGGGTTAGCAGGAACCACAGCTGGGACTTGAACCTGTGACCTTCTGCTTCTGAACACACTGGCTGTGTTCACTGCACCACCGTGTTGCCACAGAGATAGTGTATTCCCTGGAGATACCATGACTGTTTGTCAGACAAAGCCTGTCTGTTGCAGTGCACGGCACCCACCTAAACAGGGCTAGGCCATGGTCTGCTCTGGGCAGCAGCCACTGCCCCCTCCACCACCAGTACCCCTCTGCCACCATGCTGACATGCCCTTCTGCTGGTGGTGCTGGTGCTGCGCAGTCTCAGGCCATGCAGTGTGTGGGTAGGCAGCTGCCTATGGTGCGGGTTCTGGGGTAGGGGTGCCTGCATAGCTGTCCATGCTTTCCACCAGCACCGCCTGCCAATGTTCCATGCCATTGGGGGTACCTGCTGGGTACTATCCCCTGTGACGCTGTGGGAAACACACTCGTGTCCGTGTTGGGCCCTCATCAGTTGCTGTCTGGCTGCTCTACTGTTTCAGCATTCCTATGGGCCACCTAGGCATCACCCTAGTCCGCACTGTGGCCCAGCTGCACCACAGCATGTGCCGCCTGCAGCCCTCTGTGTCCCCTTTTCCAGCATCTGTCCAGTTGCCCGTTCCGACATGCCCACCCTGCTGTTGCAGGACATGTGCATGCCATAGGAAACCTGTCCAGTAACAAGGGAAAGCCCTGATCAGCGTTATTTCACTGTGGGATCATTCACCTTGTATGGGGACAGAGCATAGCACCTTCCAAAATTGATATCTTTTTTTTTGGAGCTTTCTCGATAGTGTTTTTTGATGTTTCCCATTGATATCACTGTTGCCCAGCTAGGTTATGTTTTTTTTCTAGTTTGTTCAGGTCATTTTCAATGTTTATCTGCCCTTTTGTTCTGTGCACATGAATCACACTTATCACCTTTTGTAGGTTTCCCTGGCTTTGATGTACATTGCTGACGTAAATGGTTTCTCTTCCCTTTAAATCTACTCTAACGCCAGGGTTTCACTGGCATTAGTTTTCAGCCCTGAAATCCACAGCGTTAGTGTGCAGGGAGCCTCTTCTCTCCCACTCTCCACCCATTGACCCCTTCTCTCCGCCCCTGGGGAGCCTTCCTCCGCCCTCTGAGCACGTTAGCGCGCGATAAGGTACCGTATCGCACAGTAAAGCGCCATTATCGCACGATAAGGCGCCTTATCGCGTGCTAACATGTCAGAGCGCACATTAAGACGGTTTAGTAAACATACCCCACAGTCTCATGGCTAGCCAGTCATAACCTACAGATCAATTATAAGAAGACAGAGGTCTTGTTCATCGCAAAAGATACAACGTTCACCCCCCCCCCCCCGAAACAATTGAAATAAACAAATTAATACTACAAGTAAAAAAGGAAGTGAGATACCTGGGAGTCACACTAGACCATCATCTCAACTTTTCTAAACATATAAACAATATATCAAGGGCCATTTTCTCAAAACTGAAAATGCTTCAACACCTAAGACCTCTACTATCATCAAGTGACTTCAGAACAACAGTATAGGCTATGATTTTCCCACACCTAGATTTCTGCAACGGTATATTAATGGGGCTCCCTAAACAAGTGATTCGCAGACTACAACTAGCACAAACCACAGCAGCAAGAGTCATCACACAAACACCATTAAAGGAACACGTTACACCAATTTTAAAGGAATTACACTGGTTACCAGTAGCCGACAGGATAAAATTTAAAATATTACACACAATATTCAAGACTCTTCAAAAGAATCTCCATCAAGCTTAAGATCATTAATTCATACCGACCCAGAAACTAGACTAAGAAGAAGCAACAGTAGAAACACATTATCAGTCCCCTCAATCTTCAGAAATATCAAGGCAACAACCACCAAGAGGGCATTCTCTTTATATGCTCCAACGCAGTGGAACTCACTCCCAGACAACATAAGGGACACTAAAGATCAAAACAACTTCTGCAAGCTCAAAAAACGTTCCTATTCAGAGAACATTTCGGAGAATCAATTACTTAAAACAAATTAACCCTGGCTACCTAAGGATTTTACATTTAATCTCTATACCACCCAATACTCCCGAAACAAGACACAGGACATTGGTTTCCATATCGGAAACAAGCAAATCAATCTCTTAATAAACATTTAGCTAAGATCAAGCTATTTTTACTCAAATACTACTTGTAATTCATTGATTGCTATCCCTAGTTATTTTTACGTTTCTAATTTGTTTTCGATTGTTTTACTACTATGACACACTTGTTATAATGTTCCATACAATATTGAGATCAATGTAAACCACCTTCATTTATGAAAGGGGGTATAAGCACGTATAAATAAATAAATTAAATAAATAAATAAATAAAATTCAGTCAGGGTCTAGTATCTGCAGAGAGCTATTAATTTAAATTTAAAGCTCAGTCAGGGCCTAGTGTCAGCAGAGAGCTTTTAGTTTAAATTTAAAACCCAGCAGAAAGCTTTAAGGTTAAATTTAGAACTCAGCAGAGAGCTTTTAGTTAAAACTTTTAGTTTACTTTTAAAACCACCAGAGAGTTTTTAGCTTATTTATTTATTTATTTATTGAATATTTTTTATATACTGCTTTTCAATTTCTCAGTGGTTTATAAGGAACATAACATTGTTTACATAGAATGGTTCATTTAAATTTAAAATTCAGCAGAGAGCTTTTAGTTCACTTTTAAAATCAGAAGAGAGCTTTTAGTTTAAATTTAAAACTCAGTCAGGACCTAATATCAGCATAGACCTTTTAGCTTAAATTTAAATCTTTCAGGGCCTAGTATCAGCAGTGAGCTGTTAATTTAAATCAAATCAGAATATAGCTTAGCATAGAAGAAAGAGTAGAGTAAAATATTCTTTGCATTAAAGAAATGAATTGTTTCTAGATACCTTTACAAAGAGGCCTTCCACTTAGGAGGCAAGAGATCTTCAAATTTGTTTTAAATAGGTATTAAAGCCAAATGAAAGATAGATAGCCCTTTTATCAAACCAAGGGCTGTGTAAATCACCCAGGAAATTGTTAACAGGTTACCTTAGAAGCACAGGTTTGGGACCTTTGTAGCAAGCCAACTTTTACTAAGGGGTATGTTTACTAAAACCCCGGTAAAGTACGGGCCATGGTAGAGTGCGGGTGCCATATAAGGAGTGGGCGGTTCGTCCTGAAAAAGAAAAGCCATAATTTAAATATGCGCTAAGGTGCGTCGCGCCCTTGTACGCCCCGCACCTTAGCACATCAGATGGCTGCGCGGGAGGCATATGTGGTACGCTGATGAGCAAGCAGAAAAGCAGAGCCACAGCACAATGGTTAAGACACTGACCAACGATGCAGGGATCAGGGGTTTGGTTCCCCACAGTACCCAATGAAGGCAGCTGGCTGAGGCAGTAATTTATGAGTCACAGAAATACTGGGTGGCATAAGGGAGCGTGCTGATGTTTTTGGCGGCATATTAATACTGAGCGGCATAAGGCGGCGCGCTGATGTTTTTGGCGGCATATTAATACTGGGTGGCATAAGGCAGCACGCTGATGTCTATGGAGGCAGTATAACACTGGGCGGTATAAGTGGCGCACTGATGTGTAGGAAAAAGAACAGAGCCACAGCACAATGGTTAAGACACTGACTAACGGTACAGGGATCAGGGGTTTAATCCCCCACAGTGCCCAATGGAGGCAGCTGGCTGAGGCATTATTTTAGGAGGCATATAAATGATGGGCGGCATAAGGCGGCACGCTGATGGGCACAAGGCGGCATGCCAATGTTTTAGGAGGCTTGTTAATATTGGGCAGCATAAGGCGGCGCGCTGATGTGCAATCACAGGAACAGAGCCACAGCACAATGGTTAAGACGCTGACCAATGGTGCAGAGATCAGGGATTCAAACCCCCAAAGTGCCCAATGAACAAGGCTGGCTGAGGCATAACATATTATGGGGCAGATTGCTTTAGGAGGCATTTTAGTCATATTTTAATTGCCACAGCTAGCAAACGCACTCCCAAAGCATGTTAACATCAGGTGCCCTATAAGGCACATTTTAAAGTGCACTGTCAGCCAAGGCACCCTAGAATGTTGCCTATAGGGTGCTGTAGAGGGTGCCATATGAGGTACTGCAAGGTCAGTGTACTGGTTTTTATGGCAGCACTGTGCAGTTTAAGGAATGAAAAGCATACATAGGTGCGCTGACCGGCAAGGAGGAGCAGCAGTGGAGCACAATGGTTAAGGCACTGACTGCTGATACAGGGGTCATGGGTTTGCTCCCCAGGGTGCCTAATATGTAAGGCTGGCTGTGGCATCAGCTTTGCATTGTACATATTTTGTCCTGTAGCACTTTATATTTATGTTATTAATTGCTGCCAGCGAACACGCCTTCACGTGCCGTAATTGAAGGTGCCGTATAAGGCACCCTATAAGGCACTCCATAGGGCACATTATAAACTGCACTGTCCGCCACAGCACCCTAAAATGTCCCCTATAGGGCACCCTATAGGTTGCGTCACAGGAGAATGTATAGTGCACCTTATATGGATGGGAACCATAAGGTGCCCTATAAAGCATCCTCAGAGGCACCTTATGGGTACAGTACGCTGAGGGTGTTTTTGCTGGCATCAAAATATGTACATTAAATAAAGATAATGCATTGGACAACCATATCAAATAACCCCACTGTGGGTTTGAACCCATGACCTCTGGCTCCAGAGGCAGTGCAATAACCATTGGGCTACAGCTCTAAAGCTGCTAACAAGCCCCTGGCTGGCTGCAGAGAGCATGCACACAGACAGTCTGCTGTGGTCACCAGGATAGGGTTAGCCTAGCCATACCCATGATGCACTGCACATGCAAATCAGCTGTCCACAGATTAACACAAGATGTGCAATGCACCCCCACAGCACCTCTGCCCGGTAGAGGGAAGTGACCATGTGCACCCACACACCACCTCGGCCTGGTAGGGGGTACTGACCATGTGTTTTACTGGCACAGAGTAGCTACACACCGCCACATTGTGCGGGTACTGTGCTCACCCTGAGGGTGCAATGAGGCACCCAGGACCAGGTCTACAACACCCTCCATGGCTGAAAGAGGCCATGCTGGAGGTCCAAAGCAGTGTTAATGTGTGAGGTAGTTAGTTTTTGCACAAGCACCTTGGACATCTCTGTCTTTTTCAGTCAGGTGTAGCCCCTATGGACCCCCCAGGTGGGCCATGTACCACCATTCCCCCCCTCCAGGGCAGAGGGTGGCAAACAGGGTCTCCTATCAACAGATCCACATTCCAACTCCCTGCAAAGGTGGCAGTAGAGGGGACCATCAACCACAGTCCTGCTGGGGAAAGAGACACCCCACAGGGCAGTCACTGCAGCTCTGTACACATCCATAACACAATTGCAGACAGACATTAGGCCTGGATATGCAAAGCTGCACACCACCACTATCTAATATTCTCCTGCAGCAAGTCATCAGCCACTGCACCCCACAAGCTGCTCCATCAAGACACATACCAGCTGCAAACAGTGTGCTAGTTAGTCCACAGTGCATGCTCTCAGTGGAGATGCATGCACCCAGAACTGGGATGTCAGCATACACAGCAAGCAGTTAAATCAGAGACTGGGCCCCAAAAGAAAACCCATATCTATCACATGAGAGAAATCCTGTATAGCACTATGGGGGTGCCTAGCCATGCTGTGGTCACTGCACAGTCAGGGTGAGAGTGATCTCTCAGCAGGACATACTGAGGTCACCCTGTCTGTGTAGGTGGTGGCCGGGCACTAAAATGTCCCAGTCAGTGCCCTATGCCCTGTGCAGATGCACCCTGGCCAGGCTACCCTGTCCGGCCTATACCCATGGTACCTTGCTCCTCATTATGCACATTGGCAGCCCAATACTGGCAACATTGCTGGCAGTGTGGGCTGTGGAAGGTGTTTGCAGCCACCACACACTGGATAGGCAGACAGCCACTCCCACACCTATGCCAGCATTGTGCTACTATAGAGGAGTCCAGCAGCCATACCCACCACACCAGTCCTGGGCACAGTACAGGCATGAATATGGTACGCACTACTGTTGGGGGTCACTCCCCAGGGTGGTAAACACTGTCAGCGACCAGACCTGCAGCGCACACCGCAGACATCACAATGATTGTTATGGTGGAGATCAATGAGCAACATGTGCTTAACGTAGGAATTGATATCTGCCAGTTATCATGGGCAACTTTTGATAGCTGTTTACCATATACCCAGGTGTAGGGTGGCAGTGCTAAGGTCTGCAACTGCTAGTATTGGGGGATACAGGCAGGGCCCAATGTCCTGCCGCTCTAGGAGGCATTGGCCAATGGGGCCTGGGGAGGGGGGGGTCTGGCCCTGTTTGCTGCTGCTTTACGGCAGAGTGTCCCAACTCCAGTCCTGGTGTTCCAACCACTGTTCGGGTTTTCATGCTGTCCCTCATAAATATGCATGAGCTACATCAGCATACCATGGGGGTGGTGCATAGATATGCAGCACAGGCATCTGTAGTAGAGGCAGCATGGATCCTGAATGGTGTGGGGTCCTCCAGGACTGCATTTGGGAGACTCTTCTCTAGGTAATGCGGCTGTTTATGGTGTCTGTGTTTGGTGTGGTAAAATATTGGCGTATGAACCATACGTATGTTCTCAGCAATAAAGGTTTGTCTGTACTATCATGGTTTAGTTGTAGGGAAAATATGTGGACTGGATTGGCAGGAGCCCCAGCTGGGATTTGAACCTGTGACTCTCTGGTTCTACAGGCACTGGCTGTGTCTGCTGCACCACACTGTGGCCACAGAGACAGTGCAGTCTCTAGAGATAGGAAACCTGGCCGCACGAGTCAGACACCCTGCTCTGCACAATTTTACTGTGGGCTTGTTTACCTTGTATGGGGACAAAGGTGCAAATAAACCACAGGAATGCCCTCCAAAAAAGGGGGAAAAACCAAAACCAAGCTGCGCAACTGTGATATCAATGGGCAACCTGAAAAACACTCCCAGGAAAGCTCCATTTAAATGCAGTGCTTTTGAAAGAGTCTACGGAGCGTAGACCCTTCCAAAAATCATTTCTTAATGGAGTACCCCAGTGCTGGACCTGCTGCTTTTTTAACATATTCATAAATGACCTGGAAATAGGAATAATGAGTGAGGTGATCAAATTTGCAGATGACACAAAATTATTCAAAGTTGTTAAAATGCAAGAGGATTGTGAAAAATTGCAAGAGGATCTTGATAAATCGGAAGAATGAACATTCAAATGGCAGATGAAATTTAATGTGGACAACTGCAAAGTAATGCACCTAGGAAAGAACAACCCAAATTATGGGTACACGTTGCAAGGTACCACCTTAAAAACCACCACCCAGGAAAAAGATTTAGGTGTCATCGTGGATAATACATTGAAACCCTCTTCCCAGTGTGCAGTGGCAGCTAGGAAAGCAAATAGAATGCTTGGAATCATAAGGAAAGGAATGGAGAATAAAACAAAGAATATTATAATGCCTCTGTATTATTCAATGGTGCGACCGTACCTTGAGTATTATGTGCAATTCTGATCACCATATCTTATAAAGGATATAGCTGAATTAGAAAAGGTACAAAGAAGAGCAACAAAACTCGTAAAGGACATGGAAGGATACTCCTATGAGGAGAGGCAAAAAAGGTTGGGGCTCTTCAACTCTGAAAAGAGACAGCTGAGGGGGGATAGGAAAGAGGTCTATAAGTTAATGAATGGAGTGGAACGGGTAAACATAGATTGGTTGTTTACTCCATCAAAAAGAAAAAAGACTAGAGGACATACAGTAAAGCTACATTGCAACCCATTTAAGACTAATAAGAGAAAATATTGTTTTAATCAATATGGTGGAGGTTCCATAACTGGAGGTCTGCAACATATTAAAGGAATCATGAAGTTAGAGGACTACCGGAATATTTTGGAGTAAAATGTGCCACCTAGTGTCAGAGAGCTAAGTCCGGGCTGAAGATCATGGATCCTACAGTAGAACAATGATCCAAAACATACATCCAAAAGTACAAAATAATACTTAAAAAGGAAAAATTACCCTTTTATCCAAGTTCCAATCCCTGTTCATATGTTCCATTTTGATGTTTAACCCTGAATGCATATGTTCCGTTTTGATGTACACCGCACTGATGATAATAGCGCGGTATAAAATAAATGCTAAATAAATAAATCAATAAATAAAATGGTTTGTTTTAAACTGGCCAGCAATAAGTTGCAATCTCAATCCAATCAAGAACTTTTGGAAAGAGCTGAAATCTGCCATTGGTAAAGGGACTCATGGAAACATGCATGAGCTGGAGCAAATCACAGTTGAAGAGTGGGAGAAACTACCAGCAGACAGATGTATGAAACTTATAAATGGCTACAAGAAACATTTGGAGGCTGTCATCACTGCCAAGGGTTGTGCAACCAAATATTAGTAAAGGGTGCCATTAATTCTGTCCAGGTCATATTTTTTTTTCTCAGAAATTATGACATCTAAGTTGCACAGACATCTTTTTTGGTTGTATACCTTTGAACATCATTGAACGAAGCAGAACTCCAGTGCAAGCCCACGATCAGGTACCTGGGAGTCACACTAGACCAGCGCCTGGACATGAAGACGCACATAGGCAACACAGTTAGAACAGTGTATCACAGGATCCGGTCCCTCAGGTACCTAAGATCCTTGCTAACACCTGACGACTTCAGGACAATCTACCAGGCACTAATCATACCTCATCTGGATTATGCCAACTCAATCCTACATGGACTCCCTCAAGCCACGCTGAACCCACTGCAACTAGCCATGAATGCTGCTGCAAGAGTTCTCCATGGAGCATCCAGGAAAGACCACATTACACCCATCCTGAAGCAACTACACTGGCTCCCAATACGCAGCAGGCTCACATACAAAATCTTACTGTTGACATTCAAGGCCATCAACGGACTCTCATCCACATCACTAACAGACCTGATCCACGCAACGCCCCCCAATAGATCCAGAAGATCTACAGCAGTAAATACCCTGAGAGTCCCGAAAGCAATAACCCTTTGCACATGCTCAACGATAAACAGAGCCTTCAAATTCTGTGCGCCAAGATGCTGGAATGCCTTACCCCCCAGCATACGAGCAATCCCTGACCTAACACAGTTTAGAAAAGCATTGAAGCACCATCTCTTCCTACTATATTACTCCCAGACAGCGCCTTAATATCCGCACCCACAACTCAGCAAACACATTCCAGTAAGCCCTACTACACAGGAGTGGAGGAGTAGCCTAGTGGTTGGGGCAAGGTACTTCAGGCCGTAAGGTCGGGGGTTCAAATCCCACTAGAGGACAGCAACCTTGGGCCGGAAGGACTGGGGTTTCTAGTCCCACAGGTGCTCCTTGTGGTCTTGGGCAAGCCACTTAACCCTCCATAGCCCATGTTCCCTGTAAAATAGTTATCTCCAAGTTATAATACCCTGTTCAATGTAATTTCAGTTTGTTCAATGTAAACCGCACTGATGCAGAATAGCGCGGTATATAAGAGAATGTAAATAAATAAATAAATAAATACACAGCCGAACATGACTTCGTCCAGAGATGTAATACTCATTTGACATACTGATGTACATAGTTGACCCTTGTGATCCAAGTTCAAGTACCTTGTTAGACCCTGTTATCCAAGTTCAATTACCTTGTTCAATGTAAACACAAATCATTTATTGAGATGTGTAAGTTGTTGTATGGAAACCACACTGATGCTGAATAGCGCGGTATAGAAGAGACTGTAAATAAAATAAATAAAATAAAATAAATATTAAAATATTATGATGACATACATTTGTATTATTTCCAATTATTTCTCAAGATATTGTACACAACATTATTAAAATGCAAGGTTACCTGTTTTTTAGAAATTCTGATAAAATCTTTTTTGGTCAGAAAGTTTGGATTTTTCCTGATGTTTCTTTTGTGACTCAGGGAAAAAGGAAAGAGTTTCTTACTATGCGTCCTGAGGTGGTTTTGTTAGGTTTTTCCTTTATATTGAAATTTCCCTGTAAATGTCTCATAAAGTCGGCTTCGGCTAGATTTATTTTTTATGATCCTAAACAATTGCGTACGTTTTTGGATGGCAGAGCTACCCTTCGGGAGGTTCCAGTTCCAGTGGAGTCTATTTAGATCGACTCATCTAGGGCACTTATGTTGAATGTACGCCACTCGGTCCTATTTTCTTTTTTTTTGTTATTAATGGTTATTTCTTGATTGGTAATATCTATAACATCTAGCCTTTTTCTGTGCTTCCTCCCCCCCTTTTTTTTGGGCTGGTAGTGTTAGGTAAATGCTCTGTATTATTATTGTAATTGGATTATTTTTTTTTGTTAATGATTTCTGTGCTTTTTACCTTTCCATTTCTTTCAAGTATGGAATATTGCTTGATGTATTGTTGAAAAATTATAAATAAATAATAATAAAAAAAAAATGCAAGGGTACCAATAATGTTGACCAGAGTTTCCTCTGACCACACCTTCAAAAGGATATAAACAGTATGGAGTCGGTATAGAGGGTAGCTACTAAAATGGTCAGTAGTCTTTGTTATAAACCATATGGGAACAGACTTAAAGGGCCTGATTTTCTGCTGTCTGCATCTTGCAATATCTCTGCTGCCCGGTTAGTGCTTGTTGCCATCCCAGCTCCACCCTGGAAAGCCCCCGGCATGCCCCAATGCCAACTGCAGAGCATCGGGGCACATAAGGGATTTAGAAGGGGATATTCAATGGCACTAACCATGTAAATGCTGTTGAATATCTCATGTTAAGGCATTTACATGGTTTACCAGGCTGTAAACCATGTAAATGCCTTTCAAATATCGGGCCAAAAGATCTTAATATGTATACATTAGATGAAAAGTGGGGTAGAGGAGATATGATAGAGATGTTTAAATACCTCTGCGGTATAACTGCAGAAGAAGAGAGCCTCTTTTGATTGAAAGCAACTTGCTACGAGAGGACATAGGATGAGGGTGAAAGGGGATAGACTCAGGACAATATGCAGAAATATTCCTTCACAGAAAAAGTTGTAGATGCGTGGAATAGTCTTGCAGTGGAGGTAGTAGAGACGAGGACAGTATGGGAGTCATTCAGAATCGTGAATAGCGGGAATATACAACCAGCTTGGACGTCCAACCCCCACTATTCACAGGCACCCGATTCTGGACCTAGAGCACCCCACACGTACAAGACCTTTGTGCGGGGAGCTCTGGATGGGGGCAGGAGGATGACATCAGGGCAAGGAGTAGAAGGAACGAAGGCAGGTTGACACACCTGGACATATAGGGCTGATTCAGGTCACGTCTCTGTACATACAGCATTCGGAAGATAGACAGAAGACTTATTCCACCTCAGCGGTGGAATGAGTTCTGCATGGGGGTTCCCATGGTAATCCAGGAAACTACAGACCAATGAGTCTGACGCCAGTACCAGGAAAAATGGTAGAAAACATTATAAAGAACAAAATTACTGAACATGTAGATAGTCATAGTTTAATGGGAGACAGCCAACATGGCTTTAGCCAAGGAAGGCCTTGTCTTACTAATCTGTTATGTTTTTTTGAAGGTGTGATTAAACAGGTAGACAAAGGTGAGTCAGTTGATATAGTTTATCTGGACTTTCAGAAAACCTTTGACAAGGTCCCTCATGATAGACTTGGCAAAATTAAAAAACAGAGGGTGGGCTAAATGGCCAATTTTCCCAATGGAGAAAGGTGGATAGTGGAATATCCCAGGGATCTGTGCTGGGTCCGCTGCTTTGTAACATATTCATAAATGGCCTGGAAATGGGAATAACGCGTGAGGTAATCAAATTTGCAGATGACACAAAATTATTAAAAGTTTTAAAACCCAAGAGGATTGTGAAAAAATGCAAGAGGAGCTTGATAAATTGAAATAACTTGACTTTCAAATGGCAGATGAAATTTAATGTGGACAAGTGCAAAGTTATGCACCTAGGAAAGAGCAACCCACACTATGGTTACGCAATGCAAGGTTCCATATTAGGAACCACCACCCAGGAAAAAGATTTAGACGTCATCGTGGATAGCATGTTGAAACCCTCCACCCAGTTTGCTGCAGCAGCCAAGAAAGCAAATAGAATGCTAGGAATCATAAGGAAAGGAATGGAGAATAAAACAAAGGATATTTTAATGCCTCTGTATTGTTCCATGGTGTGACCGCACGTTGAATATTGTGTGCAATTCTGGTCGCCATATCTTAAAAAGGATATAGCGTTATTAGAAAGTTACAGAGAAGAGTCACCGAGATAGTAAAGGGAATGGAAGGATACCCCTATGAGTAGAAGCTAAAAAGGTTAGGTCTCTTCAACATGGAAAAGAGATGGCTGAGGGGAGATATGATAGTGGTCTATAAATTAATGAATGGAGAGTGGAACGGGTAAACGTAGATTGATTTTTTATGCCATCAAAATATACAAAGACTAGGGACATGCAATAAAGTTACAGTGTAACCTATTGAAGACTAATAAGAGAAAATATTTTTCCACTCAATGCGTAATCAAACTCTGGAATTCATTACCAGATGATGTATGAAAAGCTGCTGGTGTAGCTGGGTTTAAAAAAGGTTTGGACAAGTTCCTGGAGGAAAGGTCCATAAACCATTATTAAAGGGGAGCCAGGAAATCCACTGCTTGCCCTGGAACAAGCATTGTGGAACCTGTGTCTTTTTGGGGAAACTGCTAGGTACTTATGACCTAGATTGGCCACTGTTGGAAACAGGATATTGGGCTTGATGGACCTTGGTCTGACCCAGTATGGCATATCTTATGATCTTATGGGGAAGCAATTACACAGCACAGACTCCCAGAAGTCGCAGGGGGAGCAGAGGTATGGCCCCACTGCACAATCCCGGCCCTGGTTGCCCCTTCCGAAAGCCATTGGTGGGGAAAAAAGCATGGGACCAGAGTCAGGGTGTCTGTGCTCCGTCTGCACATCCTGGTACCATGGTGATGGGACACTATGGCACTGGGTCTCCAGCAGTAGTATAGGGAGGAATGGTCAGGAGATTGTTGCACATTCATGGCCTCAAAATCGGGGCCTATCTGGCCTACCCAAGTGCCGCGATTCTGAAACTGCGGGAACGTATAGCTCCCGCAGTTGCAGAACCGGGTGCAAATCCAGCCTATTGAGATTTTGGACGTCTGGACTGCCTGGACGTGCCTCGATCAGAATTGGCCTCTAGCTGCAGCAAGAAAGCATGGGACAAACA
Organism: Ichthyophis bannanicus; assembly: GCA_033557465.1. Lineage (NCBI taxonomy): Eukaryota > Metazoa > Chordata > Amphibia > Gymnophiona > Ichthyophiidae > Ichthyophis > Ichthyophis bannanicus. The sequence continues at coordinate 272,719,904 of CM066033.1, read as the reverse complement.
CAGAAGATCTCTAAAGGAAAAAAGGGACTATTGTAGTCGATATGGAAGGGTGGACTACATAGGCCATATGGTCTTTTCTGTTGTCATGTTTCTATGTTTCTATGTGCTTACCCTGTGGTAAACCCCACGCTCCTAATTAGCACCTATTAGTAAGCATGCCCTGGATTTTTAAATGCCAGCTGTGGCATTTAAATATCTTCCAGATATTCAGAGGCAGTATCGGGATAGTGGCTATCCTTGAATATCTGGATTGTGTGGCCACTGTTTGGATAATCGCAGCACTTATCCATATAGTGGTGACTTTTGGCACTATCTGGATTTGCTATCTGGATAGTAGCCTGTGGTAGGCGAAGGCCTATGATCCATGCTGCTTGAACTAAGCAGGCAGGCCTAAGCGGCTTGACCTGTAAATGAAGCCTGTGGCTAGGCCAGAGGAATGGAAAAACCCTTTGAATGCTGCCACCATAGAATCGAAACTTAACTAAGCATAATTAAGCATAGCTAAGCAGAATCGAAACTTAGGAGAAATAGAAAAACTGCTTTAATTGGTACTGATAAGAATGTGAGAAGCTTCTATGGAATTAATTAATTCTGTTGAAAGAAAAGTTACAGTGCCCTGCTTTCACACATATCCCAGCCAGCTAGTGACTTTGGAGAAGAGATGTATCAAGAGCCTAAGAACTGACCATTGTAATGAGGGCTGTAAGGGGGGGAAACAGGTGCTGAGCCCAGACAAAGGTCCTCATTGGATAACTACGTAAAGGTACCGGGACCAATAGATGGGGCAAAAGGGGTTACCGGGACCAATGAAAAGTTTGCCTATGTCTAGACTGGGAAAGAAAAGTATAAAAGTTGTTGTTTTACTAACAGCCGGGGCTCAGCCATTTTTGAATGTGATTCTGCTTGAGTCTTGTGCACAATAAATGATTTGGGCCTTTTGAACAGACTCCTGGTATTATTGGATCGTTTGCGCTCTGCCACTACAGCCTAGGCCCACTTTTTCTGCTGCCCAAGCTTCTTGCACAGCTTATCCAGATATCATCTGAAAATCATCACTATCTGGATAAGTGCCATTGGATTACTGAGATAGCAGCTGCACTGCTCTTGCTTGGCCCACGGACCGTCCCTGCACTAACCAAAGAGTGCCAAGGCAGTCTGTGGAGATGCTCAGCGGCACTATCTCAGTAGTGCCACTGAATATCTCTTTCAGTCAGGGCCAGTACAAGCATAGTAGGTGTCCTGGGCAAAACATCAGCCTTGCGCCCCTTCTCAATTAGTTTTTAGACCCCCAGCATTGTCCCCTCCCCCAAGATTTTGATTATTAAACAACTGCAATCATCTCAACATATCCCTCCCAGAAAAATCTAGGATGATGTCATGTGGGAGCCGTGAGACTATGGCCACCCGTACCTCCCTTTCAGTTCACAGCCCTTTCACCGATAACCTATATAGGGGGTAGTATGAGGATGCCCCATGTACACATCTTATTTTAACTCTCCCCTCTGCTTGGCTTGGTGCTGACCGGAGACGGGCTTCAATGGCCTGCCAGAGCTTTTGCGAGACCATGCTCTGGTCCGCACCTGAGTCAAGCAGGGCCAGAGCTTCAATGCCCTCTACATGAACTTTTAACAAGAACCCTTCTCTCATGTGTTTTTCTCTCCCAGTCACTAGGGCTGTACGCATCATACAATCCCTACGAAAATGGCCAAATTTTCCACAGTTATAGCATTTTCCTTTAGTTAAAGACACAACAGCATTCTCGCTAGGTACTTTACCTCTTGGGTTCCTTTCCGATTTTCCAAAGTTGGCAACACCAGCCACCTGCAGCACACTTCCTCTTGAGGTCCCAGCCAACTCGGCCTCAAAGTACCTTTCAGTGAGGTTGGCTGCCTCCTCGGTGGTCTGGCAACTTTGGAGCATCAGGAAAGCTTTTACTTATTGAGGCACGGCTTCCATGTATTGCTCCAGGATGATGGTATCTATTACTGAATCGAGAGTCCTCCTCTCTGGAGCAAGCCACTTCCAAGCCAACCCTTTCAACCGCTGAAATAAAGCCTTCGGAGTTTCCTTAGGCATCAGCCTAGTCTCCCTAAACCTGTGTTTGTAAAACAACGGTGTTAATCCTAGCCTATCTTTCACAGATTTTTTTACTTCAGCATAATCTGCTGCCAGAACGGTGGGCATAGTCTTGTAAGCTACCAGAGCCTCTCCTGTGAGAGTCATAGCAAATCTAACTGCACACTGTTCCACAGGCCATTTAGCTGCCTCTGCTATACGCTCAAAGGCCTCTGTAAAGTCATCAAAGTTATCTTGTGCAGTTAATTGTCCAAGTGCAAGAGCACTGCAATCAGGAAGTCCTACCCCCTTTACCAACGAGGGAATAGCTCCTTCAATGTCCTTTGGCTTCCTCAGCAAAGCCTCTAGCAGATCGATGAGTGGCTTCTGCTGCGCATTCATTGCTGCAGCACTCTGTTCCTGCGTCAGACACGCCAACTCCATCTGCTTCTCCCACTGGGCAGACATCCACCTCATCACATCTTGTGGATCCATCCTTGTGGCTGCTGTTCCTGCAGAGACAGAAAAAAAAGAAAGGCCCACCAAGTGCGGCACACACACACTCTTCTTTTTTTTCAACCCTGTCTTTAAAACTGCAGAACAGGTATTCCCCTTTCTCACTTATTATCCGCCTACACCCGTGCCCAGCTACCTTTACCTTGGCAATGTGTAGACTCAGGCATTGAGAAAGGTCCTGGTCCTCCTGGCTGGTCTGCCAGCGAATCCGGACTGTCTTTTCTGCTTACAGGATAGCAGTTTCTTCTTTTTTTGCACTGGTGTCTCCTGATGTTTTCTTTCACTTTATATGTCCTTGTATTCCAGGCAAAAACAAATCCTGCGAACTACACCAGACTTGTCACCAGTAACCTCCCCTGGAGCCCTGAGGCATGCAGAGAAAGGTCAGCCTGGGAAAATCCTGACTCAGGAAGTAGGGCAGTGCACTGATTATGCACGGCCGTCTGGGTGCTGTAGTCCCCTTCCACTCTCCAAGCAAGGAATAACTGTAGTCGAGTGGTTCAGGCAATAAATGACAAGGTTTTATTTCCCCTCTGGGTGGATTAATTGCCAATAAAATACAGAACAAAAAGGGCCATGCTTCTGGCATAAGAAAACAAAACTCAGGAACTAAACAAAACAGCTTCTTCCTTTTCAGCTTTAACCAATGCAGTGCTTCAACAAACTCAAAGAAACATTTCCTTTTAAACCCAAAAGAATCACTGTGTTCCTTTGCTGCTATTCCAACAGTTCTGCCAACAAATATCAGCACAGGGATATGATATCATCTGCAAATGATAGCGTACAGTCCATTTGTTCCTCAGAGTCTTCTACAACAGACCCTGTCTGCATTTCCTCATCACTTTCAGCTGAGCAGGTTTGTACAAAATCATACGGAGTTTTAAACCACAGTCCCTCTCTATTTCCCAGAGGTTTCTCTTCAGAATGCTCTATAGAGCAGGGCTGATAACTGCCGTATACTTGGGAACTAGCACATGGAGAGTCTAACAGAGCTTGGCAATCACAGGGAAAACGTTTCTGCTTAGTTTTCTCCTTCAATGCTGTACACAGCCTACCTTCTGGCTTTTTCCTAGAAGACTTTCTCAGCACTGCTTCCTCAGTCATGCAAACATCCTCTGGCCAACACACTCCTCTCTCCAGAGTTTCTGAGCACTCCCAAACTGACCTCTCAGGCAGTCTCTCTCTCCAGCTGCCTTCACGATATGGCTCTAATTGAGAGTAGCTCCCACCGGGCTTTTGGGCTTGGGCTTTCCGGGACTTTGTAGCTTTGAATTCTTGTGCTTTATCTCCTGTTTCTCTCTCTGCTGCTCTTGGAACTCCTACAGCTCCATCAGCTCCTCTTATTCCGCCATCTCTGCTCTCCTGGTTCCTGCTCTCCTTACTCTGCTCCGGGTTCTTCCCCTTGCTCTGCTCCGGGTTCCTCCCCTTGCTCTGCTCGTTGCTCCCCTTCTCTCTGAACCTTAGTGAGCAATTCTTATATCCCTGTCTTCTAGGGCTTAACTCTGCCCCGCCTCCCACCAGGTGTTTCCCCTTAAGACCGAGGCTCAGGGAAGCTCTGCAGCTTGGGCGTGTTTGCTGCACTCGTGACTCATACTGTTTACGTTTCCCATGGCAACCCTGGGCCATGTGCTTTGCTTGCCTGTCAGAAACTGAAACAGAATCTTCCATTTCACCCAGCACCACAGCCTCGGAAGGACCTTCTACATTACAATATATATATATATATATATATATATAAAATAAGAGAGATTTCAAAAAGCTACTTAGAAAGGTAAATGTACTATTTGCATACTGCACATTCTTCCTGCAGCTAAAAGTACACACTGATGATTCCCTACGTTTGTGTGACTGACAAGACCTATTGCTTTGCTCTGAAGTTCCTGCCCTAGGCAGCCACTTAATTTGCCCGATGGCTGGGCTAGCCTTGTTCTAGGTGCCCTTATCTAGATAATCACTGGATAAAGGCTTTTGAAAATTAACCTCACAGATTATTTGGGCTCATTTAAAATCCACTGCAGTTTTTCTGTGAGATCGGGGCTAATGCAAGAGTATGAGGCACCCAGGCAAACCTCCCACTTGCACCCTCTTAATTTACATTCAGCCTTTCAGCTCCCCCTCCACCCCACCCCGCCAAGATTGTGGTAATTAAACAACGATAATGAACACCCCAACCGCCCTTCTCCTATTATCTGTAAAAATTCATAATTGGGCATCATTCTTTTAAATATTAAATTTTTATTTGTATCTCTCTCTCTCTTTATATATATATATATACACACACACATACACACACACACACACACACACACACACTTAATGAGATCAATTTCCAAAAGTCATTTACCTGGGTCAATGGACTACCTGATACCCACCTTCCGCCTTCCCTGCTGATGGGTCTGTGAGTTCTGCTTTGACGGCAGGCAGCTGCTCTTTGCTGCTCCCTTCCTTCCCCACTCCCCAGAAGCTACTATCCTAGGCCTAATGGTTAAGATGTTGCTATGTGAAATTTAATATCATCCTTTTCATCCATGGTATCACATACAACTCATTTATCTTCTGCAGTTTTTGGGAAAGTCCAAATATTTTTTTCTCTAATTTGAAGCAAGGCCAAATTTTACCAGGATAATCTACTTTTACCCCATTTTCATTTGTAGACTTCACATCCTTCTAAGGAATCAAAATGGAAAGCCCGTAGGTGCAAAGGGGTAGCCCAGAACTGGATATGTCTATAAGAGATGATTTGGATCAGATGGAAGTTCTGAGTATGTAAGATGCTGGTGGCTTCATTTATTAACTTCCTCTCAGAATTTCATCTTCCTGCTGCTTCTCTCCACCACTATCTCTTCCTTCCTTTATTCCCATTTTGTTCTTCTCTCTTCATAGCTTCTCTTGTGCCTTTAAAATCTACTGTATCTATACTCTTTAACCAAATTGCACTATAGTGCTGAAGATGAGGCTGCTAAGTTGGAAGGCACTCAACTGGCTACAGTTGAAGATTTTTCAGAGTAAAGCCACGATTTATGATATAGTTGGAACAAAGCCTTTGGGATGTATGACTGTTCATGTAGCTGTGCATGAAATGAGAGTCAAGCTGCAAAGAAGTCTTACATATTGAGACCTAGAACGTATGAAGCATGAACCAAGGGAAGTTGGAGGTAGTCAAGTATCTGTTGAGTGTCAGCGAATTGAAATAGACTGGCATTGGGCACTTTAAATCTGATGATCAAGTGGTATACTTTGCTGGAAATGAAAGAAGAAATGATGTTGCTTTTATAATTAAGAAGAAGCTTACAAAAACTGTAATGAAATACAATGCAATCACTGAACACTTAGGGGTATGTTTACTAAACCGCGCACACGTGCGCGGCGCTCAGTAGCGTACGCTGATGATGCACTTAAGTGCTCTTAAGTGCCCCGCACGCATGCGCGTCACACTAACGGGCCCCCGCACACGTGCACCTCACACTAACGGGCCCGCGCAAGTGTGCGGTGCGCTGATGTGCGATAGAGGCGGGGAAAGGCGTACGGAGGGCAGAGGAAGGCCTCTGAGGGGAGGAGGGACGGGGTCAATGGGTGGAGAGTGGGAGGGGAGAGGCTCCCCGCACAGGAGCGGGGCTGAATTTCGGCAAAAAAAATACCGCGGGTGAAAACCTCGCGTTAGAGCCGATTTAAAGGGAAGAGAAACCATTTGCGTCAGCAATGTACAGCAAAACCGGGGAAACCTGCAAAACGTGAGCAGTGTGATACATGTGCACAGAACAAAATAGCAAATATAAATTGAAAATGACCACAACAAATTCCAAATAAATTATAATCCAGCCGGCCAACAGTGATATTAATGGGCAACCATAAAAAACACTCCCAGGAAAGCTCCAAAAAAAAGAAATGATTTTCGGAAGGGTCTACGCTCCGTAGACTCGTTCAAAAATCACTGCATTTTAATGGAGTTTTCCTGGGAGTGTTTTTCAGGTTGCCCATTGATATCACTGTTGCCCAGCTTGGTTTTGGTTTTTTTCCCCTTTCTTGGAGGTCATTTTTGAAGTTTATTTGCACCTTTGTCCCCATACAAGGTAAACGAGCCCACAGTAAAATTGTGCAGAGCAGGGTATCTGACTCATGCGGCCAGGTTTCCTATCTCCAGAGACTGCACTGTCTCTGTGGCCACAGTGTGGTACAGCATAAACAGCCAGTACCTGTAGGACCAGAGGGTCATAGGTTCAAATCCCAGCTGGGGCTCCTGCCAACCCAGTCCCCATAGTTTTACCCACCACTAAACAGTGATAGTACAGACACTCCTTTATTGCAGAGAACATAAGCATGGTTCCAACACCTATATTTTACCCTACACCGCACACAAACCATAAAAATGGGCATTACCTACAGCCGAGTCCCCCAAATTCAGTCCTGGAGTGCCACAACTCAATCAGGTCATATGCTTTTTCCCAGATAGGGACATGTCTGCATGTTGGCGGAAGGGTACAGGTGGTGGAGTGGGCAGTGGCTGCAAACCACAGCAGACAGTGGCCTAGGCCTGTGCAGGCTGGCACCGTCCACTGCAACAGACAGGCTCTGTCGGATGTACAGTCATGGACTCCCCAGAGAACACCACATATCTGTGGTAACATGGTGGTGCAGTGCACACAGACAGTGTGTGCAGGAACAGAAGGTCACAGGTTCAAAGCCCAGCTGGGGCTACTACCAATCTAGTCCACATATTTTTCCTACAACTAAACCGTGATAGTAAGGACAAACCTTTATTGCTGAGAACATACGCATGGTTCATACACCTATATTTTACCACACCAAACACAGACACCATAAACAGCCGCATTACCTAGAGCAGAGTCTCCCAAATGCAGTCCTGGAGGGCCCCACACCATTCAGGATACATGCTGCCTCTAATAAAGATGCCTGTGCTGCATATCTATGCACCACCCCCATGGTATGCTGATGTAGCTCATGCATATTTATGAGGAACAGCATGAAAACCCGAACAGTTGTTGGAACACCAGGACTGGAGTTGGGACACTCTGCCGTAAAGCAGCAGCCAACAGGGCAAGACACACCCACACACACACCCACAGGCCCCATTGGCCAATGCCTCCTGGAGAGGCAGGACATTGGGCCCTGCCTGTAACTCCCAATACTAGCAGTTGCATACCTTAGCAATGCCAACCTACACCTGGGTATATGGTACACAGCTATCAAACGTTGCCCATGATAACTGGCAGATATCAATTCCTACGTTAAGCACATTTTGCTCATTGATCTCCACCATAACAATCATTGTGATGTCTGCGGTGTGCGCTGCAGGTCTGGTCTCTGACAGTGTTTACCACCCTGGGGAGTGACCCCCAACAGTATTGCGTACCATATCCATGCCTGTACTGTGCCCAGGACTGGTGTGGTGGGTATGGCTGCTGGACTCCTCTATAGTAGCACAATGCTGGCATAGGTGTGGGGGTGGCTGGCTGTCTATCCAGTGTGTGGTGGCTGCAAACACCTTCCACAGCCCACACTGCCAGCAATGTTGCCAGTATTGGGCTGCCAATGTGCATAATGAGGAGCAAGGTACCATGGGTATAGGCCGGACAGGGTGGCCTGGCCAGGGTGCAACTGAACAGGGCATAGGGCACTGACTGGGACATTTTAGTGCCCGGCCACCACCTACACAGACAGGGTGACCTCAGTATGTCCTGCTGAGAGATCACTCTCACCCTGACTGAGCAGTGACCACAGCATGGCTAGGCACCCCCTTAGTGCTATATAGTATTTCTCTCATGTGATAGATATGGGTTTCATTTTGGGGCCCAGTCACTGATTTATCTGCTTGCTGTGTATGCTGACATCCCAGTTCTGGGTGCATGCATCTCCACTGGGAACATGCACTGTGGATTAACTAGCACACTGTTTGCAGCTGGTATGTGTCTTGATGGAGCAGCTTGCAGGGTGCAGCAGCTGATGACTTGCTGCAGGAAAATGTCAGGTAGTGGTGGGGTGCAGCTCACCATATTCAGGCCTAATGTTTGTCTGCTATTGTGTTATGGATGTGTATAGAGCTGCATTGACTGCCCTGTGGGGTGTCTGTTCCTCAGCAGGACTGGGGTTGATGGTCCCCTCTACTGCTGCCTTTGCAGGGAGGTGGAATGTGGATCTATTGATAGGAGACTCTGCTTTCCACTTTCAGCCCTGGAGGAGGAGGTGGTGCATAGCCCACCTGGGGGTCCATAGGGACTTCACCTAACTGAAACAGAGGGGGATATCCAAGGTGTTTGTACAGAAACTACCTATCACACACATTAACACTGCTTTGGACCTCCAGAATTGCCTCTTGCAGCTATGGAAGGTGTTGTGGACCTGGTCCTGGGCGCCTCACCGCACCCTCAGGGTGAGCACAGTACCCGCACAATGTGACGGTGTGTAGCTACTCTGTGCCAGTAAAACACACGGTCAGTACCCCCTACCAGGCCGAGGTGGTGTGTGGGTGCACATGGTCACTTCCCTCTACCAGGCCGAGGTGCTGTGGGGGTGCATTGCCCATCTTGTGTTAATCTGTGGACAGCTGATTTGCATGTGCAGTGCATCATGGGTATGGGTGGGCTAACCCTATCCTGGTGACCACAGCAGACTGTCTGTGTGGTGACGTGCATTCTCTCTGCAGCCAGCCAGGGGCATGCTGGCAGCTATAGAGCTGTAGCCCAATGGTTACTTCACTGCCTCTGAAGCCAGAGGTCATGGGTTCAAACCCACAGTGGGGTCACTTGATAGGGTTGTCCAACACATTATCTTTTTTTAATGTACATATTTTGATGCCAGCAAAAACACCCTCAGTGTACTGTACCCATAAGGTGCCTCTGAGAGTGCTTTATAGGGCGCCCTATAGGAAACCTTATGGTTCCCATCCATATAAGGTGCACTATACATTATCCTGTGATGCAACCTATAGGGTGCCCTATAGGGGACATTTTAGGGTGCTGTGGCGGACAGTGCAATTTATAATGTGCCCTATGGAGTGCCTTATAGGGTGCCTTATACGGCACCTAGTAAACATACCCCTTAATTTCTATTCATCTACGAGGAATGCTCATCAACATAACTATTATTCAAGTATATGCCCTGACAACAACTGCAGAAGAGGATGAAGTTAATGAGTTCTATGAACAAGTACAAGCTGAAATTGACAGAACATGCAAGCAAGATATCCTGATAGTCATGGTGACAGAAAAGCAAAAGTTGGCAACAAAGGAGAAGGCAAAGTAGTTGGAAAATATGGACTTGGCAACAGAAATGAAGATGGAGAAAGTTTGATAGAATTTTGCAAGACCAATGATCTATTATCCCAAGAACCTTCTTCTAGCAACGCAGGTTGCGACTGTACACATGGACTTCACCAAAGACTGTGGAGCTGACTGTGCTACAGATCACCAACTACTAGTATGCAAACTCAAACTAAAGCTGAAAAAGAGCAAGCCAATCATGAATGTAGCAAAATATGACCTTGAGACTATACCACCGGAATTTAAAGACTAACTGCAAAATCGATTTGCTACTTTGGATACAAATGACAGAGCACCAGAAGAGTTATGGGATGACATTAAGAAAGTTGTGCTCGAAGAAAGTGAGAAGTCTTTACAAAAGGTGAAAAAGCAAAAACAGCCAAAATGGATGACTGAAGAAATTCTAAAAATTGCCCAGAAATGCAGAAAAGCTACAGTCAGAGGAGAAAGAGAAGCAATCATGAACTCAACAGAGGTTTCTAATGTGCATCAAAATGAGAAAAGGAGAAGTACTGCAATTACACATGCAAGGAAATAGAATCAGAAACTATTATAGGTCATCCTGCACTCTTGTGGACTTTCTGCAGTTCAAATTCATGCTTGCCTCTTTCCAGTCAGCCATAGCACTCACCAAACAAGATTATTATGTCCACCTGACTAACTATCTTGCCTCTGACCCTCATCGTCTCTTTATATCTCTCTACTCTCTCCTCAAGGTGCCTCAATCACTGACCCCTCCTTCATTTTCTACCCAGAATTTAGCCAATTATTTCCATGAGAAAGTCCACAAGCTTACACTCAAATTCTACATGAGGTCAGCTCCATCTCCTTCCCCCTCTTCACGCCCATCTCCTCCTCTCAATCTCTACCACCCTTTCTTCCTTTTCAAGATCTCTGAGGAGGGAACCACACATCTTCTTTTTACCTCCAAACTCACTACCTGCTCCTCCTGTCCTTTTACCACCCGTCTCCTAAGCTTCATATTCTCCAGTTTCATCCCTTCCATCTCTCATATTCTCAACCTATCGCTTTCCACTGCAACTGTTCCTGCAGCCTTCAAGAATGCTGTGGTTACACCTCTGCTCAAGAAATCCTCACTAGACCCTACCTATCTTTCTAATTATTGGCCCATCTCTCTCCTCCTCTTCATTTCTAAACTACTTGAATGTGCGGTTCACTGTCGTTACCTTGACTTTCTCTCCTCTCAAGCCTTTCTGGATGCATTGCAATCTGCCTTCGTCCCTTACATTCTACTGAAATGGCTCTTGCCAAAGTCTCCAGTGACCTATTCCTGGTCAAATCCAAGGGTCTTTACTCGATCCTCATCCTTCTTGACCTTTCTGCTGCTTTTGATGCTGTTGACCACCACCTTCTCCTCAATACCTTGTCCTTGCTTGGCTTTAAGAGCTCTGTGCTGTTGTGGTTCTCTTTTTATCTCTTCCACCACACTTTTAGTGTCTGTTCTGGTAGATCCTCCTCTACTGCTATCCTACTCTCAGTTGGTGTACCCCAAGGGTCTGTCATGGGCCCACTCCTTTTCTCTCTACATACCCAGTCTCTTGGTGCATTCAGCTCCTCCCATGGTTTTCAGTACCATCTTTATGCTGATGACACTCAGATCTACTTCTCTAAACCTGAAATCTCTCTGCCAGTCCAGGCCCGGATCTCTGCCTGCCTATTGCTGCCTGGGTGTCTCACTGACATTTGAAATTGAACATAGCCAAAACCAAGCTTCTTATCTTTCCCCCTATATACACCTCCCCCCTTCTTCCTTTCTCTATTTCTGTGGATAATGCTTTACTCCTCCCTGTTACCTCAGCTCATAATCTCGGGGTTGTCTTTGATGTTTCCCTTTCCTTCTCCACACACATTCAACTGATAGCTAAAACCTGTTTTTTTCTTTCTTTATAACATCAGTAAAATTCACCCCTTCCTTTCTGAACACACTTCTAGGCACTTATCCACTCTTTAGTCACCTCCCGTCTTGACTATTGCAACATCCTCCTTGCTGGTCTCCCTCTTAATCATCTCTCTCCCCTTCAATCTGTTCAAAACTCAGCTGCGCCAGCCTCAATATGCTCATATAACTCCTCCTCTTATGTCACTTCATTGGCTCCTTATCCATTTCCATATCCAACTCAAACTTCTCCTACCTATGTATAAGTGCACTCATTCTGCTGTTGCTCTCTTATCTCTCCTTACACCACTCCTCGAGAACTCCACTCTTTTGGCAGATCGCTTCTATCTGTCCCCTTCTCTTCTACTGCCAACTCCAGACTTCAATCCTTCCACTTTGCTGCACCTTATGCCAAGAACAAACTAACTGATTCTGTATATCAGGCTTCATCTCTTGTTCTCTTCAAATCCAGGCTGAAAATTCATCTCTTCAAGGCCATTTTTGCATCCTGATCCACTTAGTTTCCTGCTCTCCAACTATGTGTTTCCTTACCATTCCCCTAGACTTATTCTTCTCCCCAGCTATTCTGTTGTCTTTCTTGACTAGATTTTAAGCTCTGATGAGCTGGGACCTTCTTTTTCATGTGTCTGTACAGTGCTGCATATGCCTTGTAGTGCTATAGAAATGATCAGTGGTAGTAGTAATAGTAAGATCGGCTTTCTTAAAGCTATGAGAGTTGAAGCAAAAATTCCAGCCTCAAACTGGAATGCTACAAGATGCTCAAGCATCCATGATGAATGATGCTGAGAAGATTAAGAAAAGTCAGAAATAATATACAGAGCCAGTATACCATTAAGATCAGTGGTACCTTATGATCAGGTACCACTGGTGATGAAAGAAGAAGTTTAAGCAACATTGAAAGCGTTAGCAAAGAACAAAGCATTGGGCACTGATGGTATTCCAATTGAAGTACTGCAGCAATTGGATGCAGATATTACCATACTTACAAGGCTCTGCTAGGAAATTTGTAAGGCAACATCATGGGCAACTGACTGGAAAACATATAAAATGCCTTATATGGCAGTCTGACCCCACCTGGATGCACCAGATGGGGTCAGACTGCCATATAAGGCAGGGACGGGAGCATATGGGCAATGCTCCCACTCCAGATTAAATGCATTGGAAGGGGGTGCAAGGATCAGGGGCCACCAGGGATTTTTGTAGTTGGATGGGTGGATCGGGGCTGCTGGACAACCAGAGAAGTATTTTATCAGGTGGGTGGAGGATTGGGGCCACCAAGCCACCGGGGACTTTTTTTTGTTGGGAGGTCAGTGTGGGAGAACTGGACCCATGACAGCATGCTGATGACATTGAGGGCTTTCCCTGATGCCTAGGTCATCTGAGAGGAAATGCCAAACTTCCCCTCAGATGACCCTGTTTCTCTGGGACAGCATGCCAAACTTTCACCGACTTCTGTGCACATGTGTTTAGCTTGCTCTCCCAGTTTAATGCTGACTTTTTGTGCACTGGGTAATTTGAATATTGAATTCCAGTGCAAAGAGTCAGCATTAAAGTCATGCTGTGAAACCCTGCATTGGCCTGATGGGCTTAACGTAAAGAAGACAAAGATCTTGAGGGTAAAGCCAATCACCAAGTGGAATGGCTGCCTAAAGAACTAGCTCCCGTGGTCACAGCGAGAATCCTGGCCCTCCTGCCTTTTGCTCAGATACCCACTGGCACAAATTATGGATCTGAATTCAGAGGATGTCCATGCTGAAACTGGTGTGGATAGAATTTCCCCAGATGACTGTAACAGCTGCAAAGAGATAAGAACGTGCATCACCACATTAAATGGTGGCGGAGAAGGATACCAGTGATGATCTTTGTGAGATCTTGGTGGAGCTTAGACAAGTAAAAGATCTTGTAACCTCTAAGGCTGCCACACTTGGATCCATGCAGGGGGCTTAATAGAAGTGAATGATAAATTTTCTAATATGACGACTTGAATGAACTCGATAGAATCGCAAGTCCAAAGGCATGACAATCTGCTCCTACAAATGAGACCACTATCCAAGTGCCTTACTCAACTGGAAAATCAGATAGAAGATCAGAGCAATTGTGTGTGAAGGAATAATATAAGAATCTTAAGGGTGCATGAAGGGGCCAAGGGTACCAACCTGATTGGTTTCTTGGAAAAATATTGCTGGAACTTCTGCAAATAAATTTTCAGCATCTGTTCGAGCTTCAGCGTGCCCATTGAGTCCCCTCGCACAAAACCAACTCAACCAGGCAACCACACCCTTTTGTGATAAAAGTGCTCCTTTATCCTCAGGCAATACAGCTGCTACAAGCAGCAAGAGTGCAAACGCTTCTGCAGCTCCAAGGGCAAAATATCACACTTTTTCCGGATTTGTCTAAGATGATGGTTGAGTGCCAGAAACAACTGGTGATGCAGAGATTGCAGGTACAATATGGATTATACTATTCGGCAAGAATGCAGGTCACGATACATAATACTAGCTATCATTTGATGACCCTTCAGCGCTGCAAGCTTTTCTTACTGAATATGACCATATAGAGCCCTGAGACCATAAACTGGTTAGGAGTACTTGTACATATCAAACTGGACAGTAGCCTGTATCAACATACAGAGACTAGTGATCACCAAGGGCTGATAATGGATGGTATCCACACAAAGAATAACCTGTATGTGGTCAGCACTAAGGAGCAAGGGTACCTTGTGGGCAGTAGTGACTGTCAGAGTAGAAATAGACAGTGGTAATGTTTTATATGAAATTGTTACATAAAGTCTAGTCCAGCACAGTGGCTTAATGAAAGGTAATTTCCATATAGTATATAACAGTAGGAATAAAGAAAATTAGAATGTTGGGGCGAAGGGTGGGAGAGTGTATAGGTAATAGCTTTCAATTAAGGGAGGACCTTTGGGGATATTTCTGCTCATAGTATGTGACTGGCTTCACTAATCTTGTTAATGTTAAGGTTGTTAAGACTATGCTGTGTTACTTCCAGGCCCCATGCATACTATTAGAAAAGACTGTTGGGACATCATAAATTAATTAGACATGCCCATAGCATCAGTAGAGATCCTTTAATAGAACCAAGTAAGATCGTATGGGCCCGAATTTCAGTTGGGTGATGCTATGCGCCGCATCGGTGCATAACCCGTCTACCTCCGCCTAACCGGATTTTCCATGCCTGGGTCATATGCAGCCCCAGCATTGAAAATCCAGGTGTCACCACACAGCCAGGTAGCCACAGGAGCTACCCATGTAGCACCAATTTTTCCACACCTGTCTTTAAGGCACAGAGCGCTAACCATGTAGCATCAAAAATTGGTGCTACACGGATAGTGCCATGGCCTGCCTCCGCTCCACCACGGAATGCCCCAACATGTCCCGATGCTATGCAGATAGCATCTGGATGTGTTAAGGACATATCCGGAATGTCGAGTGTCTGTGCTGAGATAGTCGGGAGACCTGCGAGTGTCTGTGCTGAGATAGTTGGGAGTCCTGATGGGTGAGCTGACCTGTGTTCCGGTGCAATGCGCTGAGGAGTGGACTGGCAGTTTGGTTAGAGTGTTGCCTGCTATTGAATGGACCATCTTCCCTCCTTCCCTCATGTCATTGTGGGTTTAAAGTGAGCGCCTGAGCCATGGGCCACGGCCGCGGGCATGTTCAAAAGGGCGTGGCCAAAGGGGCATGTCTGGCCGATTTGGAGCCTCTTTGGAGCACTAAGGAGGCTGAGTTATACTTGTATGGAATGCGAAAATGAAAGAAGAAAGTTTTTATTGTGAGTACATAAGAACATAAGATATGCCATACTGGGTCAGACCAAGGTCCATCAAGCCCAGTATTCTGTTTCCAACAGTGGCCAATCTAGGTCATAAGTACCTAGCAGTTTCCCCAAGAGACACAAGTTCCACAATGCTTGTACTGGGTCAAGCATTGATATCTTCGGTTACTTCTTAATAATGGTTTATGGACCTTTCCTCCAGGAACTTGTCCAAACCTTTTTTAAACCCAGCTACACTAACAGCCTTTACTACATCCTCCGGTAACAAATTCCAGAGTTTGATTACACGTTGAGTGAAAAAATATTTTCTTTTATTAGTCTTAAATAGTTTACCCTGTAGCTTCATTGCATGTCTCCTAGGGGCATGTTTACTAAACACCGTTGCTGTGCGGGTTCCCGTTAGTGTGCGGGTGCCATATAAGGAGTGGGCGGGCCAGCCAGAAAAAAGGAAAAAACGGACCGTACCTGTGCGCATCGCGCTAATGTGCGGGTCCCACATTAGCGCGTGGGAAGGCTAAGCGGGGCGCTGCCAGGCACATAGAAGAACACAGCCGTAGCACAATGTTGAAGACAAAAATCAATGGTGCAGGGGCCATGGGTTCAATCCCCCAGTGTGCGCAACCAAAGAAGGCAGGGTGAGGCATGAATATTAATGGTAAAATATCATTTTAGGAGGCATACCACATTAGGGCGGCTGTCGGTGTTGCGCTGTTACGTTTTTGCGGCAGTAATTAATATGTTGCGTTATGAATTTCGCTGTAAAATCTGTGGTGCATTAGGCGGCGCGCTGTACGTCGCTTGCGTTACGTGCGTCGTTAGGCTGTGCGCGGGACATCTTTTGCGTATTGTGAGGCAGTAGGTGGTGCTGTGTGAGTTGTTGATGGCATGAAGCGGTGGGAAAATATCCAAACACAGGACCCGAGACGTAGCACAATGGGGAAGACACCAACCAATGGTGCAGGGCCCACGGGTTCAATACCCCATTGTGTGCAATACAGAAAGGCTGGCCGAGGCATAACTAGTACTGCTGGACAAGAAAATTGATGGAGGCACACTAATTTTGGCTGTCACCAGGCGTCGCGCGGGTAAGTTTTTGCGGCAGTAACTAATATTGATCCACATTATGCGTCTCGCTGGCAGATGTGGGGTTCGTGAGTTGATGCGCTGGAAATGTGGGCGGCATCGGGCGTCGCGCTGTTACGCTTGTGCGGGTCTGGCAGCAGTAGGCGTCGCGCTGTTAGTTGTGAACGGCATAAGGCTGTGCGCAAATGTCCATACACAGGAACTGAGCCGTAGCACAATGGCGAAGACATTAACCAATGGTGCAGGGGCTATGGGTGCAATCACCCAGTGTGTGCAAGCCAACAATTCTGGCTGAACCATGCCTAGTAATGTTTTAAAAAATATATTTAGGAGGCATACCACATTAGGGCGGCTGTCGGTGTTACGTTGTTGTGCCAGTAATTAATATGTTGCGTTATGAATTTTGCTGTAAAATCTGTGGTGCATTAGGCGGCGCGCTGTACGTCGCTTGCGTTTCGTGCGTCGTTAGGCTGTGCGCGGGACATCTTTTGCGTATTGTGAGGCAGTAGGTGGTGCTGTGTGAGTTGTTGACGGCATGAAGCGTTGGGAAAATATCTAAACACAGGACTCGAGACATAGCACAATGGGGAAGACACCAACCAATGGTGCAGGGCCCACGGGTTCAATACCCCATTTTGTGCAATACAGAAAGGCTGGCCGAGGCATAACTAGTACTGCTGGACAAGAAAGTTGATGGAGGCACACTAATTTTGGGCGTCGCGCGGGTAAGTTTTTGCGGCAGTAACTAATATTGATCCGCATTATGCGTCTCGCTGGCAGATGTGGGGGTCGTGAGTTGATGCGGTGGAAATGTGGGCGGCATCAGGCGTCGCGCTGTTACTCTTGTGCGGGTCTGGCAGCAGTAGGCGTCGCGCTGTTAATTGTGAACGGCATAAGGCTGTGCGCACATGTCCATACACAGGAACTGAGCCATAGCACAATGGCGAAGACATTAACCAATAGTGTAGGGAGCATGTCCCCAATCACCCACAGTGTTAGTCCACAACGAGGCATATGTTTAGGGGTGAGAGAACCAATGTTTAGCATAAGGCGTTGCGTTGATGGGCATGAGGCGGTGAAAAATATCCTTTTGGAGGCACTGTAATAGTAGCCTGCAGAAGTGGCGCATTGATGGGTATGCACAGGAACAGACCCACAGCACAATGATGATGACACTGACCAATGGTGCATTGATCAGGGGTTGTATACACGGCTGTGCAGAAATAGAAAAAGGCTGGGTGATGCATCACCTGTCCTAGGTAATATTGCCAGATGAGGGGCATGAAGTTATTGCCCACATAATGTGTAAGAGGCAAAAGGCGCTGTGCTTATATCAGAGCCAAATGAACAGAGCCACAGCAGAAGGGTTAGCACACTGCCCAATGGTGCTGGCATCATGGGTCCAAACCCCTGCTGTGTTCAATGAATAAGGCTGGTTGAGCCATCACCTGTCATGAACTAGGAGCCATGTAACCCTCAATTGTATGTACTACTGATAGCAAATGAACTATGGAAGTACTGTAATAGCAGGTAATGCATAAGGTGCCCATCAAGGTACCTCAGAGGTCAAATTGTAGCGTACACTCTCCACAAATGAAACACACAATGATGTGTATAGGGTGCGTTTTGTGTGCCGTAGGAGGCAGGGCATTGACCAAACACAGTCAGTGCTAGTACCATTGTGTATTGTAATGTATGGAAATCCAAAGTAGGTGAGCAGACATGCAAGATGGAACAGCAGTGTAGCAGAATGGTCATGGCACTGACTGAACGTGAAGGGGTCATGTGTCAAATTGAGCAGTGACTAAGCCTGGGTTACCTACATCTGCGTACAGCATGCAATTGGACAGCGATCTGTGTTGCCAGCTAAACACAAGCCCACCCCAGTGCACAGGAGTATGTCACCCTTTAGGGTGTCACTGAATGCACATCATAAACCACCATTTCAGTGATGGCGAGTTCACATATAACCCAAACACTGCACAGAGCTGAAAGGAAACGTCAAGCAGAACGACAAGAACCACAGACATCACATGTGCTGCAGTACAATAATGACATCCAGGACATGTGGCATCTACATAAATACACACACAAATTGGGTCTAGCTGGAGCTATGTACAGAGTGATGCAAATGTAACATCCAATCATGATCGTGTGCGACAGACAACGTGAAGATGTGTCCAGCAGATGCGCCTGAAATAGCACAACAGGTGAAATCTCATGATGATAGTGGACCAGCGGTTATAGGCAGAGCACACACACACGAGCCAACCATGGAGAGATGAAATGCAGGAAGGTGTAGGAGTGCAGGATGGCTTGTAGCAGCATGCACATCAGGGCAGGATGACACAAGAGCTGGGAGTCAGAAGATGGACAGAACCATGGGTCAAAACTCAGATGAGGGTACAATGTGCTTACATCACAAACCTGCCAACATCTGGCCGCCAAAGAAATGGAAACGACATCTGCACGACAAGCAGACACAGCCAACAGAACAGAGATTAATCACACCGAGGACCACTCCCAAAAAACAAAAAGCAACCAAAGGTAGCACAGAACAACAACTTCCACGTCATAGCAAAGGCTGCATTCACAAGCAGTCAAGCCACCCACACAGCACGCGTGCTGGTTGTAAGGACAGGCAAACCCACAGGAGAAAGCCTGAATAAATGCACCTGGTGATCTGCTGTGTTCAGATCACATCACATTTTGTATATGGTACCAGGGACACATGCACACACACACAAGGATATGTTATGCAGTGGATACAGCATGCAAAAGGAACAGAACACATCACCCCAATCGTAAAGGACCCACACATACCCCTACTTGAAACACTGACTAAATGCAAAGCCAACCCACCCACCCACCAATCAAACACAGAAACACCAAATCACAACCCAACAGTAATGAAACGCACATGGAAGAACTACCAGACCAGACGCTTCCAAAGGCTTCAATGTACCTCTGAAATTTAACTAATGCCTGTAATGGACGTGACATCTAGTGTCCTAACTGTATGCCTCTTCTTTACGCAAAACCCTACCAAGCAGCCCCGGAAATAAGACAGGCCAAATATCTTCTAGAATATAGCTTGAAAAAAAGCATTACCAGGAATCCACCAAACCCCTACACATAATCAACCCTAGACGAATCAGACACTGTTCACAATCTGTCAATGTCCATAGCATGTTCTATTTGCCCTGTGGTCACCCTTAATGTAGCCTCCCTGGGGATGGCCCTGCCCTACCTGTAAACCCCCACCCCTTGTAATGTAATGCAGATATGACCCGCAGAAATGTTGCATCAACATACACCTACATAAATGAATAAAAACAAAAAAACAACCAGAGGAAAGTAAATAACCAACAAGGGCAGTGCTTGCTGTGTGCTTGAGCTGCCCAGCAATTGCGGACAGGATAGGAGCCAATTCAACATGAGAAAAGGTGCAGCACACACCTGCTCAACCTCGATATTACTACACCCCCAGGTGTAGTGCTGTGCAAACAACATTAAGAAAGAGACCCATGCAACAGCTAATATGTGCTGCCTTGTCAACACAGAGTGAACACCTTGCTGTACACTGACGACAGACAAGGGTGTGTGTAGAGGTGATGAAGCAGCTGTAAAATAATGTTTCCGTTTCCAGATATTCCATAAAAAAATACGATGTTGTGAGGCAAACTGCTAAGCACTGTGTGAACAAACATGCCCCCAACCATACACACAAACAACACACTGAGGGCAAGCCAAACATTACATTCCAAAGGGAGGGCCTGTATGGGGATGTGCCGCACTCAGTGTTGTGCCAAATTGCAGACACATACACAGCTGTCATCAAACACCAATGTGAGCACAGGGGTCCATGGAAATTACCATCAAATCCGTAGACAAACGTGTAAATGTGGTCCATGAGTGGAGGAGCAGTCTAGTGTTCATATAAATGTCTTGCACACAAGGCAAACACGCACCATATCACAACAGCACACCATGCGCCCTGGGGCAAATCAGTGGAGGTACATGTGCAAGAAAAGCCAGGATTCCCATGGTCCCAAGGAGTCATGTGTGATGGAATGTTAAACATTGTAATGCATGTATGTCACAGAGATAAAGTACAGAAAGAGACACATGTCTGAACAATGAACATATTTATTTTTTCTAACACGCCTCATACATACCATACACAGTATAAACAGAATTGCAAGGTGTGTCCCACCCTGGCAAATGATGGGAACACAGTCAGCAATGTCAAAATGCACATGCCATGCAAAGGTCAACTCAAGAGCAAAACATAATGGCACGAGAATAAATGTTCATCAGGTGCATGATATGCACTGTGTAGCAGGGCCACACAACACAGCAGATGCTGCATGCCCACAATGTGTCACACACATATGCGTGCATGTAGACAACAGGTGTGGCAGAATGAGAAACCAAAACACATAACATGTCCCCCCAAACATAGCCCTCATGCAACAGAGGAGGTCACCAAATTAAAAATACATATGCTGCCAATATGTTGTAATGTGACAAACACATCTGCAAGCGAATGTCATAACTCCCACATAATGGCAGATCACCACATCAGCAATGTGTCAATGTACACCCCAAATATTATCTAAAACTGACTGACTATATGCTAACAGGTAGCAGGGACACATGAACACAGAGTGAATACAAACCACAAAACAGGCAGAAATGTGTACACATAACACCATACAGGAGGCCCCCTTGCATTGTCTTTTGGTTACACAGTCGCTGGCCACATATAGCAGGTTACATGGAATGCAGATGTGTAGCACGAAAATGGTCACCCACAATAACACACCCCAAATACAATGTCCTAATGAGAGTGTGGTAAATGCAGGGGGTAACACAGGACTGTGCAGACGTGCAATGCAAGGCGTGGCCATACATGCAGAGTGTCATGTCTGAACATCAAACAAACACAATAATTAGCATGTGAATATGCAAAGAATGGCACATAATCTCACACTGCAACACACCGAGGTCATAGCTCCACATGTTGTGGCTCACAAACAGAGTCACTCTGATGCACAGCCACCAGCCGGACACTAACATGGTACTGTGATGCCACACATGAATGTAAACCACATTGCCGCCTACACACATCAATCAAGGATGTTGGTGGGCATGACCGTGTGTTATTGGCAAAACATGTAGCATGTCCAGGTGTGTGGCAGGTGGACATAGACAAATGCAATGCTGAAACTTTTCCCCCCTGCAACAATCACGGCTGTATGCTACAGTTGAAATAAACAGATCAGGGTATCCTGAGTGCCATGTCACACACATGGGCCAAAACTCTGCAGTAAACAACTTGTGAGGAATGTCCAAACGACACAGATGATGTCAGTCCCTGATGCGCAAACTGTACCAAAAGCAAAGGCTTCCTGACATCCAAAATATCACTTACAAAATTCCCAGGCAAACATGGGCGTGCATAGTAAAGTGTCACATGCCAATATGGCACAGTCCGAGGAGGTTCATCTGTGTCCCTGCAATCAGCAGGACTGTCAGCTACAGCATGGCACAAACTGTGTGCTGTACATGTCTGTCATGGTCAAACAAGCAGTCCAAGAGCAATAACGTCCAGCACAGGCCTGTGTTCCACTCACAGAGGTCAAACATCAAATAGGATATTTCCCATTAAACAATAACATGGTGCACTGTCCCACAACAGCTGTTGGATGAGGAGACGAGATGCACTGGAGGAAATGTGTCCATAATGTCCACTGCCCTGTGCAAAGAAAGGATAGGTGTGGCCAATGTTAGTAACCCTGCAACAACACCACAAATTGCCACAATGCACACTGCACTAATTAAAGATTGAAGTGATGGAAATGCAAACATGACAGGATATGCACATCAAATAAAACACAGATGTGAAAGGAACACTACATGTTGCTGCAGACACGGGTGTCACATGGAGATGGTTATGTTAAATACCATGTCACACAGGCATCTCACAGCTACACACTATATGCATCCCTTTTTGTGTACAGAGATGCAACATTACATGTCCATGAGATCAAATGATACCCCACAAAAGGTACAGCCAGATGTAATAACAATTAAACAAAGGTGGAATCTAACCTATGTGTCCATGATGTGTCCCTCATCAATCCCATCAACTGCTGCATATGTACACCAGGTCACAGCGAATGGAGACGATATCAGGTCAACCAGTAGAACCAACATGTAAAGTCACACATCAGGGATCTTCACATCATGCCTATGTCAGAGAGAAAAAAAATGTTGCTCAACACCAGTCCCACATAACACAGGACACAACTCTGCTCACCAGAAATGTGGGTGATGATGAATAGGTGAACAGCACTACTGTAGAGGTAACAAACCCCACAATGCCCCCCAGGTGCCCGCACCCATCAAAGCATATGACAATGTATCATGCATGTACAATGCAGCACCACATAAGCAAACCAATAAACAGCCACCAGCACAATATGCGTAGTACAATGTGACAGCTGAAATACGTGGCCTGTCGGTGCCCAAGTGCTAATTTGTGCACATAACGGTCGAGTGACATGCAAGGACACCCTGATGATGGCCTATTTAACTAAAATGGTGGAGGCAGCAGGTGTTGCTTCCGCAAAGCTAGCCCATCAAGGCCCACATGTGGATCTGTGGAAAATGTACCAGAAAACCCATTACAGGAAAAATACTGGTCACAACCGCACGTGGAGATGTGTGACAACAGGCAAATATGGGTAAGACCGGCACACAGAATATACGTGAACAACACCAGCTGCCAAATATGATACATAACAGGCTAGATGTTGTGCACCTGACATCACACACATACAATGTATCGGTAGTTCTACATACCCTGGACCCCAGCATTTCTGCTGATGTTCTGCCATGTGCTAATGACACACACCGACAGCACTGTCATCACGTATGTCCTGTGTAGTGGAAAGAAGAAACAACCTTGTCAGGTTCCAGCGCTGAACGCCACACTGCAACGTACTGTCCCCAGCTGTAATACACCAAAACATGAACCAACAACGGACTGTGCACCCTCACACTGCACAGATCTTGTACATGGGAGAGGCATCATGTACATGTGTGATGCAAATACCAAGGCCCCCCACATCCATCATATGCCTCCCCACCCTCCTGCTGTGCCACACACGTGCCAAAACAGGTGGATGGACACACCATGTTGGTGACGCATCCCAAGGTTCACACTATATGTCTGTGCCTCCCATGTTCAGACCAACACCCCCTCTCTGTGTGCAGTACCCTCCAATTTTGTTTTGAAGCACAGTGTAAGTACCTGTGTCACCTGGAAATATGCCTCAATACCACCTGTATACACTGTGTAGATGCATATTATGCATTGTACATCTCCCCCAGCAAAGAATAATGACAGTTGTGTGTTTATCATGTGATGAAATACATGGCAAGGGCAGCACCATGGCTCTCCACAATAACCACCATGTCTGCATGTCACCTTACCGTGATTGTTGCATGTTAACCCATTGTGTAACTGTGAGAAAGTTCAACCAAGGATAGGTTTGATGTCTCAATGCCCCAAATAACCCCCACATAGGTCTGTGTGTGTATGTGCATATAACATCCCTTGATAGTGTCCTCAAGGTATCTGTGTGTCTGTACCGTGCTATCCTGCCATACACACAGCACGTCCCACACGCATGAGGCAGATGTAGAGATACTATCAAATACATATGCCACCACTAAAATGGAAGACCCCATAAAATCGGAAGGGCCAACACATCTAGCGTCACATTTGCCTAATGAAATACACCCATTCAGCATCTAACCCACTGCACATCTGTATGTGTGTACATGTAATATACTGCTATGCATGACTCCACCACAAATGGACTGTAGCAATCATATGGCCCCCTGGCTGCCCACTGCACATGTCCACATAATTCACCATATCCATGCCTGTGACACCTGATGAGGCATACCTTACCACACACTGCGCTGCTGCTGCAGCAATACACGTGACACCTTGTCAGAAACACCATAGGAACGTTATCAGGTGCATGTGTACTGTGATATGTCTGACATATTGCATTGAAAATATCCAACATACAAACATAGCAAGCTGACAGGAGCAGAACACACACACACACAAACACCCACAGATTGCAGTACACAAACAAAGGTCCCGCATGAAAGCTCACCACAAACATGGACACCTCTATCACACCAAACCCCTAACCATCTGCCTGACCCAGGGCTCCTCACACACAATAACACCAAATAACTGTGTCTGGCCAGCAGTTGCTAGCACAAAAATCCACTAAATGGTACTGTGACCCCCAAAAGCTCTGAAAGGTGTAGCAACACCCTCTGACCCACAACACCAACAGCTGCTACTGTGCTCTGTCCACATTGTCCATCACACACCTCTGACGACATGTTATGATGGATGTTTAAGAAAAGGACAATGCAGTGTTGCATCTGAATGGTAAATGGTCCAAACATCACCCTTTGTAAACCTCACACGCATACAACAGCACATATATGTGGGTAGATGTGCAATACATACCAGTGAATCTGTCTGCAATCAATCGACGCCTGACCGATGTGCCTGCCTGTGTGTCACCACAGGCACGTACAGGGGGGCACGGTGGATCCTCCTCCACATCCTCATTAATCTCTGCAGGGATACCATGCCTGAGAGCAATGTTGTGCAGTATGCAACAAGCTACGATAATCTCTGCAACAGTCATTGGCGAATATTGTAAGGCCCCACCTGATCTATCCAGACACCTGAAGCGACCTTTCAAAACGCCAAAGGTGCGTTCTATGACTGAGCGGCTGGATGCGTGGTCCTCATTGTACCTCCGCTCTGCACGTGTCCGTGGTTGACGCACAGGTGTCAGGAGCCAGGGCCGACACCCATACCCTGCATCACCTGCAGAGAAGAATGTTGCATGTGAATGACTGAGCGCATGACACCATAAATTCACAGATGTATAGACGAGAGACATAACCCACAACACATCAGGACAGACATATTTTACATCACAATTATCCACCAGACCTAACAACTATTCTGATAGAAATACAACAAATGCCCTGTCAGGTCTGTAGAGACATGTCAGAGAACAACACAATCCCACCTTGTCCCCCCAAAAGAGTCCTATGTTGAGCACACGTCCCATGTTATGTGGCTCATGTTCTCATCACTGACACCATCACCACCAATGGTAGAGTACGCGATAAAAACACACATGACACATACAAACAATATATGTTTGCAAAGTAAAGAACACAATAATGTTTGCTGGGCCAATGTAGGCGCACACACACAACATGTTTGACTGTGATGTCAGCCAGGATGAACACAATATCACCATGACACCCCATGTCCTCAAAGGTCTCCATATCTACATATAGCAGTATAACGTCAAATGCTGTTGACCGCTGTCAACAAACCATCTCAGTAGACACCATGTCTACTGTACCCTCACCGTTCCATCCTTGTTAAGTTGTGCTCTACAGAATATGACATTGTAGGCCACATGATTTGTAAAACATCACAGCTACTGAGTATGACAACGTTCCTGTGTATGTCCCACCAATACCCCTACGTCTGGCCAAAAACATAGGCCCACGTCTTTGCAGTCAAATCTCCCAAATGATGAGTCACATCAGGAGAATCACGGACAATGACGCCTCAGCACTGCACATGTGCAGTGCGCAAAGGTAATGCTAACCCCAGCCCGGCCCCACCCCTGTAATGGCAGAGGACAAAAGCATTTGCACAGCTATGCAAAAATGTACACCCAATAGCAAAGGCAAGCAACATGCATCATATGTTGTCAACCCCCCCCCTGTCCAGCAAACAACAGCTGACAGACCCATGAATGATTGAGTGTGTGGCCCTCACACGCACATGACACGCATTAGGAGCATGGATTGTAAATAACACACGTCTGACATGACCTAACACAGATACAATCTAAACCCATGCATACACAGGTGGGTTGAAATGCCCCCCCCCATCCCTGTGTGCAGAAGGTATACAGACACAAGTGCCAATACACACCCGACACACACATCTGAACAGTTGCATATGTTCCGTAACAACACCAGCATCTCCACATCACATATGGCTGTGAAACGGATGTGACATGGCTAATCATGTCCCCTGTTAAACAACGTCTACAGTCCTGTAATTATGTAAAGTCACAACAGTTGTCGGTTTGCTGAATGGGAGTTCATGTTGCTATAGCACAGTGGGCAATATCTGCAACACATGGGTAATGTTACGTAAACACATACATATATGACTAATCTTCGAAGATATATATGGAGATACTCACCCAGCAATATACAGTCACCGTAATGTCCATCCTCAAATTCCCTAAATAGTGCTGAGCGATGCAGGATATAGGAGTCATGGGTGGACCCTGGAAACCTTGGGACCACATTCAGAATATGCAGATTAGCATCACATACAACCTGAACATTCAGGGAATGGTAGTGTTTGCGGTTGCGGAACACCACCTCCCTGTCTCTGGGCGGGACCAGGGCAACATGTGTGCAATCAATAGCTCCCATCACGTGTGGTATCCCGGCTAACGCCTCAAAGGCCTGGTCCAGGGTCTCCCAATGTTGCCTACTGTGAGGAAGGCTATGTACGTCCCCACCCGGCTGACCATAGCACGCAGTACTTGGTGGAGACAGCGTGAGAAGGTGGGGCGGCTCATGCCACCCACTGCGGCCACAGATGACTGGAAACAGCCAGAGGCAAAGAAATGTAAGGCAGCAAGGAGATTGACTACACCTGGTATGGCATGGGACCGGCTAGTCAGGGGCTCAAGGTCAGGTCTCAGATCCTCATACAGCCCCCTATTAGCCCTTGTGCTCAGTCGGTACAGGGAGATGACCTGGTCCTCACGCATGCCCTGGAGCTGGGCCCTGGGCCTATAGAGCCGCAGCTGCCGAGCCTGCACCTCAGTACGCCGTCTGTGCCGTCGCCGCACAGCACCTCTCTGGCCAGCCGCCGCAGCAGCAGGTCTGAGTTGCTGCGGGTCTACACCCATGCCCTGTGCCACAGCCCCATGGACATCATCTCCCCTGTCCAGCAACCGTAGCATCTGCCCACGTCTTTGGGCACAGGCAAACAACTATTATGTCCTCCATGTAAAGCCCTCTGTGACTACACAAGCACAAACACACAGACAAACACAGACACACAGACACACAGACACACACACTTGCCCAAACACTGCACAAATGGCAAACCACCACAAACATCAAAGACAACAGACAACTCCCACAATATGGCTCACTACAGTTGCTCCCAGATACTCCAAACAAACACACGCCGCGCCTACCAAAACACCCTCAATGTTGCTGACTGAGCACCCTCTTTTTATACAGTGTACTGTTATTTTCCGTTTTTCGGTACCGCGCCGCGTGTGCGCAGTGCGCATGCGCAGGAGGTCACGCATCGCCGCCTGTCTGTGCGTGCCGTGCATGTGCAAGCGTTGTCACATGTGCGTGTGTATGACTGCGACGCGCATGTGCCAATTGGGGCGCATGTGCGTTTGGGTGTGCGCGGAGCCCATGTGAACCCCGTTACGCATGGGCGTATGCGTTTCACCAAAGTCATGATGCAAACACAAACGGTCATGCGCTAAGAGTGGCGCTTGCGTGTCGCGCAAGCACCTTAAAAGGCCAGCGCATGAGCATGCGCAATTCAACACAGGCGCGTCGCACAAGGAGCGCCGTCGCCGACGTCCTGCTGCAAACAAACGCCCACGCGTTAAGAGTTGCGCCTGCGCATAACGCACACAACCATAGAGCGAGACGCATGAGCATGCACAATGAAACACAGGCGTGTCGCACAAGCATTGACGTCACACAGTGGCGCATGCGCAACGTATGCACCGTCCACAAAACTACAAATGCACCCAAACGGAAGCAAAATGTTGAGGGTTGGTTGAGGAGTCAGAGCGAGTGTATACAGAGTTGATGTATGTGAGAGGTGGTGTAGTGAGAGGTGGGTCAGTGTCATTTGGGTAGCCACATTTTCCCGTGTTGTTTGATAAGTACCCATATCTGTAGTCTGTTATTGTGTGTGTTACCTTGTCTGTGTATTGTGTTAGTGACTGTTCTGTTCCTGTGCTGTGTGCCTTGTGGTGGGGTCGTGGTTGCGGTGTCTGTCCCGTGCCTGTTGTGGGAGGGGCGGAGGGGGTGAGGTGCAGTGGGGAGGCGAGTGGTGAGGTGAGTGGGGAGCAGAGAGGAGGGAGGAGGCCGATGGAGAGACAGACCCGAAGCCAGCAGGGGAGGGGGAGTGACAGGGAGACACACAGGGGTACAGAGAGAGATAGGGAGCCAGGGACAGAGACAGAGAGGGATAGAGAGAGGGATAGGGATAGGCAGGGAGGGACACAGACAGAGAGGGACAGAGAGAGGGGGAGAGGGAGGCTGAGGGTGGGGGAGGCTGAGCCTGGTGTATTTGCGGGTGAGGTGGTGCCGCCAGTACCACTAGAGGCAGGGCCTGCGGGGACTGAGGGACCTGTGGAGGTGGGGGCAGTGCCAGGGCCATCAGTACCTGCACAGCCTGCTCCCAGCAGGCACACAGGGAAGAGGAAGCGTGTCCCTGTGTCTGAGGCTCTCAGGAGGAGGGCAATAAAATTCACAGACGCTGAGAACCACAACCTCCTCTCCATGGTCCTTGAAAATTACGAGGTTCTGTTTGGCCGACAGAGCACAAGGACAGGCACAGCAGGGCGTAAGGCGGTGTGGGAGGCGGTCCAGCGAGGGGTCGCAGAGGCAGGGGCCCCCCCACGGGACATAGATAGCCTGAAGAAAAGATATTCCGACATCAAAAGAGGTGTACGGCAGCACCTCTGTGCCGAAACACAACATGCTAGGGGTACAGGAGGAGGGGGCCCCCTGCCAGCCATGCTGACGCCCCTGGAGCAACAGCTGGCCGAACGCCTCGGTCCGGTCTACACCTATGGTCTGCCTGCGCTGCTGGATACTGCAGATCCACATGCAGGTAAGTATGTCATGCATATCCATCACATCGCATAACCTCCCTGAGATGATCAATGTGTATACAGCTGACATTTGCAGATGCACACACATACCTATCTCCCCATTCCAAGGATGTCGTTAGCCTTGTGTCTGAGGCTGTGTGCACACCCCATCATACCCTATGGTGTCCAACACATAGACACAGTGCGAACACTATGTCGGTAGACGTGAGGGTCAGAGATGTTTTGCGCAATGTGTCTGGGGTTGTTTCCCTGAGGGTGGAATGATAAAGCGGTCCGTGTAATCATATGTAGATGGTGATTACTGTCTGCCACCACATGGTGGCATGGAACAGTTGTAATGGAATGTATATTTGCCAGGGTAGGGGCGAAGGGGAATGGTCACCACAAATGCAGTATACGGAAATATACATCCACACTGTATTTAACAATCCGTCATGTGTTCATGTGTTACAGAGTATTGTAAACATGGGAAACACACTATAATGTACCTGTACTGTAACCCAGTTACCCAGCCGCGTCATGTGTCCCTTGTCAGGATCACTGACGGCTGGTACACACACAGCAGATGTATGAGGATAGTGGAGGAACATCCAGGCCTTGCCGTAACAATCCCTGTCAGTCTGACACGTTCTGCAAACCCTTTGTCATGCAACACAATCATTGACCATTGGGAAGCCAAGGGTATATCAACCACGAGGGTTCCCCATGATTGCACAAACCTTTGGCCATGTCTGTCATCCGCATCTATGGGATCTCAGAGTTCATTACAGGGTAACTATGGCGTCAGTACAGCTGGACTGTTTGCAGGGCTCACCCCACTTTGACAAGGGTATTGCTGGCAGATGTCAGATGTGGATGACACATGATGTTATCTGTGTCTAAACATCTCTGTCATGCATTGTTGGTACCCCTCTCACACCTGTGTGTGTATGCAAGTAGTGGATGACACTAGTTAATATTATGTGGCGTGTCCGTGAACCGTGTCTCACACGTACGACACTCAGATTCCCCCTGGATCATATCCCCTCCATATAGATATGTTGTTTAACGTACACAAGAGTACATGGTACATCTCACAGATGTGTGTGGATATATTCTGGGTATGTCCCAACCCACGTCAGCCTGCATGCACCCGCCCTCTCAATGTCTGCCTGTAATTAGGTGAAAGACAGTGGTCAGACAACCGTGCTGCTACTAGAAACTGTCACTGGGATGAGGGACACCATGTACCATGTCGTGGGGAGTCCACGCATATTTGTGCCCACTCTGTCCACCCCCCCATGGGTCAGCTGTTCCCCCCAGAGGGCCGGCCACCATTCCTGTGTCTCTCACTGCACACACACCTCACGTTTTCTGGAATGGTCTTGCCAGTCACAGGATCACCCTGCAAAACTGCTGGTGTGTTTGCAAAGACCGTGCCATATGAATTCTGCTAGCCATTGCTTGCCCTAACCAGCCAAATGTTACAGCGAAATGTGCATGTCCCTGGCCTTCACATTGTTTCACATCCCCATCTTCTGCTCCCCTGGCCCCCTGCCACCCACCCTCTGTCACTCTGTCTCTCTGTGTTTAGCAAGCTGCCACTGCATCGGGCAGTCAGCCCCCTGATGTGCTGTGGTCCATCAGTGTCCCAGTCATCCCCCTCTCCCAAGGTGATGCGTGTTAGCTGATTGGACATGTGTTCCATGTTGTAACTATATAAAAGGGTGCATGCACCTGCATGAACAGAACCTTACACCTGGACGACATCTGTCCACATGGACTTTGTGTGTGCAATCATGTCACAATTCCCCCCCCCATGTCACACCACAAAAACACCACAAGATGCAATACACAGAGGGACAAATATGTAGCTGTGTGATACACAGATGTCATGTACCCTACATAGGCTATGATTTGCTGCCAGCCCCATGGCCAATGACTATCCTGACGGGGCCCCCCCCAACGTATCAGGGATAGTACATCCTTCACACACATCCCATACAACTTCTGAGCGGGTAGGTTTAACAGGACTAGGGATCGTGGGGATCATGTATCTGTGGCATGTGTAGAGGTAATGCACATACCCATTCACTTGCAATCTGGCTCAGTGCTATCACCCTCCCCTACGTCACACTCACACATGTACATGGCCAGTCAAATGTGGTGACATGTGACTGTTGGGGGGGACGGGGACAGCACAGAGTATGGGTGGTGGTGCACCATGGGTAGCCTAGTATCCACACCTGCCAGTACAGCAGGCAGACAGTACAGCAGTGCGGGCATAGATATTCCCTGACACATGTTATGGGAAATGTCCTGGCCAGGTGTGTCAATACACGTACTAACATGACCGAAGGGCAGATGTGTCACCCTTCCCCTGACCCTGTGGCTGCAGTAACACATGACCTGTGCTCTGATGATGACATATGTCCACCATGAGATATGTTGTGTACCCTCTCAGTTGCAGCTAGCCCTGTATTGGCGTGTTTATCCATGGCCCCCACCTAGGGTACAGGGAGACATCCAACATGTGGTACACATCCCAGCAGTGTGTGACACTGTTCCAGACATGTCATGGAGTAGAAGCCCCTAAACAACTGCACCATCACTGCCCTATGTCATCTCATCTGTCACTGTGCATTTGTGTGTGACTGTTTCCTGTTTATCTGACATACTCTACGCACACTGCTACATGTGCCTGTCAATTGTCTCAGGATCCTCTGCAGTGGTATCGTCCTACATTGTAGGTTCGTGGAAAGTACATGTAGCACTGGGGAGACAGTATGTCCCATGTGAATATGCCGTGAGCAATGGCATGCACACCCAAACCTAGACTATCAAGGATGGAGTACCTGTTGGTGCTGTGTAGCCCTGTCAGCACATACATTACACACATGGGGTGTGGGATCGACTGCTGAATAGATGGCCATATGAGGATATAGTCAAACTTGGAGGCCACACAGGGCATGCACGGCTGACTCCCAGACCAGTTTTAATGACACAGGTACATGGTTTGGGCGATAGGTATGTGGGTATGTGGGGGCTCTGTATGTACCACACATTCAGGGTACTCTGAATATCACATATGGGTGGTCTGGATCACACACGTAGATGTTGCTGTACAGCTTACACATATGTATTTATCTGTGTGTGCACACAATACAGGTGACTATAGTACATTGCCGACACATGTGGAGCAGGAGGAGGAAGAGGAGGAGGAGGAGCTGGAGCAGGAGGAGGGGGAAGAGGAGGTGTGGCACGCACCTGGAACAGAGAGCCCTGATACGGTGGTTGATGTGGGGAGTAGTCGCCAGGGGGAGAGGCCTGGTCCCGGGAGGGTCACATGGGACCTCCACGGAGCCCCACACCACCAATGTTGTCTGCAGCAGGATATGCTGCAGCAGCACCAAGGCGCAACGAAACTGGCGAGGATGTGCTACTACATGAGCTGCGTGCCCGGGGTGCTGCATTGCACCGCGACAATGTGGGTGGGTAATTAACATTCCTTCCATTAACCATCACTATGCTGTGTGTAGATAGGCTCACAGATGTGCACCCTGGGGCGGGCCTGTCAAGGTTTAAGATGCCACACAAAGAGACTTGTTGATACAGAAGCTATCTTTGTGACACCCATCAGCGTGCACTATGTGCAACACAGTGCTGGCATGGGAATCAAAGTGTGAGCCACACATGCACAGCATCCTATATATCATGACACACAATTGTTGTGTCGGACCAGTACCAGCAAGCAATCACTGTGCCACAGGGTATACATCCCCTATGTATACTGTGCAGTGTGTTTGCCCACACACCTGTGCACAGCTAAGAGGGAGATGTGGAGGGGGCGTGGCACCCACTCACATCACACACACACCTCTAATCCATCTCTGGTGTGTGTATGTGGTGTATGTGACAGCATACCCTCTACAGCTGTGATATGCGTGTCCACATTACACATTACACATTTGAGTTACCTAATCTTTGTGCCTTTGTTGCCCAATGACACTGTTACACACAGCCTGACAGCCAAGAGAGTGTTTACAGCTACAGATGCAGATGTAACAGTACTGATGCGTCAGGTGCCTCTGTTTGTGAGGGAACACCAAATGGGTGAACATATAACAGGACAGTGTAGGCCCCCTGACTGTAGCACACCCATGTGCCATTGCTACATTGTGACAACTGTCCCGTGCAGCAGCGCAAATCAGGGTTCACATACACAGGCGGGACATATGTGTGATATGCAACGTGATAATGGGCCCATCCCACATAGGCTTTATCAACAGGTGTCCACACAGCATCATAGACGACCATTATCGTGTACAGTGCCTCATACACACAGAGAGCACTATATCCCACACTGGACAGGATCAGATGTTCCTTTCCCCTGTTTTTGGGGGGCAACACGCCCCTGCGGTCACCTGAATGCCCACAACTAGGGTTGGCTGTGTGACATACAGCCAGAGTGGCGACGCTGTCCCGCACATGTATATTCCTAATGTACAGCCGTCTGAGGCGGATGGCCATTAGGGTCTATATGCCATATTACGTGTCCTTGCATCAGCATTGTGGATGAGGCCATCAGGTGATGTGGCTGGGGGGGACATAAAGTGAAGTCCAAACTGTATGGCATCACACAGGTAACCTGTGATGAGGCCAAGTTGCGTTTTGGGGTCAGCAGCTACACAGGCAGACACGGTATAGGTTCCCCTGACCCCAAACAGACACAATATACCAAATCCCAAACCTACATCCCCAAAAGGAAACGTTAAGCTGCGACAGCAACAGACTATTCAGCACCCTCCTGACATTGCAGATCCAGACAGTTCACGTGAAAAAACAGTTAACACGCACGGTAAAATGCCCATTACAGCATGTATGTACAGTTGCGCTCATCCGCTGGGGAATACCTTGTGATGCCATGTGGCATGGTAGTCAGGTCGATGAACAGCAGTCTCATACAGGGTCCAGCATGTGAGCAATGGCTGTATGGACAGGTCAGGTTGTGCTCACCTTCCCCTGGCGTCCACAATAGCCTATAGACGGCAGACACACATTCCATATTTTGACCCACCACACCCACTACAGATGCTATACATTGGCCCTGGCAAAGGCACATTCCATGACATGACCAGGGGATACGTAAGTTTGTGTGCCAAATGCAACTGCTAGCTCACCCTCTGTGCTGTGCGACGCAGGGGCTGGTATACATCCAGGGACATCTGGCCTGTGGCTTGGTGTGAGCAGACTGCTCATTCGCCCACTAGGGATTCGGTCCTCCCTCTTGACATATCTCACAGACACATGCCTCTTTCCCTGAGGGATCATACATAGGTGACGTGTGTTGTAACGTGAGTCCTCACATCATTCCATTCCTAGGCCGTGGAAAAATGTTTTGCCCCATGCCCGTGGTTTGGACGGTTGGTCTCCAAGTGACAGCTGTAGTACCTGGGATCTCACACATTTCATTCCCCCCTCTGACCCTGCTACTTGCATTGTAGGTTTGGGTTATCCACCTCGGGATACCAAGATGTCTGAGCCCTGCATTGCTGTATCCACTACTGGACTACGCAGCATCCCTGTGTCATAGTGCTCACCAGGCTCTTGCCTCCACAGCACATTGTCTCGTGGTTGGTGTATGCCCTGGGCTACCTCACCTGTCGACTGCCACAGTTGAGATGCCTGCCATGTTGCCGCCCTCACAGTGTACACCTTCTGTCACCCTACCGTGTTTGTGGCGACTGGGTGTGCCTGTAGGCTAGCATTGGATGTGTTTGTTTGTGAGCTATGTTTCCTTTGGGAGTATGCTTAGGTGAGCCATCCCCCAAGTACGGGTACACCGTTTGTCCTCTTTCCTACCCAGGGCTGTGTGTCAGCAGGAGCAATGCAATATGCAACACTGCTGTCTGCATTGGATGGATGCTAATATTGCACCGTGGAACAACACATGTCAATAGGGCCCGTGATGTGATGTGACCCGCTTCAAACCTCACCCCTGCCTGGCCTGCTGCAGGCACAATCAGGGATGGCCCACTCTCCTATATCCAGGGCTGAACACACTTATCTGAGGCCTGTCACTAGCATTTGCATGCCTAGCATACCCTGTACATGTACGTCTGGAGTCTGGGACCCTGTGCAGCAGCATGACTACATCACCTGGTCCTTGAGGGCACACAACATGGGCCCCAAGGTGTACATGCACTGTTTTCTGCCCACTGGGGTCACCCCCGGGAGGGGTTGGTGTTGTGAGAGAACCTTAGCTGTCACCCACATGTGGGAGTGTTGGGTCAGCCCTGGGTATGTTCTGGGAACCGCTGTTCACACCCCATCGCACATTGTCATGAGCACTGCACTGGTCACATGGCCGGTGTGTGTGTGTCCATCTGCTCGACCCCAACGTTCCCTGCCTGTATGCATCCCATATCTCCTACTCATTGTGTATCCCCTGGTGTTTGTTGCAGTCAGTCGCACACCCTCCAGCCACACACACAATGTACACTTATCTGCTGTCTGTCTCTAATAGTACTGGTACATCTTATGGACGTTGTCTAGTTCTTGCACATACAGTGTATCCTTGTGTCTGTGTCTCACAGCAAGTTTTCAGACGGCTTCATAGTGTGTGAACGTACACAATCTTGATGATGCATATATTCATATGATACATGAAAGGTATTGTGGGTAATGTAGTTCATTAACCACAAACACAGCCGGAGACAATACCTTTGTTGTGAAACCAGTGGTAAAGCCAATAACCAACGTCTTTTATTGATGGGGTTTAATTCACCCAGCACAAGTATGCTTGGTAGCATATAAATGAGGTTACTTGCTTGCAGTATTTAAATTGATAACATAAAGTCACAAATTCAACTCATGAAAACAACCTTCAAACTGTCAGGCAATTAGCTAATGTTTTCCTAGCAAAGAATAACCAAATGAAAGGTCACAAATAATGAATAAACCTTGCGGCTTAGGTAACCTCTGCTTATGTCCCACACAGATCCTGCAGTGATTCTCTCCTTGCTCACACACACAATTAGGTGCAGCTTTCATTAATATCAGTCCCCAGCTGAAAACCTTGAGCTGGCTGGCTGATACTGTGTGAGGCCATATCCTGCTTTAGGAACTGTTCGTAGTGCAATAAAGAACAAGGTTAGGTTTCTTTGTGATGGCTGATGTGTTTCCTCACAGAGAGCTAGCAAATCGCACTTGGATAGAGAAACACTCCCTGTAATCAATAGTTTTCATCTGCTGTGATTTCCCCTCATCAATAAGCATAGGGTGACTATCATAAATTAGCACAGATGAGTCTTTCAGTAGGGAACTATCAAGAGAATGCTCATTGCCCTGCTGCCAATTCACTATTAGAGATAGGGTCGGGATCAGTGTTCATACCAGAACCGCCCTTGCTGCCATGGTTCCTCTCTGTATAGCCTGGCCAGTATGGACTCCAGTTCTTATGTCCAGCCTTCCAATCTTTATCCCTGGACACTGGATCTCCTCTCACATACCTTCTGGCATAGGTCTTAAGGTCCCTTCCACGTGCAGTCTTCTCTCTCACCAGTAGCCACAGGTGATTCCTATCTCTGCCACTCCATTCCTCTGGGTGACCCCAGTCCAAGGGTCTCTGCTGGCACTTGGAATACCTCCCAGTATAGGTACTACTGCCTTGGACTCTCCTAGATCTCTCAATGGCCTTTCTGCTCTTCCTTCCAGAGGGTTTCCTTCCTTCTCTATCCGTTTGGCTTGGGCTTCTGCTTCTACAGGTGATGTTGGAACCTGTAGCCCTTGCTGTAGCTGGGCTGGAGCTTGTAGCCTGGGCTGTAGATGTAGCTGGACTGGAGCTTGTAGGTCTTGCTGTAGTGCTATCTGTAGAATAAGCTCTATTGTAATTCTGTCTTGATGTGTGCTCCTCCCTATCACAGCGCAGCGTGCTGAATCAGGCCCTGCCCTTTGAGATGAGTGCCTAGGGATTACCTCATAGCTCTCTTGATTGAACACATGTAATTTCACTTCAGCCCCCCTCATGGACTGCTGGACACCTGGTGCATTCTGGGACTGGTAGTCTTTTATGTGTGAGCTATGTGTTATTACCTCTACCAGAACTGAACAGGATTCTTGGTCAGAGTCACATCACCCTTTCTATAACTCCTACCTGAGCCATGATAGGCTTCCTTAGCAAAACGTACATGGTGTATGTCCTGTGTGGCCATGGACGACACCTTTGTATTATGATTCTATACATCAAAATATGTTCTCTCAGTAGTACAGTTTGTACCATGCAAAGGGTATTTGTGTGATATGTTTTGCCTAGTTCTGCTTGACAATTGTACCCGCCACAGGTAACTCAATGACCACCATCTCTTCCCCACACAGGCATTCATCAGGACTTGCAGCTATACGGCACAATGGAGAAAGCCTCATACAGGAGGTGGTGCTTCTGCGCCAACACATCCAAGATATGCCTTTTGGGAGGATGTGTGTGGCCATGGAGTGCATCCAAGCTGCCCTGGAAAGGATGGCACCACCGCCCCTGCCACCCACACCGCCACCACCACCACCACCCACACCCCCGCCACAGGCACAAGATGACCGTGTGGGGCCAGCTGCAGGGGAACGTATTTTGCAGCGTGCCAGACGTGAGAGGCAGCGCCGTCGCCAATAGTGCAATACCTATTACTGTAACATTGCATACATATAAACGTCTCCGTCCAATGGTTTCTCTCCTTTTTATAGCATCGTTTGTGTGCACATGCATGCCCTGACATGACCTGAGGGGTTCAGATCTGGCACGGTATTGCCGGGGTGTCCATACTGTCTTGTTTTACTGCACACATGGCATTGCCTGCCATTTCATAACTGCATACGAATCTGTGCATTGGCCCTTGGCTGCAATACACCAATGTTCACATAGGCCCAATGCCACATTTTGGGCAGCTGCAGGGTTACAACACCACTATCGTGGCCATTCCACGGTCACACCCCCTGATACTGTGCACATTGGGTGAGGCTCTGGTGGCCATTGGCCCTGTCATTGTAAGGAATGACATGCGTGTCCCGCCCCTCCATGGCACACATGTGTCAGAGGGACACATGGGTGTCATGCGTGTGTGCGATGCTGCTCTGCACCAGCAATTGTTGTGGGGACAGACACATCCCTGTGACATGACTGTTTAGGCGGGAGATGTCCCATTCCTATGCACACATGTTCATCACACAGCTACGCATGTGGTGCAGGTAACATTATGCTGGCCATGGCCACGCTACATGTCCAACCAGGTGTATGGACATTCCCATGCTTGCCTACATGTTGTGTGGTGAAGGTACACACGTGACCAGTGAGGCAGGTTCAAAACATGTTTATTATAAAAACAATCACACAATGGCCAACATGCCCAACATAAACACACTGCATGAGGTGGGGGCGGGGGAAACACAGCGCGAGCAGAGGGCACATATGGGCATAAAAGGTGCCAGCCGTGGTACCTGTAATGCTGTTCGGCAGGTGGCCTACGGGATGCCAGATGCACCACATCACTGGCCACCTGCCGAACAGGCCCAGTCAGACACTGCAGGGAGTGGAACACGACACGGATGTCGTGTCGTACGTCATCCAGGGCCATGCACACATCGTGGATACACCTGCCAGCACACAGACACACATTGTCTGTGGTCTGTGTGCTGGCCTGAGCATGAGGGTGTACCAGTGGCCCTGGGTGACGCCACGAGCGTGATCACGTCCGTGCCGTGCAGACGCCTGCAATGCCGGACTGGTGCCCCGGTGGCCGTCTGCTGGGCTGTGTTCCCCCCCAACAACTCCAACCCCTCCCCCTCCTCCCATACCCACCCCCCACCCTCCCTGCCCACACAATCCACCCCAACTCCCCCCTCCCTGCCTGCACCCCTGCCCCCGTTGCCCCTCTCTGTCCGGCACCCACCTCTGGTCCATCCCCATGATGCCCCTGGTTAGGGGTGTGCCTGCTGCCATCTGCCTCGTCCTCTCCCACATCACTGGAGGAAACCACCACACACATCTGCCCTCTCTGGGCCTGAATGTGGCTGCTACATCCCTCCAGGATGGTCGTCCTCCTCCTCCACCATCTCCTCCTCCTGGTGTTGTGTGCCGGGTGGTGGGCCTCCGAGACTGTGGGCAGAGTGTGTGTGGCGAGGCGTCGCTGGCATCACTGTCTGTGAAGGATGACATACATCAGGTGATGTCATGTGTGTCACATTACCAAATATGCAGCTACAGGTGGGAGACGGCTGGTGGGCCTATGGCACACCTGAACCTGTGAGTTGCCCTTTCCAATAATCACCTTCTTGGTGTTGCTGTCGCTCCCTGCAGGCTCGTGTAAGGAAATCCGGGTGGAATTTTCGAAGTTCGCGCCCCTTCTTCCTAAGGTCCTCCACCTGTGGATATGCAAAAGTTGTCAGGTGTCAACACATACCACCTGTCACTGGGGCTAGGGTGAACATACATTGACTTGTCTGGCCCACACCATGCTTCTCCCCCACCCCTGCTGTTTGGGGCATATAGAGAATAGTAACCGACCTCCAGCAGTCAGTCCCTCCCACCTGTGCAAATAGGTTCGCACATAGGTGTCACTGCCGTATGAAATGAGCATAGCTTACATCCACCTGCACTGTCATGTAGGGCATCACACATCAGCATCACAAAGTGACTGCATGCGCTCCTCACCCATATCCCCACAACAAACCTGTCAGAACGGTGGACTGGTGGGGGTGACTGTGAGAGACAGGGGTGTAGACGAGTGGCCATAGGTGGGAAGTCACAGAGACAGCGGGGATGGTGGGGGAGATCACCTAGGGCACATGGTGTGCATTGTAGGTCACATCCTGCTGTGCAATGTCAGCAGCTGTCATAGGTGTGTGTGTGTGATGTATCTTTGAAGGGGCAGGACATGGTGAACGCGGTTGGTGACCAACTCTGTGCGTTTGCCACTGTGTGATTCCCAAAGTGTGTATCCCCTGTGGTGCAGCTCACCAGACACAGTGGGCTTCTGTGTCCCCCTCTATGTGTGTTGCCTCATGGACAGCCATGTGTGTACCTGGTCTTTCACAGCAGCACCATCACACATCGCATCCCTATGTGTCTGTGACCTCATGTAGTGTTGCTTAGGCGAATATTGGGGATGTGTCATACACAACCCGCCTGCTGCGATGCCCCTACTTGTACCCCTTGTAAGCTAGTGTGACCAGCTCCCACACGGCATGCAGGGTAATAGTATGAGATTTGTCCTCACATTGGTGTTGTGAAGGGTGGGTGTGTTTGGGTGTTTTGCATGGGCCACCTCCCATGGTTGACAGTGTCCAGTCCTCCTATGGTGTGTAGCAACACACATGCATGGGGGTACATGGTGATCATGAGCTGTCCATATCTCTGTCAGTGGTTTGCAGGGCGGTGGGGATGTACCTGACCAGGTGGTGGGATGTCATCTATTTGGTATTGCGACTGTACAAGCTACGCCTGGTTGTTTCCCAGATAGGTTGGCGTGTGGAACATGTACATTTCTGTCATGTAGAGCTGGGGTGTGGTCACATGCTGGTCCATATGGCCGATGGGCTGTAAGTAGGACATGTCATCCACGTGTGGTAGTCATTGGTTGTCCTTGCATTGGCTTGGGTAAGTTCACTTTGTTTTGACCACCATGCACAGTGCCAGACGTTTTCGTAAGCATTCCATCCTAATGATTTGGCCTTGGGCTGGTCACATTGGTACATGTGACAGTTAGAACTACACATGACAGTGGGTTCGTATCAGCAGGACATCAGTGATCGTGTGAACGACATGTCACTTTTGGAGGCCATAATGCCACAATGTCAAGGGCAGGGACTCACCCCCATGTGTCCACACCAGCCCAATTGATAACCGGTGGCCCATCAGTTGCCATCGCTACAACCATGGGACTGTCAGGCACGACCATACCTTACCATGTCATATGCGCGGGGCCACATCTTAGGTGCTCTACATGTGTCAACATGAGGAGCCATTCCAATACCTCCCCTGCAACCTTGTTTGGAGACAGGATCTGGTGTGAGGGCAGGGATCAATGGCCAACACAGCAGCAACACAGGCAGTGTTTCCATACCCCAACAGTAACAGAAGTTGTCTGACAACATGTCATCTGTGACATGGTGTTGTGAACATAACCGACTACCCCCCAATGGGGTGCACCGGGGGCTTTCCAAGTTGCAGCACCACTGCTAAACGTCTAATGCTGCATAGTTATTATCACAATACTGTGCAATTGTGGTGTAGGGTTGGGGGGGGGATATCCCCTCCTGTTTCAGGGTGTAATC
Organism: Ichthyophis bannanicus; assembly: GCA_033557465.1. Classification (NCBI taxonomy): domain Eukaryota; kingdom Metazoa; phylum Chordata; class Amphibia; order Gymnophiona; family Ichthyophiidae; genus Ichthyophis; species Ichthyophis bannanicus. Next base: position 272,677,920 of record CM066033.1, on the reverse strand, counting down.
CTGGTATGTCTTGATTGTCCAGGCAGGGTGTTTGGGACCCTCACATGGCGTCATGTGGCCTATGGATGGATATCAGCCTCATGTCCCCATGTGTTGCATCTCCTTTTCGCCTGCAACCTGAGTGGAAACATGGTCCACAGGCAAGGCCAGCCCCCAGTGGGTCTGAACTTAGGGTGTGACCTACTTTTACGTTTTTGGACATGCTGGCCCCCCATTGCAATTCCACATTACTGGGACTATCGACGCCGTCCCATTTCTCTAGGCACCTTAGGGGGATTGAACATATGTTGTCCCCTGTGGTTTTTGGCGAGAATGCAGTGTTGGAAAACAGGCGAGTAGTGTCTGCAGTTAACATGGCTACCAAAGGGTCCCACACAATAGACATATGCATTGAGGGTCCATATGCCCATGCTGAGCGCCAAAAACAGTGTGTGTGCCAATGACCCAATATGTGTGTCCTGGGGGTTTGTCTGGTTACCCTGGTGTACTGCGGAGGGCTGCAGGCCCGTGTCTTTGAAACACTCAATCTGTGTGCTAGTGGCACCTGATATGCATTTGCAGTGTTTTTTTTCATTGGAAACATCCCATGCCCCAATGCTAAACACGT